>OW679197.1:72266566-72453789 GCA_940337035.1 Agriotes lineatus | reverse complement strand
TATTCTTGCTTTATCAACAATATTAACTTGTAGCATTTTAAAGCAAAACTGTATCGTTGACAAATTGATGACATTTCTAGAATTACGACTACTATGATTTTTTAGTAAATTTTTAAAAGCCAACAGTAGGACCTTGACCATATGACCAAAGCAGTCGGTGTCTAAGATACTTGGTACTCTGCATGCCTAGACCTTGTCCATTAACAAACAAACAAACAAAAGCCAACAACTAAATTAAAGCAAAATTTGTTAAAAGATTTATCCCACTTTTTTTGGCCGTAACTGTACTTGTATTAGGTTGGCCAATGCATGCAGGGTGTTGCTTTTTTCACTATGTGCGATTTTTGCAACCTTTCTTTCTATGCTCTCATATCACAACACGTAATTTTTTATTTTTTCTCTATCAAATATCGTTGAGAAATTTTATGCCAGCGACACCCTTCACTTTACAGCTGCATGCGTGTGGCCTCAATGTAATTCAGACTCTTTTAAAATGGTTAAAAGTAACCGTTTACCTTAAAATGCCCATCAAATGTTTTTTGTTTTTGTTTTTGGACACGTAATTATCAAGTAGCCATGATCACAAAAACAATGGATAGGTAATAATTGTGATCTAGTAAACAACAAATTGATATAGAAATTTGTTTTTGTGCTTGCAACATAAGTTCTGCAGTGGTGAATATCTCACGTCATTTTCGTCAGCATAAAACATTGTTTTTTATGTTACCAACGTCATTAATTGATTTATTATTGTTGTTTACTAGAGCACAATCATTACCCATTGTTTTTGTGATCATGGCTACATGTGTTAATCATAACCAAAACCTTTTGATAGGCATTTTAACGTAAACGGTTGCTTTTACTAAGCGCTTTTTAAATCTGTTTCGGATAATAACCTAAAATTTAAAAAGAATATTACAAATAACAAAGTTAGAACGAAAAGAAGTTTTCAAAGGTAGGTAAAGTGTCTCTTACAGTCAAGTCTAGTTTATGAAAATTTTTGTATTAGTGCTGTAAATAGTAGTAAGCAAGTATACCAAATTTCAAATCGATATCTTTACATTTGTGGAAATTATCATAAAAATAAAAAAGAATTCAACTTCAAGGCCCTATAACCTCTTACTGAAGGGACTTTGTACTAATCGATCTATCATAACCTAAGGAATCTATGACTAATCGGTGTCCCATTCTTTTTCGGACACCCTGTAGAGTTTCTCTTCTTTGGCGCTCTTGGATGAAACTTATTCTGAATCACATGATATATCAATCATACACGAAGACTTCTTTTTATATTAAAAAAATCTGGTGTGATACACTCACACAACTTCCTTTTACAGTGATCTTATAATTAGTCAAAAATTTCATTTTTAATTTTTAACCATTTGTTAAAAATTTTCAAAAATTACAAATTCTACAAAAACTGTACAAAATCGAGTGTTAGTTGAAGAGACAAATTTTCTCTAGAATTTTAACGTGAATTCAAAAATGTAATAATATACCGGGTGTTTTATTTAAAATAGGAGTTAATAAAAAAAATAGAAAAAAAACAAAAGAAACCCACTTTAGAAGTATTCAACTGGAAAATCACCTATCTCACATCAATACACATTAAAAATGTAAGAAAAATGTAAAATTTAAAAAAAATCGTTAAAGCCGTTTTTGAAAAAATCGAAAAAAACTGAAAAATCACAAGAGTAAACACCTACTTCCGGTTATGCGATTTTCTTCAAAAGCTTGCTGTCTCATCTACATAGTACACAAAACTTATATATGAAGTTTCAATGCCATACCTCTTTTCGTTTTTGAGATATTCTGTTCACAGACACACAGACACACAGACAGACAGACAGACAGACAGACCAATGAAAAAAAATATGTTTTTTGGGATCAGGGGACTCTAAAACGTGAAGATCTGTTGAAAACTCAATTTCGAATTTTTGGGGTGAATCCAATACTTCCTGTATAGTAGTAAAAGGAAGTAACAATAGAAATGTCCCTGTTTTCGTGAATTACGTTTAGGAATTTGTACTTTTTTATTGCAATTTTGATTATTAAAATTGCATTTATAACTTGCAGTTATTACAATTGGCTGTTGCAATTTAAAAATAAACTCACAGTTGATACTAAATGAATAGCAAAATATTACTCAAGGGACTCTAGTTCGTGTAACCTTGTTGGTTTATTAAATAATTTGTAGGCCTTATAAGTGAATCACATTAGTTGTTACTTGTTACCCCTATAATTATAGGTTATATCATTGAATTACGTTTCGAGAAGCAATTTTTTCATTAATATACGGAAAAAACTGTTGCGAGAACTGCGGGCTGGCCAGAATAATTTTCGTATCAAGTCAATTAACTAAGCTGACTGTTAGTTAAATGAGACTCGACAATTGCCTTACAAATAAAATTACATTCTACGAAAATGTTAATATTATGCTTATGACTGTCAATTTAAATTGTGCATTCGTGTTAGCAAAACATACTTTGAAAGGTACTGATTGTCGATTTTTAAATAAATGTGTGCGCTCAGTCTTGAAGTGTGGTTAGAAGTCACATAATCTAGTAATTAATTCAAAATTGTCTTTTTAAATGCTAATGTCGGACTTACTGTTGTACTTATGGCGCAACAGAATCATTAATCGCAATTTTAAAGAGTTCTGAGTGGGTAAATAACGGGCAGACGCAAATATGCTTTGTATATTAATATCTGCACTTTGATAAGTTTGCGTTTGGCAAGTAATTCAAGCAGTAATAAAGAATGCCTGGTAATCAAGTATTAAATTTTTATTGTAGTGGCATTTACATAGCTGCCAGCGCAGCTTCTACACAACAACCTTCGATAGCTCAGTTGGTAGAGCGGTGGACTGTAGGGGAAACACAAATTCAGACATCCATAGGTCGCTGGTTCAAATCCGGCTCGAAGGAAACTTTTTTTTTGTTTTTTAAATGTATAAATATTTACTTCTGCGTATTGTTGCCATGCATTAAATTAAGTATTTGTATATTTATTAGTTTTATGCATTCAAAACTGATCGTTTTCATTTTCTGATGACAATACATAATATGGAAAGGTCTTCGAGCTCCATTTGTGAGAACATAAATGCAAAATACTACAGTAGTTGAGTTGAAAATTGCCGAATAAACTGATAAAGTGAAATAATGTTTGAAAATAACTTATATTGATGAATTAAACATACATTAAATGTAGGCAAACCCAAATTAATTGAAGAACATACCACAATTATTAATTTATTTTGCCAAATTCGTAATTTCATTTTCATTTTTATTGAAAAATATCCAGTGTTTTAGTTGGTATAAATTTAATTACGTAAACTTTAGTATTTACTCTACATAGTAAGTACATTTTATATGGTTTTATTTTTCGATTGTAGGCGCATCAGGAAAGTGGAAAATACAGTCCGTGTGAAAATTCATTTCGCCAAATTCTTCAGAAGTTTCTCATTAAATAAAAAAGTAAAAGCCAATTTTAAAATACATCCATATTTTGTCAATTTTTAATGTCGAATGATAATACAACTATGTCCACACAAAGTAATAAAAAAATAAGTATGAAATAAGTTTACAAGATCTTTTGATACAGAAAAATTATGGCAGTTATGTTTGTTCCAAATGTCAAGAGTACCTGCGTGATTTCCAAATAAGAAAAAAGTAATTTTATCGTGCTAATACCAAAAGCTCATTTTTGTATGTTCTTTCAAATGGCATACCTTTGTTAGCCATGCAAGTATTTATGTTAAATAAATATAATAAAAATTGCATGTACTGTTTTGTTCCACTAACAAAATTTATCATTACATATAGGCAGCACACATTGCTCTCAAGCAGCAGAAAATGCCTGTGACTATTGCTTACATATCATCCAGAGTGATTATTGCTATCTTGTAACAGACAGGTAGGCAACACACATTACAGCTGCAAGTATTCCATGGTATTTTGATCAACTTTAGATTGTTTAAATAAATATCAAAATATACAGCATTTGTGCTATTTGTAATTCTGAGCAGGTCTTGGATGCGAATAGTTTTTACTAGTGTATCAAATATTTAATACCAAAAAGTTACTAATATTAAATTTTAAAATTACATTGACTATTCAATTTACCTGTCATCTGTCAAAAAGTAACCAATGAAAATCCAGAATTCTGACGTTTCTTGACCAACCAAAAAAGTATCAGTGGATATATCTTCCTAGAAGGTATTCAAGTGACTATTTTTAACAAATGCTATTTTTATTAGAAAAAGTCAATATTAGTGTTCTGTTACTATAGAAATTGCGTAGTTTGTTGCTAGATTTACTGAAAACTAATTTGAAAAAGTAGTTTGGTTCATTAAATAGTCCCTCGAATACCATTCTTAGTCAAAGTTAAGTAGATTATTTTTGCGGTGGTATCACTACTCATGTCCATTGCGCTTTGGATTAGGACTCGTGCTATCGCACTCGTCCTAATCGTACCAAAGCGCAATGGACATTCGGGACACCACCGCAAAAATAGTCGACATAACTTTGACTACTCATGGTATTATAAGTGACAATTTATAACCTGTGAAAAGCACTTCAGTGGGGGAGCAGTTATCTTATTTTCAACAACTTTAATTCGCTTTATGCATGAAGAATTTTGCTTTGACTTGATTTTTTTATTACCAACTGTTCCGTGCACCGTAAAAAATGCACATGCAAAGCCTGCTTAGAATCACAAATTGAGTGAATAGGGTGGATGTACTACGAAGTGTTATTATTTATTTCTAGAAAGTGAAGTTAACTATGCATTGCATACACATGTAATAGTATATTTCAAACCAAGGTAAGAAAGTGCAGTCTTGCATACCGAGCGCAAAGTTTATAAACCGAGCCGAAGGCGAGGTTTGTAATTGCGCAAGGTATGCAAGAACACGTTCTTAACGAAGTTTGAATACTATTTTTTTCCCAGCCGGCCTGAGTGGAGCAAAATTTGACACTATAAAAATAATTCAAGAGACTGTTAAAGTTGTTAAAGGTGACAATATCCTGCAAGATATGCAGCATGTTTTCCGATTTTATGCTGTTCTCAAAATGTTTCTAAACAGTTTTATTCATAAGTAACTCTGAAAACTTAAAAATTTTGTCGTTAAAAAATCGCTTTACTCTTTATACTTTTTGAGGTTATGTCCACTGAGCTCAAACTGTAAAAGCAGTTTTGGTTAAATTAAAAAATAAAGCGCGGCCGCGCACGGTGATTTTTAGCCTCTCCTGTCGTGAGTACGCATGCGCGAGATGTTAATTTAATTCCTTCGAATGAAGGGCCACTCACGGGCCCACTTAAGGTTTCGTACTTACCTGCATCAAAAGGATGTGAACACTCACAGAATGCATTCCTAATTCCTCGTATAAACAGACTGTAACACAAATCATAAAGTCAATTATCCGTCAACTATCAATATGTCAGCTGTCAGAATCAGCACCCGTCAGCAGTCAGCTAACATGCGGTACAGGTTCTTCATAAAAATTGCATGATTTACTTTCTTACCTAGGTGAGAAAAACGAACTTTCTTACCTCAGATGAGGTGAGCAATGCCTACTATTCTAACCGGCTGGGAAAAAAAGTCTTATGTACATACCTAATGCAAGATAAAATTACAGTGTGTTTAAAATAATTGTACTATTTATTTGTATACTCCCAATTTTTTCACATTTATAAATTTATAATATAATTGCAAAATTACGTGTTGTTATTGTTAAAATACAGCAATAAATAATAGCATTACTTCTACACAGTCTGTTTTTTTCCCAGCGTTGTAGCAACTTCATTATGAATTTAACTCCCACAAACTATGTCTTTTTGATATCAGATACAAAAGCTCTATCAGCTACTTATATTACTACAATATTTTTATGTGTATTATTATTTACTAAAAATGGGGAAAAATGCAATACTGTGTGTATGATATAGCATACCTTGATGTCAATTTGACGTATTTATTCTCCGGGGTACCGACGGATCATTGTCCACTCTCACTCTTAATTACTTTAGAAGAAGACATATACTTGTCTCCTTGATCAATTTTAGTAACAATAACTAACTACTTGACACATGTAAATTATAGGTTATGTTTCATCATTATGCGCGTACATTGGCGTGTAAATATGACAATTCCGTCGAATCTATTTGTATACACACATGTCCAGCTCCTTTCCATTATGCAAATTTGAAAATACAGGGCATAGCAAATAGTTTTCATCAATATAAAACAATAAAATGCCTTCCAATATTTTTTTTCTGAACGTTTATGGATATGTCAATTGAAAAGTGATGCCAACGTGACAATAATTAATTTACTATGCGATTGAAAAATGGAGGAAGCTATTTGTGTCCGTACCCTGATAAAGGACAGATCTGTCAAATTGACATCAAAGCATCCTAGTGTAACTTAACTTGTATGGTTCGCTAAAATTGAAAGAAATGGCAAAGTATACTAAATATATGTATTGTAGCAAAATATGATGAAACCTGAAAAAATGTAGGTCATTCCGACATCTAGTTCGTAAATTTCACAAATATTTTGTGGATATACCTACAGTCTGTTTTGTTATTATGCCCCGCGTTATAGCAAATTTATCATGAATTGAAATGCCTCAAACTATATATTATTGAAATCAGAACTAACATTTCCATCAATTGGTTATGTTTTTATTGTTTAATTATTTTCCATCACTATAGATGTTGGAAAACACTCTGTAACCACCCATATATAAAAGTGTAGGTTGGGGTTGTGCGGAAATTAGAAATTGTTTTTTTTTTGCTGACATTTGTCAAGTTTTGAATAAAAGTTGTATTTTTGCCCAATAAAGTCATTTTCTTAACTGATTTCTCCTATTCTCAACATTTGGCGACCGTGAGAGGACAGTATAATGGAGAAATCAAACCAGTTGCAGAAAGAAAGGACCCAATTGAGGCGATCATTTACAAAAACTTGCAAGGACTTGGATAGCTTACTGAAGGACAAACTATCCAAAAAAGAAGATGTAATGGCTCGTTTGAACCGGTGAGAGGATAAAAGCGACCGTCTCTAAATTCTGCATGAGCAAATTAAAGAAGCACTATTTTCATATGATGTTGGTGATGAAGAATTCGAAGAAGAATGGAATTCAGTTGAATTATTCAGAGAGGAATCCATAAAATACAAAACCAGGTGTAATTGACAACGAAGACAAATTCCAATATTTGATTCAAGCTACTGAACAGGGTTCCACGGCGAGGGAGTTGGTTGAGAGTTTCCCGCCTTCAGGTGACAATTACGAAAAGGCTGTCAAACAGTTAAAAACCAGGTTTGCTAGGGACGAATTCTTGATTGAGGTATACGTCAGGGAGCTTTTGAATCTCGTGTTGAAGCAGTCGATGACAAATAAAACAGGGATGTCTCTATCCAACTTACTCGATAAGCTTGAAACACAATTAAGAGCCTTTGAAACATTAGGTGTCACAAGTGACAAGTATGCCGCAATGTTATATCCTCTAGCAGAATCAGCTTTACCCGAAGATGTTCTTAAGGTGTGGGAGAGACATCGAAGCTCTATTACAAGAAACAATACCAGAGAAAATAGTCGAAGTTCAATTGCAATCAACGCTCCAAATAAAAACGATAATAAGAACCCCACTAATCATTTGAATCTTTTATTAGATTTTCTGAAAGCTGAAGTTGAGAGTGAAGAACGGATCAAATTAGCGCGAACTAGTTTTTCACAAGTAAAGGAAACCGGAAAAGCACAGAACAATCAAAAGGAAAAATCACACCACCCCAAATTACCTGAATTGAATACCTCAGCTACTATTTTCACATCAGAGAAAAAAAGAGGTAAGAAAGTTATGAATTGTATCTTCTGTGACCGCTCTCATTCTAGTCGAGACTGTTTGAGTGCAAATAAACTAACATTTGCTGAAAAAAAGGATATGGTCATAAAGAAAAACTGTTGCTTCGGATGCCTCAGACCAGATCATAGCGTGAAAAATTGTAGATTATTCATCAAATGTTTGTTATGCGGGAGAAAACATTTTCCTATATTGTGCCCAGATTTACCTTTAAATAATTCATCTGTGAATGACAAGGTAAATGAATCACAAAAGGAACAATCTAGCGATATGGAAAATGTCCTCACTAGCCTCAATAGTTGTACTGAAACCTTATTGCAAACTATTATCATTCGACTAGTAAAAGATGGAAAATCAATGCTGGTAAGAGCACTGTTAGATTCGGCTTCCCAAAGATCTTATATTTTATCAACTTATGCGAAACAAATGAATTTTGAAAAAGTTCGAGAAGAAACAATCATACAGGGTGTTTTCGGAGGTTCAGAAACAGAAGCACACGTTCACAGTTCATTTAAGGTCTTCATAGAGAGTTTAGATAAATCATTCCAATTGAAATTCGATGCTCTAGATCAACCAAGAATTTGTAACTATATACCGAGACTTCAAAATAAAAAGTACATAGATTATTTGAAAAGTAAAAACATAACAATTTCAGATTCAGACTCAAAATTAAATGAAATTGTAATTCTTTTGGGAGCTGATGTTATAGGCCAATTGTTTACTGGCGTAATTGAGAAGGTAGATAAAGAATTGTTAGCCATAGAAACTCGTCTTGGGTGGCTCTTAATGGGGAAGCAGCAGAAAATAAGCAATTGTTTTTCAATTTCATCTTTATCTAGTTTTCAAATACCAGATTTATGGAGTTTAGAAGTTTTGGGTATAAGGGATTCTTCAGAACAGAAAACAAAGGAACATTTACAAATTGAGACCATACAGCATTTCAATGAAACGATAATTTTAACCCTGGGTACAAGGTCACCCAAAACTCATGAACAATTTTGATAAAGCAGAAAAGAGATTGATTATTCAGTGTAACAAGAAAGCTTAAGGATTCCAATAGGTATTCAGAATATCAACAAGTTTTTCGAGAGTGGGAAAAATTGGATATTATAGAAAGGGTTCCAGAAAATGAAATGGATAATTATGCGTATTATTTACCTCATCACGCAGTAATAGAAGATACAAGCGCGAAAACCAAAATCAGACCTGTTTTTGACGCATCTGCAAAGGATAAAAAGGGTCATTCTTTGAGTGAGTGTTTTGAAAAGGGGCCAAATTTGATTGAACTCATACCAACAAATTTATTACAGTTCAGACTAGGGGCGATTGGTGTAATCGTAGATATAAAAAAGGCTTTCCTACAGATTAGCTTAAAAAAAGAAGATACAGATTTTCTGAGATTTCTCTGGTGGGAAGATGAGGAAAATTACAAGAAAATGATATATAGGCATCGTAGAGTAGTTTTCGGAGTTTCTTCAAGTCCATTTCTCTTAGCAGCAACAATTAATTATCATTTGGAACGAGTACCAGATTATTTGAAAGAAACAGCAAGTAAACTCAAAAATTCATTCTACGTAGACAATTGTGTCACGATCCTAGAAAGTATGTCTGATTTGTTGAAGTTCAAGAAAGAATCTAATAGGATCATGTCCAGTGTACAGTTTGAACTCAGGGGTTGGATTCATTCGTTCGGAAAGTCAAAGTCACTTGCGAAGAAAATGTGTGCTCAGTATTGGGTTTATCTTGGAATTTCAAGAATGATACAATTTTCTGTGATATAAACTCCCTTACTAAAGTAAATAGTATTCCTAGAACGAAGAGAGGTTTATTGTCAATTTCCCAAATAATATTTGATCCCATTGGATTTACTTGCCCAGTAACTTTGATTCCAAAATTAATTTTACAAAAAACTTGGAGATTGAAACTCGGCTGGGATAAAGAATTACCTGAAAATATTGTCAAAGATTTTGAGAATTGGTTGAAGCAAATTCCATGGTTAAGTTTTTGCGTAATACCCAGACATATATGTGATTATCCCTTGAATGATACGGTGAATACTTTACATGTATTCTGCGATTCAAGTAAGACAGCTTATGCCACTTGTATTTTTCTACGTTCGGAGAAGAACAGAGTCGTATCACTTCAGTTGATTCAAGCAAAAACAAGAATCGCTCCAATAAAACCAATCTCTATACCAAGATTAGAATTATTAGCGGCAGTAATAGGTGTCAGACTTTGTCAGTCAGTAAAAAAGGTTGAAATATTTTCTTCCATGAAAACATATTATTGGTCAGATTCAATGGTAGTACTTTCATGGATCAAAACTAAAGGAGATTGGACCACTTTTGTCGGTAATCGAGTCAGGGAAATATGTTCCATTAGTGATCCTGTTGATTGGTTTCATGTTCCTGGAAATATGAATATTGCGGATTTGCTATCTAGGGGATGTAGTGCTAAAACTCTTTCAGAAAATAAATGGTGGAGTGGTCCAGAATGGTTGAGAAAAAAATACAGAATTTTGGCCACAATCTGAAATTTCTTGTTCTGAGGAAGAATTATTGTCTGAAAAGAGAAAATCTATCATTTCATCGGTTGTACATGAAACAGCAAGATTCACCCAATATTTAAAGTACTTTTCCAAATATTCGAAGATTGTGAGGATGGTTACATGGATATTCAGATTTTGTTTCAATGCGAAGAATAAAAAGGAAAGAAAATCGGGTGAACTGACATGTGAAGAAGTTGAAAGGAGTGAATTTTTTCTTTTAAGAATGATTCAACATGAAAGTCTTGGAAATATAGATGCAGATGTTGTGCAGAATTTACAAGTGCTGAAAGATGAAAATGGTATGCTGAGGGTAAAAACTAAATTGATTTTGAGTGAAGATACTGAAGATTTCAAATGCCCAATTGTATTACCTAATCATCACTATATAGTTCACAGACTGATTTTTGAGCAACATTGTTTATCATGTCATGCTGGTCTCAAAACACTTCTCGCTATTTTGAGGGAAAAATTTTGGATTTTGAAAGCCAGAAGAACTGTGAAACAAGTCATTTCGAAATGCGTCGTTTGTAAAAGATTCAACCAAAAAACAGTTGAAACGCCTTTTGCACCATTACCAAAAAATCGAATAAAAAATGCTGCCACGTTTGAGGTTACTGGTATGGATTATGCAGGTCCACTTTTCTTGAGAGGTGGCGAGAAGGCATGGATATTATTATTCACCTGTGCTGTTTATAGAGCGGTACATTTTGAACTTGTGACATCACTCTCCACAGAGGCCTTTATTCGTGCTCTCAGAAGGTTCATTGCCAGACGAGGCAGAGTCTCCACGCTTTATTCTGATAACGGGACAAGTTTTGTGGGTGCTAATAATTTATTGAAGAGAATCGATTGGGAAGAGATTCTGAAATTCTCTTCTGTGAAAAGAATTCGATGGATTTTCAACGTTCCCACAGCGGCATGGTGGGGAGGATGGTGGGAGCGATTGGTAAGAATTACGAAAGAGCTCTTGAGGAGGAATTTGGGAAAAGCTAGCGTCACGTATGAAGAATTGATGACGATATTGTGTGATTGTGAAATAATAATCAATTACAGGCTTTTGACGTATATCTCAAATAATGATGAATTGATCCCTCTCAGTCCTTTGCAGTTTCTGCAGAGTATACCAAGTAATGAAGTCCCAGACCTTGATACTATAGATAGACAATACTTAATGGGACGACAAAAAGATCTACAAACTGTAAGGGACAATTTGAGAGGGAGATTCAGAAAGGAGTACTTAGCAGAACTGGTTCATTATGGTCACAGAAAGGTGGCCAGAATTTTACCAGGAGACATTGTATTACTAGAAGTGGATAACAAGAAGCGCGTGAATTGGCCTTTAGCAAGAGTCCTCCAAATTTATCCTGGCAAAGATGATGTAGCGAGAGTAGCTAAAGTTAAATTTTCGGGAAGTGAACTAATTCGACCTTTTCAGCGGTTGTTCCCCTTAGAAATTTCTGCTCCGGATGACGAAGAAATACTAAGTCTTGGAGAAAAAGTCGTTCCTCAGAAGAAACAACTCGATTCTGAGGAAGAAATTGACCACAAACCAAATTCCGATACACAACCCAACGGTAGTAAATTAGAGAAGCAAACTGTCACTACAAGATATGGACGTGTAGTGAAAGTGCCCAAACATTTCGATGAATAGTGTTTTTTATCTATTTCCAATTCTGTGAATTGAAAAGGTGGGAGTATGTTGGAAAACACTCTGTAACCACCCATATATAAAAGTGTAGGTTGGGGTAATTGTTGTGCGGAAATTAGAAATTGTGTACTGTTTGAGGCTTTCGCGGTTACTCGAATTATTCTCCTTAGCATAGAATTTCGGCTTAGACCGCGTAGTATTTGTATATGAACACCCAGCATTTTCTGGCTTAATGTGCCTTGCACCTTGTGAAGTCGAGCAAAAACCCGCGCGGTGCACAAACAGCAAAACGGCCAAATCTGCCTAAGTATCCTCGTTCTCAAGATACTCAAACAACACGAGCCACCAAAGAGCATGGCCATCGCGCGGGTTTTTGCTCGACTTCACAAGGTGCAAGGCACATTAAGCCAGAAAATGCTGGGTGTTCATATACAAATACTACGCGGTCTAAGCCGAAATTCTATGCTAAGGAGAATAATTAGAAATTGTTTTTTAATTTTGCTGACACTTGTCAAGTTTTGAATAAAAGTTGTATTTTTGCCCAATAAAGTCATTTTCTTAACTGATTTCTCCTATTCTCAACAATAAAAATACAGTATTTTCGTCTTTTTTCTCGGTTGTTGTTCGCCAATGAAAGCTTGTGAAAATTATAAATTCGCCCACGCTGGTGGCCTAGTGGTAAGAGTGACAGACTCGTAATCACAGCGATCAGTGGTCCCGAGTTCATACCCCGGGATAGGCACGAGTGTACGTAAAAAGACGTAGAAAAATCAGTCTTTCTTAGGATTAACCAGAAGTTCATTCACCTGAGGATGGGAGTAGATCAAAAACTTCCGAAACGTCGTGTGATAAACATCCAAGACAGTGGTAAAAGTCCGATAAAACATCTCATAATCGACCACTGTCAAAAATTACATTATTTAGAGAACAAAACCATGACTTTTTAATCAGGTATTATCGGAACATCAAATAGATCCAAATAATAGACAAAAATACGCACATATTTTTTCAATCGCACCACCAATACTTCTGGAGAGTTTCAGAGAACACAGAAAATATTTGGAGATACAGTATCCACAGATTTTCTAATAATATCTGGAAATTTCGCCTATGTTTAGTATGCCAATTTTTGAATTTACTTTTAACGCTAAAATAACATATTTAATACAACGAATTGCCTTTAGTTTAAGAATCTTTTTAATACTTTACTACTGCGTCCTTCTGTTAACTGCTGCTATGAAAAAATAGTTTAAAGTGAGATTAAATCAGAAGTGGCAGAAAATCAACTAACTGATAATATTTGTTTACCAAAAATATTGAATTCTGAAGCAGACATCTCTAAACAATGGAAAACTTATGAGTAGTTCCCGCAAATCTACGTTCAATTTTGTCATAGAAATAGAATGACTGCTATGAATGTAAGGACACATTTGATGGAAGTTTTAAAAATCAATGCTGGCAAGAACGTACTTGACTACTTGAACATGGTTAAAAAGAGGGATTTGATACTAATAATTTTAAAGCGTAAACCATATTTTTACCCTTCTTATCTTCTTATTTGTAGATTGCTTCTAACATTTATCTAAATTTTAAAGTTTTTTCTAATACAATTTCTTATGTTTAAACATCCTTTTAAACAACTTTCCTCTTAACAATTATTTTATATTAGGAAGTTTTAAAAGCAGGCTGTGGTAGCTTACAAAAAATGTGAGGTATTGCCACAGCTGTAATATTTAAAAAAATGTTTTAAAAAAAATAACACTTTTAGTAGTTGACGTCACAGTGCGTTAATTGGTATGATTTTCTAATTTATTAAACTAAGTTTTTCCATACTTGCAGACATGGAGGCCGGTAAGAGAACACTTGGGTACTTAAAGTAATAGCCTGGTACAAGACCAGTGGAAGTATTAACTTGTATTAATGGCTCTCTCAAGTATCTAATTTGAGGAGGTGATAGCATTAGAAACAGTAATGTTAACTGGCATGGGCGAAAGATGGTGTACCACAAATAAAAGCTGCCATTGGGTGTTTTATATGAAAATTTTAGTCTCCCCATGTAGAGACGTGTATTTTTCATTTCGAAAGACATCAACTAGTGAGCCAAAAAAGGCTACAAATATATTGTTTCAGCTTTGACACTTTCTACTACTACTAGTACTACATGTGATCGAATGTTACAAAAAAATCCTGACAGCATTTCGCAGGGAAATTGAGACAAACGTCCAGCTGTTACATCCATTTGGGATTTTGGGTTTTAAAAAGCCATTTACAATAAGGAGTGCAACATCTTTTGTTAACTTCTAATTATTATAGTTAGTGGCCATATTTCAACGTGTTTTCAGTACCTTGAATCGTTTTATGCCTTTTCAAATTCGAAATAGTGTGTTTTTCTATGCAGATTTGTCCAAATTTTACAGCAATATAATTAAAAGGAGGAAGATCCGTCATGCGCATAACGGAGTTGCCTTAATATGAAACAATAAAACTCTTTAGTCTTCTCCACGATTTTATTACAGTGTTGTAAGTAGCGACATGTTTCGAAATGGTTTCATCATGAGGCCCCAATATTAATATCAATTATCCATAGGTAGCGATCACATGGTCAAAGTGAGGTTACAATTTAAAAGTTGAACAAATATAAACAAAAAAGGCTTAAAATATCATCAAAGAGGAGAAGCAAATAATTAAGCAGTAAACTACATTGTAAAAATCATTATACTGGTTAAAACATAACAATTAAACGAGCAAGTGACAAAGTAGGTATCATTCAAGATGGCACAACTTAGAATCAATTTAATTCCATTAAGTATTATTTACTTTTCCTTTTTTATGGTGTTTTAATAGCTATTTGTGCAACAAGTGCTAAAAGTGGACGTTTATGCACGAGACATGAAAATTATTATATTCATAACATGTCTCGTGCATAAACACTTTTAGCACGAGTTTGCACACAATATTTTTTCTACGGCCTTAAATTTACTATTAGTAATCCATAAATGTCGATTTAACAAAGGTTTGCATTTATGACAGTTATAATTTATGTCATAGTAAAGAGATGGCCTTGACGCGCAGGTGACTGTTTCTGCAGCCGGTAGCTATCAAAGTTAGTTATCAAAGGTAATTATAAATGTACACATTTTACTTTATTTATTAGATAATGCCTTAATTATTAAAAAAAAAATACTTTACCTCTAACGAAAGAAATAATTAAAATAACTTTATAACCTCACTTCCAGTTTAAAATTCTAAATTCAACACCAGATGTCTACTTTTAACACATGTGCGAAAAGTAAACAGCTGATTTCACTTTTAACACGCTGATTTATAAATAGTTATTTATGTACCTAGAGCGAAAAATGATGCATTAGGCGTGAGTTCGAAAAAAACTCGAATGAACGCCTAATGTATTTTTGGCTCGTGTTGCATACAAAATTTTTCCTACGGCTGTAAAATTTTCAGAAATAGGTTTAAACTGGTGTTTTTTGCCATTTCCAAAATTTCCAGCGGCGTACAAATTTTTACATCAGAATTGGATATTTTATCGCCAATTTTTTATTTTTCTTGACACTTAAACACCGACAATACACAAAATAAAGCACAAGTAACTTTCAATCGCGAAAAAAGTTAAAATCGAGTTCACAGTGACAATTGTCAACTTTGACGTTTTCAAATAGCCGCCCAGGCCGACCACTAGCCGACTTAGGTATATAATCATGAATGCTTATATAAAATTTATATATGTTGCTATGTATTACGATTCACGATTATATACTTACTTATGACGGTTGCCGCGATGCACTGATTCAAAACAATAAATTTTTGACGTACGTCAACAAGGCGGAAAGCTTGATTTTAGAAGCAGTCGTAGGAAATAGTATATTGTGTATCTAGGACGAAAAGCGTAACATTCCCAGACGACTGTGAATATTGTTGGGCGAGGCGAAAGCCGAGCCCAACAACACAGGAGTAGATTTACAGTGCCACCAATGACATATAACCATATACCTAAAAATTCAGGATCTGGTGCATACTCACAATGAGGTGATTCAGTAAATGAATGTAAATTAAACAAAGTCTTCCTCATAACAATTAACATACATTTTTTACATACGCTACATGTTTCGGTTTATCTGTTAAACCATCTTCAGGCTAAAAAATAAAACTTATAAAAATACGGGGAAAGAAACAGAGAGCAAACACCTCACCTAATATCAAAATTGGACAGTCATAAATAAACAATAAAAATTAAAACAGACAACGTGACCAACATGTTAAATGAAATAAATTATTTGTTTATATATCGAGAGATCAAAAAAAAACTGTTCCTCATCGGGCTGTGGAAATTCAACGTATGAATAATATATTGGTGACACTGTACGTCAATGTCAAATTCGAGGTTAGGAGGTTAGGATTTGCGTCATTTTGTGTCAAAACTGACGGAAAACCTAACCTGATAACCTCGAATTTGACATTGACGTACAGTGTCACCAACATATTATTCATACGTTGATTTTCCACAGCCCGCTGAGGAACATTTTTTTTTTGGATCTCTCGATACAACGGTCAGCCAAGGTGAGAACTGTAAAATACGTTCAAAGCCAGAAAAACCGATAAATGAAATACTAAGTTAAGCACGTTGTCTGTTTTAATTTTGATTGTTTATTTATGACTGTCCAATTTTGACATTAGGTGAGGTGTTTGCTCTCTGTTTCTTTCCCCGTATTTTTATAAGCTTTATCTTTTAGCCTGAAGATGGTTTAACAGATAAACCGAAACATGTAGCGTATGTAAAAAATATATGTTAATTGTTATGACTTATGAGGAAGACTGTGTTTAATTTACATTACTTAACCATATACCTATTAACTAAAAACAAAGTTATCAAATGACATTACTGGCGGCATGCGGCATGGAACATTTAGTTTTTAAAATTGTTTTTGGTATTAAAATTGTTGATTATTTCAATGGTTACTGTGATTTATTTCATACTAGTGAGTCACCCGAACTACGCTTCGGTTCGCTAAATTAAGAGAGATTCATTAATATAAATTTAAAAAAAAGTATGCTTCCGCCGGGAATCGAACCCGTGCCGCCCGCGTGGTAGGCGGGCATTCTACCACCAGACCAAGTCTGCTTGGTTGAATGAACAGCTGCTGTAATAGCATATGAACATTGTGAATCGCCCGAGGCACCAGCTACCGCAGCACAGCCCACGCGCATACACGCAATTTAATCAAATTTAAACTTTTTCGCACTTTTTTTTAAATAAAAACCGGCCTAAGATCTAAGTCTAAACATTAGCAAAATTTTAAGCCATCATACAACGTAATCGGGCCAGTATCTTCGGAGGAGATAGCGAACAAACATACATGCAAACATACACCCAAACATACAAAGAGAGCACCGATTTTATGTTATAAGATAGCAAATTAGTAATATTTTGATTCTTTAATAGCGGATATTTCAACAATGGATGAAGTAATTATAGGGAACTTATATATTTTTGAAAAGAGAATTTTAAGCGCTATCCAATAACCACATAATATATAGGGTGTTCCATTAAAAAAATATATATAATAAGTTAAAAAGTTCACTCGTGATCCTCAATTGTTTCTTTAAGTAGCAAATTCCGACGGATTGGATGATACCCTAGAATTTTTATCTGAACAATTTTTTTCTATCTGGAATAATAAAGTCGCTAGAAGCTGTCAAACACCCTGTACATAAGAACGTGCACTCGACGAAAATTGAAAACAATTTTTGGTCACCGCAACATTTAGGCGACGTTTCTGGAACTTGTCTAGCCACTTTTTAATGACATTGTGGCTCCGTAATGGTGACGGAGCGGCTTGGTAGCCGCCACTTTCACGGAACTTTACCACTTTTTTTGGGATAGTGATGCTCGCTTTGTTTTCAAACTAATGTTGTTTTAAGTATGCGTCATTCCTCCATGATCAAAACTTATGCACTTTCCCAATGGTCTGAGTGGCAGATTTAAAACAAACTGAAGTTTACTGTCAAACATGATGATACGTCCAAAATCAGACCACTTGCTATTTACAATTGTATTGTTAAATGAAAATATTGTCTTTACATTTAACATCGTTCGAGAACCTAAATGCTTTTTTCATTGTGCTTTGAACCTTGAAACTAATTATTATGTATTAATTTATTATAATTGGTGTCGCAATGATGTTAAATTATTTTTTAAACTATTATGACATGGATCTTTGTTTTATGTTTTGCCCACAGAAATGGAGTATTTGGAAAAAATAGCTTTGAAGTTTTTTTAACTAACAGACATAACTTGAAAGTAATTAATTCGATGTTGATCCATTGATGCTTTAAGTGGGGTTGGATTTAATAAATGTAAATGAAGATCTTGAAGTCTTCCCCACTAATTTGTGGGGAAGACTTCAAGTTCTTCATTTACATTTATTGAAAGTAATTGCTACTTGACGATAATGGGACAGAAACTGCAAATATGTAACTTGAAAGTTATATTTACTACAAAGTACCGAACAAAACTGTGGCGTTACTTTAAAGTCCCGGCACAGTTCTGACTACCACAAACCGTATGTGCAAAGTTTCCGTTACCAGTGTATGATTCCACATGGGACTTTAACCTCCCTCTAGCTTTTAATCCCACATTTTCTTCTGACGACCGGTGTACCACGCGATGTTTATGTGTTTACTCTAACGAAATATAAAAGAAGAACGTAAGTCGATTCTTTTTTGTGACAAACCTTCTATTTGTAAACAGCCACCATTACCTTTAAGAGACACACTGCCGAGTACTTATCTACATTACGAATGTGTGGGAAAATACTTTTATTTTTATATTTCAGGTGCAAATTTTTGTGTATAATAGCTATTTATGCAACAAGTGCTAAAAGTCGACTTTTATGCGCGAGACATGAAAATTATGAAACGAAGCCGAAGGCTGAGTTTCATAACATGTCTCGCGCATAAACGACTTTTAGCACGCGTTGCATACAATATTTTATCTACGACCTTAATTTTACCGTTATTAATCCATAAATATCGATTTAAGAAAGGTTCGCATCTGCGACGCTGCATCATAATGAATAGTAGCCTACGCCGCTGGCGATTGTTTGGCCACGCCCGTGCTGTCAAGGTCAGTTACGAAATGTAATTATTGATACTCCACATATGACTGTATTCATTACATAACGCTTTATAATTATTTCAAAAACGCTTTACCTGTAACGCAAGAAGCAACTAGAATAGCTTTACAACTTCACTTGCAGTTCGAAATTGTAGTTTTGAACCTCCCTTCACTTTTAGCACATGTGCTAAAAGTAAACAGCTGATTTCTTTAAACACGGTAAACTATAAAACGTCACTTTTAGTGAAACAAGCTAGCGCTAAAAGGCCTACTTTTAGTAGTGGTCGTAGATAAATGTGTTTTGAAGCTTTAAAATAAATAAAAGTGATCAATAGGCGACCAAACTCTAGGTTGTGGGTATCAATTATGAATAATTTTGGGCAAAAATATTGGTGCTCAAATATTATTTTTGGTAACCTAGAAAAATATTCTAAGATGAAGTCAATATTTCTTTGGAGCTCGGTTAAATATTACCCTTTAAAAACTACGATGTTTTATAGACTTTTCTGGCTTCCATAATTTTCTGAAGGACTAGATGTTAATGCAACAATCTTCAGGAGATTAATATTTATTTGTTTCTTCAGTAACAGCTTGTTTTACTACATCATAGGGTAGTAGAAACTTAAAGTTATTTCTTAGTTTTGCAAAAGATACTCACTTTATGTAATAGTAGTACCTAGTTTGTATACCAAGGCACTGAAGTGTAGCTTTTTATCACGAATGTGGATTTAGTAATAATAAACCACATGAGGGATAAAAAGGAACTTCAGTGCCGAGGAGTACATTATGTTTTATTTGAAATCGAGAAATCGTGAAATTACAACATTTTAACCAACATTTGTAGGTTATGTTAACGTCTGTTGACGTTTATTTGTCGCCTCGCCACCTACAAAAAAGTCGCAATACAATGGATTACTTTACTGCCGATTTCTTGTATTTTAATGACGATTTCGAGGTACTTTAATGCCGATTTCAAATAATAGTAGTTTGTATACCATGGCACTGAAGTTTAACCTTAAATGCGTATTTAGAGTATAATACTGAAATGTGTGAACTGTAAAATTAAAACCACAACGAAACAACGGTCTTAATTCCCAGAATGTCATTTGTTTATCTCTACAATGCTTTTTCGTGAGAATGCTTAAAATTCCAAAATTCCACGGTACTTCAATTCGTTATCAGTCAGCTTGCACCTGATTCATTCTCACACGCAGGCCGTTGAGGAGGGGGCAATAAGGGCCATTTTCGCTCGGCAGAAGATATTAGTATCGCGTGCCAGCCAACCTGGCACATGTGCTCGGAGCAGAATGAAAGGGAACTCAACTGCAGTTGTCGCTGACCGCCGAAGATTCACGCAATATAATCGTGTTTAGTCAGTTTAGTGTGGATAAAATATGCGTTATTGTTGAAACAATCACGCACCCTGTGTTTCCAGTGATGGTGTATTGTTTATGAATCGTCGTGCATTTGTTCTGGTGCGACATGACGCGTGCTTCAGGTGCGAGTTCGGTTGTTACAGAAACGTAAACAGTTTTGCTTCTGTTTTTATTTATTCTTGCGTGCGAGCAGTGCTGTAATCGCGTTCATAACCTACAAATGGTTAATATCGCTGTGTAGAAATAAATGGCCGACTATTACGGGGTATGTATGAGGCACACTGAATAAGTGCAAAGATAAAAGTTATTTCTAGATTAATTACTGTGGGCTTGTTTATCAACGTATTGATTATTGTTTGCATGCGCAACCTGTTAGCTATTCTAATAGCCAGCGATTTGAACCTACATTTTTCGCTTTCGAAAGACGTAGGTATGTGATGGATGCGTTTGTTGCAGCTACATTGTTTTAATAGTAATACAAACTTTAGGCTGGTTGTTTTACCTGAACTCTCAGCTACGACGGGACATTCCAGGTAAACTTATGTCTTTAAAAAGTTGTGATAACGGTCGCAGTTATTTTCAATGTGAAAAAAACTACATACTTCCTACCGTTGTCTTCCATTTCAATAATAATATAAATATACTATACGTCAGTCAGTTCTGCATGTCATTTTTCAATATTTTGTTGCGTACAGCGTTTTTCATTCATCATAATATGTAGTATCTAATATTCCATTAGGATTGAAATAAGAAATAATATACATATTTTGAATTAAAATTATACGCCTGCAAATCGATAATTAACGGTCAGCTGTGATTGTTATTATTAGTTTATGTTAAAGCAATAAAATTCTAATATAAACTTATCTAATTGGCAAGTTAGTGCCGGTTAATGCATTGATATTTTTAGCACGGCATCTATACCATAGATAGGAAGTTATCTATATTAATACTTTGATCATTTTTTTTTCTAAAACAAAATATGTATAATCAAAACACATTAGCTTAAAAAATTCAGATATTAGTTTTAATAATTACATGAGTAATTATTGTACGGCTAGTGTTATCCAGACTTCCGTGGGGTCATTTTTGTAGTCATTTTGAAAATAGCTAGATAGAAGGGTGAAACGGTGGATAGCAAATAGAACAATTTATTTAGGAATACTAAAGTTTCTACTTAGACTTACTTAAAAAGTGTCCATTTTAAGTATTTATCCAATACACAGGGTGCCTCGGAAAGAATAATCAAAGCTTTGGGGATATGTTCCTTGAAAGTTTGTATGATTTTTTTATCAACATAGGTCCTGCTATAAAACATAACTATGTTATGGTTTGTTGAAGAAAAATATAAGAAAGGTCATAAATACCGCTTGCTATTTAAAAACAATCCAAAATTGCATAGATGTAAGCATCTATCATCACCGATCATCACTATGTATAAAATGCCATCGTGTCTGTTACAAAAAAAAAGTGATCGACTTATTTTTGCACTTCCCAATTACCTACAAACCTGAAACTTTAGAGTTTTGTTTAGACAAATAGTCCTTGCGACCTAAAGTTCATGAAAAAAATCCCGATAATTTCATATGGTGGATCCAAAATGTCGACTTAAGAAGAATCAACTTTTCACGTTTCGACCATTTTCAAAAGACATAGAAGCTTGAAATTTTTATAGGAATTAGTCCGTAACATTGGAACTGTCCTTAGAGTTAAATTTACTAAAATAATACACAAAGAAAATTAAATAGGACGGCATTGAAAAGAATCTGCTTTTCTCGTTTCTACCTCCTTCAAAAGACTGGAAACTTGAAATTTTTATAGGAGTTAGTTCATAAGAGTGTGCCTTGATGTCAATTTGACGTATTTGTCCTTTCCAGGTACGAACAGAGCATTGTCCCTTCTCAGTCTAAAGTACTTTAGAGTGAGAGGAAACAACAATCTGTCCGTACCCTGGAAAGGACAAATACGTCAAATTGACATCAAGGCACCCTAGTCCATACCATAGGAACAATCTTTAGACTCAGAAATTACTTAAATAATATGTTATGTAGATTAAACTATAGGGGATGAAATAAGTCTGTTGCAAAAAAAAGGTGACCGACGTTTTGCACATCCCGATTACTTAAAAACTTGAAATTCGAAACAGACGTTCCGTTGGACCCAAGGTTGAGGTGAAAAATCCAAAATTTGGAAAGTTCAATAGGGCGGCTTTGAAAAAAGTCAGCTTTTCACGTTTCGATCCTTTCCAAAAGACGTAGAAACCTAAACTTTTTATAGGGGTTAGTACACGCCATAGGAACAGCCCTTCGAGTTAAAAATTACTAAAATAAAATATGGGACTTGAACTACAAGGTATGAAATGGAATAGGGGTCGTTGTGTAAACATTTTCTTACTCAGTAAGGAACTTTTTAAATTAAATCCGAAGAAAGTCATAGGGCTAGCACAAGTCGACCTATGAAATCAATGTACATATGTATCTGTTAGATAAACGACAGTTATGGCCACGCTATTGGACGCAAATTTTGACATATTCCTTAAGGGTATGTTAATGTTATTTCTGCAACTTCTTTTATTTTTTCCAACGGACCCGCGAACGGACCATAACTTAGTTACGTTTTTTTTAATGGGAGCCATGTTGATATAACTATTTGCTTCAAATTGCACAAGAAAGATATTCTTAAAGTTTGACAAAATCCTAAAGTTTGGCATATTCCTAGTGTTTAATACATTCCCCACGGGTAAATTTTCGATTGTTTTTTTAAATAAAGTGGTATTTATGAAATTTCTTCTATTTTTTTTCAACACCCCATAACTCAGTTACGTTTTTTAATTAGAGCTATGCTGATACAATTTTTTTGCTTAAAATTGCACAAGAACTATATGTATTCCTAAACTTTGATATATTCCTAGTATTTGGCACATTCTTCCCGGGTTCATTTTCATTTGTTTTTAAACAATAAGCGTTATTTATAATATTTCTTGTATTTTCTTCCAAAAATTCATAACTAAGTTATATTTTGTAGTCGGACTCATGGTGATATAACTTTTTTCACTTAAAATTACACAAGGAACATATTCCTAAATATTGTATAGAGTAGTCATCTGAAATGTTCGAAATGTTTGACTGATCATTATACTTAGAGGTAACACACATTACTAACCACAATAATCTATGTGTATCATTTATCAAAAATTTTTTGAAAAACCTAAAGAACAAGGCCTAGACTCTTCGGCCTCACGTCAGCAAAGATAGGTCAAATTGGACAATTGAATTGAATTTACGCCATCTCGACCTTCATAAAGAAAGAGGATCGATAAATTCAATCATTGACTAATTCGACATACCTCAGCTGATATTGATTGGTAATTTTTCTAAACCTAGACCAGACCTCGGCACAACTGAAAATTCCAACATTAGCCAAAAAGCAATTACAAGAAATTTGGGTATTAACAAAAATTCTGGTTTTAATATCCCAAAGGCTAATAAACTCCATCCCTATGATCATATTACTGTGCAAGCCATGGACGAGGAAGATTATGGACATCGTTTAGCATTTTGTCATTTTTCCCGTGAAAAATTAAATGAGAACAATCAGTTTCTTGGAAATATGATGTTTTTGAATGATGGAGCTCTTCTGCATTACCACCAGGATGTAAGACGCTACTTAACTGAAGTGATTAGCAATAGATGGATAAAACGGGGAGCAGCATGTCGTTGGCCAGCTCGTAGTCCTAATTTGACCATGCTGGATTATATTCTGAGGCAGAGTTAAGGAAAGTTTACAAGGCAACCACAAAAAATTAAGATCAATTGCATCATGCGATTGAATCGTTTCATCTTGCTCTGCAATTATTTCAGAGTCGTTGGTTTAGGTTGGAAGATCAATGTGTAGAAGAATTAATCTTTGAATTAGGGAAGAATGACAACACTTCGAGCATTTACTTCATTAATTCTTTTCTGTTGTAGTTACGTGAACCTAATAAAAATTATGCTTTCAATTTATTTAATAATTTTTAATGACAAAATTTATGTACTACTACATTATGAAGTACTGTTTATGACATAATTTTGCAGCCATAAAGCTGCTCTTTACAGTACTAGTAAATGTTTTAATAAATGTACACATAACATAACATATTTTAGTAAATTTGAACATTAACAAAAACAGTAGGTATTTATAAATGAATAATCATTGCTTAATTATTATGATACTGAATACTCATAACACATTTTGTGTTATTGCAAATGTTTGAAAAATCTGTCACAGAAGAGATGTTAAATTTATAAACTCGATTTAAGCAGTCGAAACTAAAGTTTTGCATGCAACTCTCGTACATAACCTGACTTTATTTACTCGTTTTCTTTATTGACCTCGCCGGCAAAGCTCGCTCGGCCATAAAATAGATCTATCCAATAGAGCCCTGCATTATGTACTTGTTATATAAATAACTAATAAACTTGCTGTAACAGCTTGTAATGGTACTTTTATTCAGTTGCGTTGGGCACCGTAAGCTGTAATGTGGCTTTTTCCCGTACCCTGTACTCTACTGTACTATGAATTTATAATGCCCTTAGTTTGCCAGTTTAATCAGTCGTAGAAGTACAAAACCCGCTCTTACCACACTGTAGTTAAGGGAAATGTCAATATTAATCTTGTAGGCTTGCTCGTTGTCACCTAGGATGCTGTAATTATATATGCAAATCCTGCCAGGAATAAAAACCGAACAGTTTATATGAAAATACATATCATCTTCAGACAGAAAATACATTAAGTTGAATACATAAAAACGAATGCACAATGATAAGCTGTAAATGTTATACGTTGTCAACAATGTATTATAATTAAATACATGTCTACGGGTTAGAAGCTGATTCTACTTAATTTTATACCCGTATTATAAGGGTAACTTATATTTAATTATTGACGCCCCGTCCCGACACAAACCACGCGAAAATTGTTTTAAGTCTCATCCACAAATCCACTGAAGCCGGTCCTGCCTCGTTGGTATATTCACTCGTAAAGCGTAAGTACAGTAATCAAACTTGCCTTTATTTGACTGCAAGATTAGCAGGAGATCAGCTCCGAGGGTTGTTGGAAGCTGCTCAAAAAATGTCTCGTACGTTGACAAGATCGCCTGGCTTCTCCGACGTTTGAATGACCGCTGGAATAGTGGCTTCTGCTATGTGCTACTACGTCTCGAAGAAGTTTCCCCAATCTGGTAACCCCAAGGCTTCGCGTGGCGTCCCTGTTTTCTTGGGCGACACACGCGATTCGCTTACTGGCGAGCGACTGCCTCTTCGCGCCCCTATGGCTACCACCGTTTGCTTTTTTATTAATAACTGCAACGACAGCAATCAGCTGATTTGCCCGCACAACCTCACCAACTCGTTGGTTTTAAATGTTTAATACGCTGTAGCCTAATCATAACGATATAAGAGATACAGTTTAGCTCTATACCTAGCAGAATAATGGTCAATCACCAGGATTATTATTAGCTGTAAAGGTGAACCGGGCCGTTACAAGCTTCTACCTTGATTCTAATATATAGATTGATTACTATAAAGTAAAGTCGGAGGTGCATATGGGAAGTCATATGTGGTGTATAAAATTAATGCCTAAACACATAAAATGGCCATCCTGTATACTTACGGAAACACTGACTATTTTTGATACATTATTTTAGCAATTTCAGAATTAATTGTTTTAAAATTTCAAATTATTTAAATTAAAATGCTAGCGTCACAGTTTTTCAGGATTTTTTAAAAATTGTATCTATTCGATTTCCAATTCTTATATGTCTTCTGGTCTTCCGCCATCCTTACTTCGGGTAGTATCTTTTCTTCTGTAAAAACTATTCCGCCTAAATAATTATTGTAACTATGAGCTTCATGCATTAACTCGTTTATAATTCATATATTTGTCATTGGTGTTCTTCTTTCTTAATTTTCATTACCTTGCTTTTACTTACGTATATATTTCATTTTTTCAAATTTCCATTTTCTATACAGCTGCCCGTCTTTCCTTGCTATAATTACCACGTCATCAGCATAAACAAGATTTTGTATGTGTGTTGGTTGCATTATCGTATTTTCGATATAACATTCTCTTATTCTTGATCTTGCTTCTGTCTTGCAACTTTTTTTCTACTTCATGTCTTAGTTTTCTTTCGAATATTTTTGTATAGATTTTGAGCGCTACTCATAACAAACACAATGCTCGGTAATTTTCGCACTTGGTAGTACTTCCCTTTTCATGTAGTGGCCGCCTTACATTTTTTCTATTATTTCGGTATAATGCTGAGGGATGTTACGTCTGTTACAATTGTAACAGATTTATTAATAGGACATTTATTATTCTATTACGATTAAATATAAATGTATTGCAATTTTAAAAATCTACTTTCCTCTTTTTTGTATTTATTTTACTCGAATTTCAAAGCAAAAAATTAAGCTGTTGTAAATTAATGCTATAAAAACAACAGATTCAGCAAATCTCACGAACCCAAACGTTGACATTAACAGGAAGGGGCCTATAAATGCGTTGACTAGGAGCCTAAAATTTCTTAATAACATTAACAAACAGACCAATCCCAGATTTCGTGTATTCTGCAACCTCACAATTTTTCAACCCTTTGTAATAGTTTGCTGTTTTTATTTTCTTCCTTCATCAATTTTTCTGATATTTTTTCTTTATATCTGTTATCATTCTTTACATATTTTCACAAACTCCATAAAACTGAGACGTCTCTGAATTCGTTGATTATCATGTTTGTCAGCTGCTTGCCTGCGCATTTTTTTTTTGGGGGGAATTTATAAATTAAAATTTTAGATTCAGATAGAAGATGAAATAATAGATTAGGAATGACTGATGAAACAACCTCCTATCTCGTAAGAAACTTGTACAAAATGCGTTATTTTGATATTTTATGTACATTTTTAAATGCTGTCTATGCTGTCTGACCGTGTTAGGCTTAGTAAATTTAACTGTATTGTTTTCTTCTCCTACGCACCTATTACATTTAAATGGTTGTATAGCTAATTTATGTTCAGTATCTAATTCTGGACCGTTGTATACCTACATTATCATAAAACGTCTTATTTATGCAAGGTGTTATGATGAGCTCATAATAATTGTAATTTCAGTTTCTAGTGAAGTGCTTGTTACAATTAACAGACGAAGATGAAACATTTGTTTTAATATTACAATTTCTTCTT
Source organism: Agriotes lineatus (assembly GCA_940337035.1). Lineage (NCBI taxonomy): Eukaryota > Metazoa > Arthropoda > Insecta > Coleoptera > Elateridae > Agriotes > Agriotes lineatus. The sequence goes on along the minus strand of OW679197.1, from coordinate 72,426,005 downwards.
GTGTTATATACTAAGGATTAAAAATGTGACTGTTATCAATAGAAACTAGCTTAAATCGCCCGTCATAAGGTGGAAGGGGAAGGGGCTTTTTCCAACTGTTTCAATCTTAAAGTGTTTCTGACTGGACTACATTTAGTCGTAAACAAATTTTACCGTCTATCTTTATTGATTATTTTATATTAAAATGAAGGAATTATTTTATTTCATTTTGGAACCATAATCTTGTTTATTGGCCATTGATAGCGGGCGTAAAATGGATTTTCTGGCCCTAGGATCTATAAAGTTGCTAAGCAGTATAACAGACACCAACAATGTAGTATAGCAACACCAACAATCGGCAAAATAGCTATAGCACACCAAAAATTTACAGCGCCGCTTTGTGTCGCGCTTTAAACATTCCCTCGTGATATAATCTATTGATTATGCCCTTAATACATAAATAACTATTACACGTGTTCGACTTCGTTACATTAAATCACTTATTTAAACACATGAAGAGAATGGGAGTTACACACAGCATCCGTTACTAGTTAGTAAAGTTTGTGCCGCTGCTGTTACATGGCGCCGAAAGAAGTAAATCCGATGGGTGATGATGCAGCACGCACATACGCACACACGCAGTTCTACTGGCTTTTATATGTATAATTATGATAAAACTAGTAGATGGAAAATATAGCTTCTCATCGAATATTACCAAGTTAGCTAGACGAATTTCTGTCGACTCTATAATCTCTTGAAAGGTGCGTCTCACCAACGGAAGCATTTACTGGCGATTATAGGGATCGGTTTTGTTCTATTATGACGGATTGCACTAAATTGTTTTTTTTTTCTTAATTAATAATTACATTTTGTATTTATAAATTCAATGAAACTTAGGATTACGTATGTTTGAATTGGTATAAACGAAAAATAATTAATTTTGATTAAAATATATAATCGTGTATTTGTTGCATGCTAATTGCCTTGTTGTTTTGCTTGCATTTACCAATTTACTTACCTATATGTAATGGCCGTCAAAGAACGCTCTTTCGAATACAAAAACGAGATCAAACACTTAAATAAAATTGTTGAATGAAGCTACGAGTACTTATTGTCAAGTGCATTTTTATATGATTTTATATTTCAATTACATCTCATTTTTGATACTGTCTAATGGTTTCTATAGTGATACTAACGGGTGTTCATTAATAAAACCGTTTGCGGTTGGCCATGATTGGAAACCGTATGTCATTTATTAATGCATAATTTGGAAATGGCACGAGAACTGAGAGTAGATGAATTAAATCTAGACATACGTGCAGTAATCATAGGCAACTTCAAACACCCTTTATTTACTTAATAGGCCTTAAGCGTTTTTATGATTAGTTTAAATCACTGCTTTTTATAGAAAGTGGGGAAGTTAATGACTAAGAAACTAAATCAATAAAATATTTAAGATTAATTACAATACAGGGTAGGTCAAAAAGTTGGACCCCTTTACTAGATATTTGGGACTGCAACCCAACACCCAACGTATACATTCCATGGTAACGCACAACGCAAATAACCAATACTTATCTAAAAACTATTGATCAGAGTCCTTTCACCTCGCTCTTGCATAGTTCAATTTGACCTCTAGTATGACTTAAATCATAAAATTTAAGTAATGCAATGCTAACAAGTATAGAAAAACCGACGTTATTTAAATATATTATATCAGATATGCAAATTCAGCTGTATCCACTGCACCCAGCACCATCTGAAAACATGTTTCGCCAATTTTATTAAATGAGTACGAAAGCTCCAGTTGGAACAACTGCCTTTCAGATAAATATTGAGTGTCTATGACAAATGTACTTTGGGTTGCAGTTTTAAGAAAAAAGGGGCGCAAAGTTTCGTCGCTCACCCGGTATATAGAAATTTGATTTAAAATCATACATCATTTGTAAACATTGATTTATCAAAGTGTAACTGTGAAATTGCATTTAGGCTTCAAAATATGTTATGTATGTTTTGATGCCATTTTTTTTAGTAGATATTGAGAGACATTAATATTAAGTTAAGATCATTATGAACATGTCTTTATTCTTCAAATTTATTTATGGTTTAATACAGGGCGATCTACTAGCTCACCAACAAACTTTGTCAGATGGAAGCGAATGTACTTTTAAGGAAAAAATTATTTAAACAAGTGTTCAAAAATTCTTTGCTTTCGATATATGCGCTTGTGAAAGTTTTTTTAAACATATCGTCTTTTTCTTATAATTTACTTATTAGTGCAGCTATTTGAACCAAATTTGGATGGAACCCCTTAAAATGTGGTATTATCAAGATCTACAATTAACCACTGGCAGGGATATGGGTGCTATAAATTTAACAAGCAAATTAGTGACGCCCTGTAGAAAATTAAAACGATCTCATTTTAAGGTAGCTCATCGTTTTTGGTATTTTTTTCTAATTTATTTCACCGTTTTTTACAAAAAATAAATGTAATTTAATTTTAAAAAATCAAATTTACTAAGAAACTATCAGATATAGCAAACAAATCATAGAGAAACTATCTGTCTCGAATGAAATTACTTACCTTAAAATGAGATTGCTTTAAATTTTCTACATATTATTATTTTTTGTTGGATTTACGGCGCTGGTTACCAATATCTCCGCCACTGGTTAATTGTAGAGCTTGATAATATCACATTTTAAGTAGTCCTACTCGAATGTACTATGTACCAAATTATGTTTAAATGGCTGTATCAATAAGGAAACTATAGAAAAAAATGCTATATATTTTTTAGAAAAGTAATAAGTATCAAATATGAAAATGTTCGGACATTTGTTTTTATCATCTTTTTTTAAATTATTTCAGCTTTCATCTGACAAAATTTGGTGAACTAGTAAATCATCCGGTGGACCATAAAATGTATGACGTCAGGTCTGTGTAATAGTCTAGCATGCTGTAGTAGCAAATATAATTTTTTGGTGCACCTGTTTAATATGAAACACCTCGGTACTACTATTTAGATTCTAATAGACCGTTTACAAAGTAAATGTTGATAGTGTGCATTAATTTGTGTGATTTGTTTATTTTTGAATGAAGTTTAATTAATTGAAGTTTTGCATATTTTTGTATAATTCCATGTTTTAGATTGTAGAGACCAAACGAAGCACATTTGACCTATTTTTAAATAGTATTGCCTATGACCTTCAAACTTCTACTACATATTAAAAAAGGCGAAATTTTACTTTATTTTTAATTTAAATTTAAACAGAATATCTTTGTTTAACATTTAATATATTTACGGGCAACCCTGTAGGTGACTTTTATTTTGAAAAATTTAAGGTGCAACTTCTGCACATTTTAAAATTGGTGACCCGTGTCGGTCCTACATCTTGATGATATCGATCGAAATCCTCTTCGTTTGTGAAGGTTGCTGGCAATTTAGCTGCATACATTTGATAGTAGGAGGGGCCCACAAATACAGGGGTTTCCACGCTTGACTGCCCAGGATGGTGACTCATGCCTTGCACTTCCCCATTTTGTCTCTTTAGTTGGTTTAATGACTCTTTTGTCTAAGTTCTCGAGACTTGCAGGCCCCTTAATGGTTTTTTTGCATTAATGCGTAATTTTCTTGCAGTTATTGTCAACTCTTGCAAATGATTTGGATCACATGCTCAGCGAGCTATGCACCACCCCGCCACCCCCCTACGACTGCCTGTCGGACAACGAACTTCATAACAGGTAATTTTGTTGTTCCTTAGGCTATTCTAAAATAGGAAGTTTGTGAAATACGGGATACAGCCTTGCACATGAAGTGTAGGTGTAGCAAAATTGATACGGGAATTAATGAAATAAATCGCATGGCTATGTATGGTTAGCTTTGATGTAGAATCTAGCATGGTAATGACTCAATTTGTGTAGTTTGTAACATACTTTATGCGTTAAGCAATTTCATTGTTGTGAACCAGAAATGCTAACTGTCCCGGAATTGATTAAAACGGAATGAAATTTGGCATTAATAGTAATTAGAGAGTATTAAATTTACTTAAATTGTTGGTCAAAAGATTCGAATAACAATGGACCTACAATTAAATGTTCTCCTACCTTTTTAAAATAAGCTTCAACATTCAAACAGAATATACAGAGCATATTTTAATATCACTGACAAACTGCCACTGGAAATTCTATGTTCAAAATAAGAGAAAACTTTCTATAAATCATTTTCCGAAAATTCTTCCTCAGTAACATACAACCTGTTTTAAAAAATCTTGTTTTAATATGATCAAAAACTAATGCAGATGTTAAATTGAAATTTACTCAAATTTCTCATTAACTACTACTACTAATCTTAAACATTTGAGCTAACTGCCGCAATCCAGTCAGTGGCGTGGATTGTTAAAAATCAATTACTACATAAACAAAATAAAAATGTACCTGCCTTAATTTATTTCTTAAGAGAATATTATTTTAAGATTCGCTTTTAAACTTAGCAAAGACAATTTGAATTTCTCAAAAACGGGGTGCCTAATAGAAAAACATATTCTCTCAAAAGAAGTTTTGATTTTGTTTTAAGTAATATTTTTAAAAATCACTGGACTTCAGATACTAATGTGTTCTGAAACTTCAGTTATTAATTTTATTGTGAGGAATATTTATACTACGCAATATTTATTGAGAGAAGCGAATTTTTGTTACAATTACGACGATAGTGTCTGCTAATGTGCAATATAATTTGTTTTATTCATATACATTACACTATTTGGAGTAATAACTATTTATATGTTATACATGGATTGTTTGAGGATTTTACGATTACTCGAGTTGTTAATATTAAAAGTAAATGTTGGTTTAGAGCTCGTGTCTTTCTAAATAATGTACACCTAGCATTTTTGGCTTTATGTACTACCTTACACCTTGTGAACCGAAGCACGAATTTTAGTAATAATAGTAAGTATGTTCGTTGATGGCTCGTGAACCCTCACATGCCACCTACAACACAGATCACATCCTTGTTTGGGTTCACAAGGTGTGAGGTACATAGCCAGAAGATGCTGAGTGTTTATCTAGAAAAGCTACGTGGTCCAAGTCAAAATTTAATTTTAATATTGACAATAACTGTGTAGGAATAGATAATTAATAAAACTGTCGTAAATAAAGTGTCACTCTACTTAAGGAATTCCTTATATGACGACATACAAGACACGTTAAATCATATATTATTTGAATATACAGAGCTTGATAACACATTAAATTAAGTGAAAGTTTCATCCTAAAATCTACTTCATACTTTTATGAGATTTCGACAACTTTAGCAGTACCAGAAACATAAGCGAACTTACAATTTGACATACGTATACCACTGTATCATAGTCGCTCATTTATTTCGTGCTTTGATAGCTTAATGACATTTTTCTTGTTTAAGTTAAGAAATATTTGGTATGTATTGATTTTTCCATTTGAGAAAGAGATCGCTTTCATTACTAATAACTGAAGAACCTAAGCAGACTATTTTGTACAAAGCATCTAGAAGTTGTATAGGAAAAAGTGTCTAGCATTAATAAGTATTGTAACAGGCGATATTTTACGAGTATATAATTTTTGTATGTTCCTTGCTTTGACTTTTAGTACACGTACTATAATTATAGTATGTACCATAGATTTCCTATCACAATAAAAAATAAGAGCTTCGTTTAGCGAATATTAATCTCTTTTTAAATCATGCCTAATCAGTATATAAATATCACAGTTTCCTGTATTGAGACATTCAGTCAAGAAAAAAACCCTTTGTGGTAAGTATATACGTTCATACGTTTTTGGTTTAAAAATATATAATTTTATACCAGCTGGGCGTTTAGATATGTTAATAATCAACAGTTGTTTCAAAATTAATAATAAATGGTTAACAAAGAAGCGTGTTAAAGAGAGCGATTAATAATCGAGGCATTTAGAAGTTTTAAATAAAGAACGATTTTAACTAGATATTTTTTATGCACATTTATGTCCGTTAGAGTTGCTAATTTGAACTCCTTAAAGCTATACTTAAAAAATTTAAAAAATATTAAATAAGCCTTCTATTGGTAGATAAGTTCTGTCAATTTTCATTGTAATACAGTTTTCCAGTTTTCAATAAAATGAGAAAAAATTTAATTTTAATCCTCCTCTTTAGGCGAGTGGAACGCTAACACGGAGAAGAATTAACCCATAGTGTACCTATATGAACTTTTCTGTTCGGAATTACCTCCTAGAACACGTGGTAAAAGTTTGTCGGTTTCCTCAGGGAACACCCTATATATAATTTCTGTTGGTATTTCGAGCCCACAGTGGTTCTAAATTCTACATACACATTTTTGTGTTTCCATTTAATAAAAGATTCCGAAATAGCACAATAACAATAATTTAAAATAGATATCTTGGATTTTATTCTAAATGACACTTTAGTTGAAAAAGTCAAAATTTCATTGCCCAAAATGTCACCAACAGCTTTTTCCTTAACGATAAAACCCAACACTTAAAAAATAATGTAAATGGCCCCATTAAAAAAACAAAAATAATATCTTTGATACAAAAATATGGAACAAATATGTAGATGACTAGTTCGATGAAAAACAAAAGAACTTAAAATTGAAGTGTATAACATATCGTGATTATTATTATTATCGTGGTATACAAAATTTCTACACATGGAAAACTCTTCCAACACATAAGTCGCTGGATTATATAATAGGTACCGGCTCCTTACTCTTATCTCAGAGTAAACATTTTTAATCAGTTTTGTGCAATAGATTATTTTCCATTGTAACACAATTTTAGAGCAAAAAATGAAAAGTAGGGGAAAAAAAGAACTTTAATGCATAATTTTTGTCGTGCGGAATATTTTCTTTTCCAAACCGTTCGTATACTATTTTTTTAATGTGCCGAAATACCCTATTAGTATATCATGATACATGATCATTAAAACTTTTAGTTCCTTAAAGTTGATGTGCACAAATTTCAACGTTTCAACATCAACTTTTAGTTATGTGGTTTATTTTCCATAGTTCCAATCTTGAATATTATGTTCCATTTCCTGGAAAGACAATCGATATGACTGTGTCACAATTCAATATTTGTTGTTAATCCATTATAATTTTGCATTACATTTAAGTGAAGTTAATTTTATTTTACCGTTGTTCATTTATTTATAGGTTTCATTAATGTATAGAAAATCCTTTAATAATGACCACATTAATGAATAATTTTCTACTAATAAACGATATTTAGTAAAATTAATCAAAGACACCATTGATGACAACATTTTAAATGTCAAATTTTTGTCATTAAATAAAATTATATTTTATCTAATTTAATAATATACGCTCAACAACAAAACATATTGTAATTAACTCGTGTGTTAAACGGCGATTTTCATAATCTCAACAATTACACAAAAACTAGTAGGTTTACAAAAAAACTAACAGTACTCAAAAAACTTAGAGATGAAGCTTGTTAGTACATATTTTGCATAATCAAATTTCTCTCCGTTAAATAGTTCTAATACAACCTTTTTAGGAGAGTCAACTAGGCGGGGAGGGATTTAAAAGAAAAAGTTTATAGGCAAAATTTTTATGTTTTAACGGCCCTACAACATCTTTAACAGTGTACAGCACCTCATGGAACACTTCTGTATATTAACGCACTTCGTAATGATAAAAATATCTTTTCGTATTTTACTAACTCAAAACGTTCAGTAATTCTGCGTTCAAACTGTTTTTAAATCATATAGTGTGCCCAAGAAAGTTTAACCTCCTTTCGGTGTAGAAGGTCATTCTACTAGCACGGTTAGTGCAACGGAGGTAATGGGTTGCATTCGACTTGTAGTACGCTCCCCCGTATCCAAACATACATCACGTTCAATAATTCGAAATGTAACTTAAAGCTAATTTAACTAGCACTCTTAAATCCATTGCCGCTACGAGATAAATCTTGGCCTCGACCAGATTTGAACCAATCTCCACTTGCTTGCTAAGCAGGCTGCTTACCCACTTAACCACTCAGGCGTCCAACATTTTATTAATATTTTTATCAAAATTGTATTTTGATAGAAAGGTTGGTGATCTTGGGAAATTGAAATAGCACCAATCAATCCCCAAAACTCGCATAATGTACTGAGTGGAGCAAAAATCAGGATCAAGTAAATAGTAGTGTGTGTAAGAAGTTGTTGGGTATTGAAAAGCATGGTATTTTATTTGATCATTACAAAATATAAAAGTTTACTATTGAAAATTGTAATACATACGGGGGCTAACCCAAATCGTTTTACTGTAATACCGTCCAAATTAAGGGTACTTGATTCTTGGAAAACTTTCAATCTTTTGTTCCACTTGATACATTATGAAACTTTCAAAAGCTATTTCGAAGATGTAATTTAATATGCTGTAATTGTTAAAGCACGTTACTTCTAAAAATAGTTTGAAACTTTTTGAGCGGAGCTTCTTGCAAGAGGGAGTAACTCGTAAAATATAATAATTATGTGAATTTCCTCTGCTCTAGCCTGAAAATTTATAGCATTATTTGATACTTAACGCCAAAATGAAACCGTATAACCATATACCAAACTGGTCTAGCCACAGCTGTACATGTGCGCCCCATCTAATTGCATTATAAGTTTCAGGTCCGTATCTAATATAAAGTTTTTTAAAATTCCTTCACGTTCCATGTATCCATGTATCAATTTGTCGAATGAAGCTTAGCGGCTTGTAGAAAACACGAGGGTCGATCAAAGTCGCAAATTCTAATACAGTTTTGGAGCGTTGGGGTTGGGTTTACTCTTCCTGATCGGGAAATAAAATGCACTAAGGGGTATAATCCCATTCCCGAGGGGCTTTCTCCTGATCAAAAGTCATCTCGATTTTTGCGCTAGACAGGTAGTAGATACCATGAAAATTTGATGAAAGCGCTCTCGGCCGGGGTTGACATTTTATTTTATTGTCGTTAAATTAATGCAATAGAAATTTCAGGGGCACGTCAGGGCATTCAGCTGCTCGAAATGTAATTTGTTAAGTAATAAATCATATTTAGAAATTTATACGATTCAATTTTGCACCCTATGCTACTTATAGCGCCCTCTTGAATATTCAAACTGTGGCGGAGAATTTTTTATAATAGACTTACAGTTATCAATCTGTAGCTACCGCTGTCGTTAGAAAATCAAATGTGCGTGCGAGTTGCTGGAATTTCTAGGGACATTAAAATTTATCAAGTTTGCATGTAATCGTTTGGAAATTTCTGAGGAAACCTAACTTTACAGTTAGTGAGTTTGGAACGCTGAGAACTACAAATAGACTACTAAGTGCCCTGTCTGTTGACTGACATAATATTGATACTTGGATTATCTAACGTGTGCTTAAGTAGATAAATTCCAAAACTAATATGTCGAGCTTACCTGAAAAATTAGTTTCAGACGAAATGTGATAGTAATTTTACGTTTTTTTAAATTTTTAAATAGATTTTTTTGAAACAGTAAATATTCTCATAATAAACTTGTACTATTAAGTTTTAAATTGAGTATATTTTGTGTTAAACTTACAATATCCGAAATGTATTTTCTAATAGTTCTAATTTAAAATTAAGTACTTGTGAAATTAGTCTGAAATAGGTCTGAAATAGTCATCAAGGGATAATATAATATACAAGGTGACCCAGAACTGTCTCCCCACCGATTAGTCAATGATTCCTTAGGTTATAATAAATCCATTAAACCTAATATACCTTCGTACAAAGTCCCTCCAGTAAGAAGTTATAGGGCCTTGAAGTTCATTTTTTTATTTTATCTTTTTATGTTAATTTCCACAGCTAAAAGAGTTTTCAGATATAGGTAAAGTGCCTCTTACAGTAAAGTCTAGTGTATCAAACATTTTTTACTAGTGCAGTACATAATAGTGTACATTTATACCAAAATTTAAATCGGCATTTAACATTTGTGGAAATTAACATAAAAATAAAAAAATTTACTTCAAGGGCCTATAAATTCTTACTGGAGCGACTTTGTACCAAGGTATATTAGGTTTAATCGATTTATTATAACCTAAGGAATATATGGGTAAAAACGAAGCTCATATAAAGAATTTAAAAACATGTAGAAAGCGTTTCAATGAACCTAAAAATTTTTTTTTAAAAATCAAGTTTTAAGGTTCTCATAAAATTTGAGGATATCAAATAACACCATAAACTATATACACCTAAAAAATATTTACAATAAAAAAAAGTTTAGAGTAATACAGGTTGTTATGAAGCTGTTAGATAGAAGAAAATGTAGTAATTCGCAGACATGTCGAAGGACCAACGTTAGTAATTTGGTCGAAGTGAACGCACTAATATAAACTCACTGAACTCTGTAAAAGGCAACTGTTCAAGAATGAAACTCAAGATGATAGAAGAATAACCTCTTTGTGAATAAAGAACGAAAACATAGAGTTATACATTTGCAATAGGGTAGACATAATTAAATTTTAATTTTCATCTATTTACGAATCTTTCCCAATAGTCATTGAGTGTGTCTTCTTCGAACTTGACTACAACCAAACTACGATCTTTTCTGACGGTCCTGTTATTTAGGTCTCCCATAAGGATAACTGGTTGACAGTAGATTCCATAGTACCACTTAGACTTTCAAAGCAGTGATCTTTTCCTGCAACGTTTGCATCATTTGTTGGGGCATATACACCGATAATTGTTAATTTGTAGCTTCAAAGGTTAAAATTTGCTTGTTAATGACTTCCCAATTGCATATTTTAGGTTTATACTTACGTCCCTCACCTTTCTTCTTAGTTTGTATCAATACCGCTATGTCTAAATTTACAATTTGGAGAATTTTGAAAAGGAAAAAATCTATGTGGAAGTTGAAACGAAGAATTGGAAGAACAACGAATCATGAAACAAAAATGATGTCATAAGTAGCTGAGTATAAAATTCCAAGAAGACGAAGAAGAACAAAAAATAAAATAAAACGTGGCCGTAGTATATTAGACCACACCTATAGTAGAAAGGACATCCATTGATGCAACACCATTAATGGATGATAAACTATAAGGACACTGAAAAACGGTTAAGCCAACGACGCGAAGGGATGCCTACGAAACTTCTTAAGTATGTTGTCAACATTACTGAGCAGATATATCGACGGTGAATCTATCCCTGAGTCCCACAAAAAAGCAGAAGCTGTATGGTAAAATATTCAAAAATATAGTTGAAGACGAATATGTCCATTGTGAAATGAAAGAAGAAGGATTAAGAGTGAGTGACAAATTCGTCGATAACTTATTTTTCCTAACTCAAGTAAGTCAGAAAAACTTGACTACAAACAACGGCCAAACTAATCTCCTCTTTATAGTTCTTATCAAGGCTTATTAACGCTGTTCCGGTAAAAAAACTATGGAAAATCATTGTAAAAACATTTGTCAATGTTACAGTAATCGACGCCATCAAAAAACTTTATACAAATACCACCTCCACGACCTAAGTTGGCCAATTGCTATCAGAATCGTTTGCTACATTTTTCAAAATTTATGTAGAGAAAATCTGAAATTTATGGCGAGAAATTGTATCGAGGAATATGAAAGGTCTCTGCAAACAAACATTGCAAGAACGAAACATATGTGCGTTAGGGGACATAAAGACCATCTAGTGCTTGAGAACAATAAAAAATTAAGACCTATGACATAGTCAAAGCTTTAAAAGTAGTTGGATGCTTAAACCCAATTTTGTGGTGAAAGAACATCATGGCCACCAGGAAGCATTTGATCTGAAAGAAGTCCCTCGATTAGAATGTAGTAGGAATGGAAGAGACAGAAAGTATGGATGTTAAAGTAGATGTACTGGAACCGGTCAACAAAAAGCAATTGTGTTGGTAGTACGGTTGAAATATTTGTCCTGCTTATAGTGAGAGCTTAAATGGATGACCATATACTTTGTTACGTTTAAAATTACTAATAAAACTAATTCTACTGAAATAGCTAGGTTGTTATCATCATATCGATTCGTCTGCTAATTCTCTAAAAAAAAACAAATTTATGGCTACTTGGGTACAATTTCCTGCCGGCTAGGTCAGGAATTTGGCGTGCAGCTCTTTAGGTACTAACAAATGATTAAAAGCCAAAAGGGCGCCAACGAATCTTTACCAAATAACGACAAGCGTATCCAGGAATTCAACTGAGAATTGGTAAACTCAAGTAGCACATAATTTCCTGAAAGAAAAGCTCAAATCATGCACAGGTGGCAGTAAAAAATAACACCAAAATGCTAATATCATAATATATAATCACAAATTAAAATGGTATTTAATACAAATTTCAGGTAATTATTGGCCAATTTAAGGTGGACCTCAACAAACGCGGCTTGCAAGAACAATAGCTTACAAAACAGGTTAAACCGAGGTACAAATACAAACTACAACAGTTTAAAAACAAATGCGGTGGCGAACAACATTGGCTCCGTGGTTGGAAAATCATCGTTTAGGTACGCAGCTCGTGAAGCGAACTGTACATATCGGCCGAACTAAATTCGCTAACATTGGGTGAAGCCTCTGCACCGATTCACTATAGGCAGCATTCAATATTTTAATTTAACAGGGAACGCAAAACCTGATTCTAGTTTCCATGTTGAGCTCCTTCTGCCCACTACGGGAGCTCACGCAACTGGCCCAGATGATGGGAGTGATAGGCCGCCAAGCATTCGAAGGTCGGAAGTTCAGGTGTTAAATTCAAACCGGTCAAGCCCGATGTGCTCAATGGTGAGGATTGCAATTTTCGGGAAGCTTCGGACCTACGATTTTCAGGGACTCCGGAGTGGCTGCTAAAGAAAGAGAACCTAAGATAGAACCATGAATGTTTTCGCTAAAACACGGCGCGAACAGCTACAAAAGACTTCTTCCAGATGAATTTGGGCCACGTGTAGATAACAATTGGTAAAGCGCATTCAAATTCGCCAAACCGGAGTGATAAAATTGCTCTCGACATAACTGCCAGGGCTGCATCGTCCGCACATTCGGCGAGGGCCAAAAACCAAAAACTATACTTCCATGCCTACAAAAACTACTGAACAATTTTTAAAGACGTTAAACCAATGTCACCATTACGGCGTCAGAAAAGAACAGAGAACAAACAATTCGAGAGCGCTGTCCGACCGGAATCGAGAAAGGGAGTGTGCGAAAATATAAAACCTGTACCACAGAACTGCGAAAAACTAGAGGCGCAATCGAAACGTAACGGTTTTACAAAATACTTAAATAAATAAATTAGTTGTAAGTAGAACTTCGACCATATGACCACAGCAGTCGGTCTCCAAGGTACCTGGTACTCTACATGCCTAGACCTTGTCCATAACAAACAAACAAATAATTTTTGAATTGGTACTATCAAATTTGCCAAAGATTTTCTTACACAGACAAGTCTCATTATCTACTACCTGTTTTGGGATTATTCTTGTCGTTAATGTGTAGATCTGGTTGCTGAAATTATTATATATTCTTGTTAATCGTTAATATTCCGACCAGATACTGTATAATTGCGTTTAGTTTAATAAACTCGCAACATTTGTAGGTGAGAAATTAAATTTCAATATATTTTTTGCAATTTTAAAAATCACATGGAGGGATTTGCTGCACCACATATCCTTGACGAATTAACGGGGCCAACACTTTTGGTAACTAGAATTACATTTTACCAGATAGCTGCTAATTTAGTTTATTTATCTTTTAGCCCAGCTTGTATATTTATACCTTCTGTTGGTATCTTCCGCTTGTGCTTACATTATTTGCACTTGCGATCTCGAGGTCCTGTTGCTGTACGTTGGCATGTTCTTATACTTGAGCGATCTTGTAACTCCAAAAGAGAAAAAGGTAGCAGTAACCAATAGCATCGTGTAAATAATTTGGAGAACCACCAATTGGGCACTAAGCTCGCTATTTTTACAACGCGATTCAACGCTCGGTTCTGCAGGTACCCGGCTAGCAGATCGTTCCCCTTTTAATCTATAATCTACCATTCGTGTCAAATCTTGATGCTAACCTATGCATCATATTAGAGTGATATAGTTAAGTTTTTAGATAGAACTTTATATAAATATGTATGCTTACCTGGATTTAATATCAAACTTATAAGCTATGTTACGTAAGTCAGTTAGGTATATTTAGCACACGCTACACTATTTCATTTAAAATTTAAACCTCATCATTAAATTTTAATTATGTAAATTAATAACGTCATAACTTACATCGGAAGATAATTCGGGAACGTAGTTTCAAGAAACCCTCGAAAGTTACTTAGGTTGTTATGAATTCGCCTCACTAATACAGCTGTTATATACTTACACGAGTTTACGTCGCCAGTAAGCGCTTTCAATAACGTAGAGGTTAATATATACAATTTAAAATTTATTTAATTAGTGCGGGATATGTAGTAATGTTATAATATATATATACTAGTATATTGTAAAGGTGTAAAAATATTTATAATTTTGTCAAAAAATTATCTTAAAGTTGTTATTGGCTATTAGTGACACCTTATATTAAGACGTGGAACGTCGAGAGATTTTTTAAATGTATTTATCTATATTACTTTGTATCTGTTAGCGATTTAAAAAATGTATAGATAAGTTTGGCGTCTTTAAAGAAGTATCAAATCTCTTGCCAAGGTACTTGACGCATTCGGCTATGGGTGTAAAGTAAATGAACAAGATGTTATAAACAGAATTGAAAAATAGGTTGTAAGAAATAGTTCCAAGATCATAGTGTTATAATGCAAATTACACTTTCCTAGAATCAATGAACACTAGACGCTCAGGATTATTGATTGGAAAGCAATCGAGATTCATTACCCTCGACAGATTTCTGTAAAGGTTATTGGATTTAAAGGTCTAGTTTCCGTAAATACCTTTAGAGCGCAGTCAGTTAATTGATACTAAAGGTATGAATTGATCGTGTGTATTGTGAACGTGTTCCACACTGTCTATACAAGCAAAAAATGTTCTACTAAAACTCTTGAAAGTCTATTTGTAGTTTTTCTAGATCTGTTGCATGTTTATTTTGTGCGCTATATATAAAACTTCCAGACCCTATTTTTAGCAGGCTTCTAATTGATCGAAAATATTAGGACGCTACTAATAATATACTCACCGGAGATTTCAGGAAAGCTTCCACAACAGAACGAGTTCTGTTTATTCTCGTCGATCGCTTACTGAAATTCGATTCCGCTAAAAGTTAATCCAAAATGGAATGGTACGTTTCGATCCCATTCTGAAATAGGAAAATGGGGTCATAGACATTTCAAGACGTACTCGCGTGCTTATCTTGAGAGTTTTATTATTAATATGAGCTCTTGAAAACAGTTCTGGATATTGCATTCATGAGCGCTGAAGTTGCGATGCACTTAAGGGATTTTATGGCAATGCAGCACTGCGTTTTTGTGAAGTAGATTATGCCGGATATATTTGAATTTTACTGTGTGGGAAGAATGCTTGGTTTCAGACATTTTGTTTATTTTTCAACTTTATAAAATTTTGTGGCCTGGATTCTGTATCATAAAACTTTTCCGTGTTTCTGTTGTGCTTTCGCGTTTCACTTAAAATTACACGCAAATTAATTATATACATAGGATATTGCATGATACTTCGGCGTTGTTAATATTTTTAAAGAAACACAATTTAAGGATGTAGTATACATAGTGGGAACAAGGGAACATTTTGCATATCCTTTAATAATGAAAAGTTGTACACTAAATCAGCCTAATACCCCTAAACCTACAAATTTTAACTGGTAGAACACTATACACATCTAAATATTTTACTCCTTATATTGATTTATAGTTATTGATTCTTATTTTAATTAATAAAAGAATACAACGGAGAATTTCCTTTAACCTTGATAAACTTGTATTTCGTAACATTAGTAGCGGAATCTACTACAGCAGTAATTAATCGTGAACTACAGTACATGTGCAGAATCAAGGCTACCGACATCACTTCTTGTCGGTATGATTCACAAAGAAGTTTTTCATATTATCATAAGGAACTATTATTGACATTTTAATCTCATGATTAATTTAAAGCAATGGAACAACTTTCTTGTATTGCACGTGTTTTAAACCTTTGTTTTGTATAGTTTCCCTTCTGGTATTTTCTTTATTACAATTAGAAGTTAAAAATTGCTCTTTAACCTGTAGGGGTCTTTTAGCAATAAAAAGAGGGAGTCAAGAAGTGTGATCAAGGAAGGGGAAGACATTCACCTGTAGTTCCATATACCACTGTAATCACACTAACAGAAAATTTTAAAAAATGTGTTTGTTATGCACGACGTCTAGGCATGCGGAGTACCAGGTACCTTAGACACCGAGTTCTGTGGTTATATGATCAAAATACTACTTCGAATTTTTGTAATAATGTCTTAGAATTTCAAGAACATCTGGTAGCAATTAATTTGAACGCAAATCTTTCATCATTCTTAAATTAAACCAAGTTATTGTTATCATAGTATTTTCGTGAGTATTTACAAACTACCTATATTTTTAATATAGTTTGTAAATACTTTTTAATATTTAAATCTTTTTAATTTTGAAAGAATTAACAATACCCGTAGGCAGTACACAGGGGGTCCCAGAATAAGTGTTCCTAATTTTCAGGATTGATGTGTGATATAATATAAATATCAGTTGTGAGGAAATACTTCCCTATCGAGATAAAGGCCGAACAAGCAAATAATCTCAATATGGAAAGTAACACATGCAGATAAAATAGTTGCAGATGGTGTATACCTTCTCCATGGCCACAAAAAAATTTTCGTTGTCAATTTTATGTTCCAATTATTAAAATTGTGCACGAATACATTTCGAATTAAATGCTTTACATTATTTAAATGCACAATTTAACAGTTTTGCATATTGGTATTTCCACTTTATCGTAAGCAGTTTATTTGCGGGGTGATAGTTTAACTATATTGATGGATCTAAGGTTTGAGCGGAGAAACCAGACAAAACTAGATACCCTGGTCGACCAGGTTGAGGGTTAAAGTATCGGGCGAGCTTCCCGTAACTCGTATAGCTTTGCTAAAAATATCAAAATACTGCCTCAACAAGACGAACCAAAGATAGACGAACAAGATAAGGAAAAAGAAAAGTGGATATTAATGTTGGAATATCGATGGACTAAGTGCCAAAGAAAACCAGGTGTTTCAAGAATTAAAAACTAGAAGATTTTCATGGTAGTTCTTAGTGAAACAAAGAAAAAAGAAAATGGAAGTGAGCTAAAAAGGAACTATCTTTACTCATACAGCGAGATTGAAAAACACTTAAAAGCCAAAACGGGAGCAACCATAGCAAAATATTTTTTCTCCGTTGCGTTAACTGTTAAATGCAATTTCATTTTTGAGGGTGATTACTAGTGATGGGCATAATCGGATGATTTCAATAATCAGAATGTTCCATTTCGGAATGTTTATAAAATCGAAATATTATCCGATTATTTTACATTCCGTAAATGCAAGCAAGAGAAAACGTGCGAAACAACAACAAGCGGAAGGAAGATGAAGTGCGTGCAAATTTGCGATGAGAGCACTCGCCGTCACGCCGTAAGCCTTTATCTGCGTTGGCATCTATTGTTTGGGTTTGTAGGACCGCCAGTAAAATAATTTATGAGTTTGAGTCGCACAGTGGCATATAAGAAATATTTTTTCAAATTATTACAGTAGTTACCTTAATAGACTTTCGGAAAATGGTAGTGATTTTTTAAAGTTTAATGGCACATAAAGTACATAATAGATAGTATAAAACAATACATGAATTTGAAGTCTGTAAGTTGTACTATCTAATAATTAATCTATGAAATACCACTGCCATTAGTGCCATTCACCAGCATATAGCAGTCAAATGAGTCAACACAACATTCCGTATTCCGTTCTGTTCAAATTGGCATTTCGTTTTCTCATTTTGTGTTCGGAATAGTAAAATAATCGTATTCCGAAAGTTTCGAATTTTGTGCACCGAACAGTAAAATAATCGAATTCCGAAAAGTTCCGAAACGTTCCGATATAATCGGAACCATCCGATTTTTTTAACAATCGGAAACTTTCCGATTATTCATTCCGGATAGGCCCATCACTAGTGATTACCGCATCAAACATGAAGATGACTTTAAAATATTTAGTAAGGGTTATTGAAACGAAGGAAACAGTTACGTTGACGTTTCCTCTTTTTTCTAGAAAATGGGACGGAAGTGGGGAAGTTCGGTAGTATTAAATTTGATTTTATAAATTGAACACGAAATTAAATTATAGTTAGTAATTTACACATATCTTACTTTTGTTATTGAGTTTCATTATTATTTTAGTTTTTAATTGTACTCTTATTACTTTTACAAATTTTCTGTATAATAGCGTAGAATAGGAGCGACTAATTAATGCTAGATACTACGTGTTTTTGAATAATTCGACAGCAAAAGGTTAACTATTTACAAAACTTCTTGAAAGCTATTGGGGACTAGAGGGACTTGGATGATAATAAATTCTAATGTTGAAATAAAAGCAGTATGTTGCTTCTCAATACATGTTAGTTAGATCCTTACCCATACTCCAAAATAGGGGCAAATGATCTTCTAGATTTCTAGAACATTTTCGTTAATAGAACATTTGAGAACTGGACGAGAATTGCAGTTTCCATAAAGGTATATAAACACAGTTATGGATGCTTTGGAAATTTGTCAGGGAAAGTATTGTTATAATTGACTATGTTATAATCGTCTTTATGTATGTAAATGGTTTTATGTTATGACAATATTTATTATTCTTTAGCTATTACAAACTTTTACTATACTTTAGTTTATTTTCAATCAATTTTCTTTTAAAATGAATTTAAGTAATTCATTTACCCTTTTATCAATTATGAATTATCAATATTATTAAATATCTCTAGCTCCGGTAGAAAACATATACTCTTAACTGAAAACACTGACAACTTGTACGTCTGTCAATGTCACTTCAAATTATGCAAGTGCAAAATCAATTACAAATACCTCCTCGTTACATTACTTGTCATTCAACAAATATCAAATAGTACGTACTCCCCTCTTTAAAATTACCTCACTTCACTCAATCTATATTTTTCTTTCAGTTTTTACATAAATACTTGTAGCCTGTCACCTGTCCATAGACCTCGATACTCTCCTTTAACAAGCCAAACGCATCCGGCAGTCTCACAGTAATCTCCCAACGTCCAGACAAATCCCAGTACCAACTCAACCAAACACCAGGAACCGCAAAGACGTCCTAGCCAAACACGACAAGGCACCTACCACTTTTCTCCAACAGAACTGCCAAAAAACTGATCAGCAGGAAACGCCTTCCACATCTGTCCAAAATTCTTCTTCCTTACAAGATTCTCAAGCCACCGACGACCTAGTATTACTAGGTGCAAGTTACAAGATGTCACTTTAATAACAAGCTTGGCAAATTAGAACTCCAGTAGATGAAAAACCTTCTATTCACACCATAAGACGCTCAATCTGCTAACAATCTCGATGTAAACCACTTCCAGTCAAACCATTTCCTGCTATCCAATTCGTATGATGTAACTGATTGATAATAAACTTAGTGCTGCATCCAATTCCAGAAATTGCTTTTGTAGATTATAACTGTATTACATATGGCACTCTCACCAGATCCATTTTCTTCCTTACCATCTCCACATCTTTAAATCTTTTAAAAATATTTTTTTATTCTCTTCACGCAAATTTTAGTTTAATGCGCAACCCTTTACATTCCAAACAGATTAATACTTTATTTTAGAAATTTAGCCGTTTACAAAGGTATTACATGTTTTTTGTACCAATTTATTTTACATACTAAATAAATATTATATCTTCTTAGTGATATTGCTTTGCATATATTTTAAAGTCCAACACTCTATATAATCTATATCATATTTATTTAACATTTCTCGAATAGGTATTTGTTATTAATCCTTCACTTTATTTCAGAGAATAATTAAATTATGTTAGAATCTTTCTGTTTCTTATATAGCATCATTCAAATGAATTTTAATTGCATTCCTTTCTTTACCAAATACATATTAATAATTTTGATATCCTTCTCATACTTAAATTCATCTTTGTAATTTAATACTGTATTCTTTTAACTTTTTTTAATTTGATATCAAACCCTTACACTAAAAACCATTACAGTATATAGTCGACGTTCCGCTATAATTAGTAAATATTAGCAAATTCATGAAATCACTTTGTTGGTATCGCTATAACATTTTTTATGAAAACGTAAACAGCTGTTACATTGAATTAGAAACGTAAAAAATTATATGCACTCGAATGTAACGATAATTTTGATAAAATAAAATATTGTTTTAAAAATAAGTTTGTGAGATTTTATTTCTGAAATTAGTTACTTTAACTACATTATCAAAAGCTCACTAATAGTTCTTATTTATTATTCAGTTAAAAATACAATATAATTGATTGTTGTAGATATGATACAGATAATTTTAAAGATCTTCTATATACGATCAATTACAGGTTTAACGTATAGCATTCTATTCTTATACCTTCATATTTGAACCTGCTTTATTACTATTTTGTTATGGTAGAATCTTTTTTTTAATGTATACTAGAAAAGTACAGTTTTAGTGTTAAATTTTTATTCATATTTAAAAAATATCAAATATCAGTAAATGTATATTATGTAATTGAAATATGTATTTATCTTACTATTATGCAAATTTCAGTTAACGGAATTTAAGGGTACCTAAATATATTTGGTACTCAAAAATGTTAGGACTGACGTTAATACAAATGACTAATAGGAAATAATCACAGACATTTAAATTTAACTAATTTGAATTGCAATATCGATGTTTTTTATTTTAGCATAAATTTTTTTAGGTAACTTTTTATAGTAATTATAATATAGTCATTGAATTAAAATCATTAATATTTTTTCGCTAGTGTCATCCAGCGTCAAACTAAAACTATTGGAAAAGTCGATTGTCGCCGATATTTGAATAGTTACAGGCATAAGTTGTCGAGGTTATGTGGGAATTTAAAAATCAAAGAGCGCGGTGCTCACAGGGGGAAATCAGCATGGTGTAATATAAGGGCTTTGAGGGTAGAATCCTGGTCGGCTTGTGTGCACAGCCCCTGCATGTGTCGGTTCGTTTGCCCGTTCTGTTTACTTTGAACGTACGTGGTTCTATTACAAAATTAAATTAAAATCCGTCATGCACTTCGCTTTAAAACTCGACGTGGCGAAGGCACCAAGGTACGTCGAGACAACCGCTAATTTGTAATGGAAACCGTTCCTTTCACAATGAGCAACTAAATGCTAGCAACGTGCATGTCCGCTTTGTATAGTGTGTTATCTACCTCTGCCAGTTAGAGATTTGAAAGTGGGGATTAGGTGTACTATTGATTTTGAGCTTATTATTGGTTAATAATGGCGTTTTAAGGGACTAATAAAACTTTTTAGGAAGTACAAAGTCTGCTTGACTGAATTTAAAATTAGTTAATATTATATTTTAAAATTAATTGGGGTTAGGTATATAAATGATTGATAATTAGGTAAGAAAATTAGACGGGTAAATCGTTAAGTCAAAATAAGTAGAATAAGCCAAACAGACTTTAGTACAAAGTTGTACGTACCCGTGGTGGCTTACAGCCCCTTGAAGGTCAAGACGAAAAACATATTTAAATTAATTAATCAACAATGCCACCCATCACACAGAGTACTCATATTTTGTACACGTTAGTATCTATTGTTGATTATTTCCAACATCTATCATTTAGACATCCTTTGATTAATAAAAAATGCGAACTGTCGTTGCACTCAACGATTATTCAATAAAATTTCTGATTTTATTGACTATTCAATTCACCTGTCATCTGTCAAAAAGTAACCAATGAAAATTCAGAATTCTGACGTTTCTTGACCAATCAAAAAAATATCAGTGGATATATCTTCCTAGAAGGTATTCAAGTGATTATTTCCTTCATATCCATAATAATGCGTAATCACTATGGTTTCTGTCAGTTTAACAATGACAAACATCTAAACGTCAAAATTTAACCGCGGTTAAATATGTGTCAAAATTTAATCACTTGTGCATAATTTTAACATGATTATTAAAGGTGCTTCACCAACTGAATTTTATCTATTTATTCAGGAAATAATCACGCCGAACATCCCACGTGCATGTAAACTAGCCTGAATAAATTTTGACAATTTTCTGTCAGAATGTTTTGCTCTGAAGAAATATATCTCGTAAATTTTCCGCTTCAAAATCCCTCGTGCTGCGCACTCGGGATTCTTGTTGAGCGGCAAATTTACTTGACAAATTTCTTAGCAAAATATTCTGACAGAAAACGTCAAAATTTAATCGGCTATTTTAATGCACTTGGGATATTACTGTTGATTATTTCCTTCATATTCATAATAATGCGTAATCACTATGGTTTCTGTCAGTTTAACAATGACAAACATCTAAACGTCAAAATTTAACCGCTGTTAAATATGTGTCAAAATTTAATCACTTGTGCATAATTTTAACATGATTATTAAAGGTGCTTCACCAACTGAATTTTATCTTTTTATTCAGGAAATAATCACGCCGAACATCCCACGTGCATGTAAACTAGCCTGAATAAATTTCGACAATTTTCTGTCAGAATGTTTTGCTCTGAAGAAATATATCTCGTAAATTTTCTGCTTCAAAATCCCTCGTGCTGCGTACTCGGGATTCTTGTTGAGCGGCAAATTTACTTGACAAATTTCTTAGCAAAATATTCTGACAGAAAACGTCAAAATTTAATCGGCTATTTTAATGCACTTGGGATATTACTGTTGATTATTTCTTTCATATTCATAATAATGCGTAATCACTATGGTTTCTGTCAGTTTAACAATGACAAACATCTAAACGTCAAAATTTAACCGCGGTTAAATATGTGTCAAAATTTAATCACTTGTGCATAATTTTAACATGATTATTAAAGGTGCTTCACCAACTGAATTTTATCTATTTATTCAGGAAATAATCTCGTCGAACATCCCGCGTGCATGTAAACTAGCCTGAATAAATTTTGACGATTTTCTGTCAGAATGTTTTGCTCTGAAGAAATATATATATTACTGTTGATTATTGCACCGATTATTACGCCTACCCAGATTTTTCAAATGACAAAAAATTTATTGTATTTGTACTTTCACTGCTTATAATAAATAATGTTTCTATTTTTATTAATTTTCTTTTAAAAACCGTATGCTCAAGTAGGAAATAATCTCCCCAAATACATATGTGACCGCCGATAACAGAGGCGTCTTACCATTGTGATAAATGCATGCAAAACCAAACGAAATTTTTGAATTGAAAACCCTTATTAGGAAGAGGTCGAAAACCTTAAACAACAACAAGCAAATAATTTAACGAATTCCGATTCAGTGTTACTCACCGTAAACATTATAAGCGAAATAAATGAAAGAACTCGTAGAGCCAACAATGTTATTATCTACAACCTTGAAGAATCCAACAATGAAGATGCGAATGCTGCAATTGATGACAAAAAGAAGTGTGCAGATATTATTAATGGAATTTGCAATGTACCAACTGATAATATTAAACTATTCCGATTAGGGCAGAAATCAAACGGAAAAAATCGGCCTATTAAAGTAATTTTACCTGAACGGGAATATGCCATTAATATCTTATAATCAACATTCAAACTTCCATCTACAAGCCAAGTTACTCTAAGCGGTGACCAAACGCCACTGCAGCGTGACTATTTGCGCCATCTCAGAGAAAAACTGAAGGAAAAACACGAGCTGGGAGAAATAGACTGGACCATATATTTTTGTGTATATACGGTCTCAATATTATTATTGCTACCAGCACACAGACTTTTCCTTCTCTGTTATCAATAGTCTTAAAAGTATTTCTATCAGTCTTTACATTCACCATATTTTTTTCTAAAATTGTCAAAGATTAAAGTGTAATTAAATATAAATACCGTTTTGTAGCTTACCCAAGTTTTAATTAATTAATTTACAAATGACCATGACCAATTTAGTTGGCAGGCTCCAATAGTTATTGAAAAATCTGTATGTTTTTATGCAAAGAAACCATTTAATATGTTTTCTATTTAAAAACAAAATAACTTTATCCATAGCTCGAAAAAAATTGACGTGGTCAGTAGGTAAACCAAAATTCAATCTAGTACTTTTATTGAACATAAAATATCTAAAACTTATCTGTTAATGATGTTCATAAGTTTTTTTTATTAACTTCATTACGTCGACAATCAGAATTACAAAAGATTCTATAAGCTAATATTATGATTAATAAACTATTTTAAAAAGTTGAATAACTTAAACAGAAAGTATCCGAAATTCTAGTAACCCGCAACTTCTTTGCAAAAAACAACACGGACGTTAAACTAACCTTATAATGCTGCTTTCTTTTATTTAATAGTTCTTCACGTACTATAGTTTCTAAAGTCAAACAGTATATCTAAGTAAAGTTAAAGTTAATGAATATTTAAAATGATTTCGAAATTTCCCACCAGTTATTTTTAGCCGACCCCAGTAAGTAATAAGTATTAGATTTAATTAAAATATTACCACGCAGCACCCACTCGCTTACATAAAATTAAAAACCATTAAATTAGCCCTACGGCGTTTGAAGTGCCAATGTGAGTGAAACGAGAACGGGAATTTTAATAAAATGATGGTCTTAACACACGGTTCCCACCTGATGGTATCGCTCTAATGACGATCATTTGCACAGGGACAAAATTGCTGTCATTGCTAAAAAAGTGGGGTAAATTAATCTCGTAGTTTAATTTAGGTTTAGGCACATTTGCTGTGGCGCGGAGGTTGCTTTTGTGATCATTAGCAATTACAGCAAGTGCTAAAATCAGAATTTTAGATATTAGTGAATTATTTAAAGAGTTTAATTTGATAGAATGAATTGTGCCCTTGAATATAGTAAAGATTTACGTAATGTACTAGTGATATTAGATTAACTTACATCAATAAATAAAGATGCAATCACCGAACACTCTCGTAAGTTGGGTTTTTATGGCACACTAGATAAATGTATTTACATTTACAATTATGCAAAATGTGTACTCCGCTCTACTTTCGATATTATGAGGTACATAAAGAGTGTATAACAAAAATTTGTAGTAATTTATAACTACGGCAAAAACTAATCTCTGCATTTTGATTTTATGTTTTGTTTCTGAAGTAGAACATCAACTTACATTTTTTTTAATGGAAACCATAGTAGGCTTTGCAATCAATTGAAAGATTATTCTTCTCTTTGCAATGGTATAGGGGTAGATATATCTACACTTACAATATTGAAGAGAATATTGTACTGAAACGAAATTAAGTAGCAAGATTCAGTATGCTGTAAAAACAAAAATAGTATTATGACAATTTTAGGAGTACTTAGTAGCTATGACACTACATTTTTCAATCCACGATAGGATTAACGTGACTATTTAAGTACAATTTCCCATAATAATAACCAAATAATAAAAGCATTGTATAAAAAAAAATTAAAAAGAAAAATTAAATAATGTAAAGAAACATCTCTCTGTCAGATACTCGATAACAGATATTGCTACTTATCAACAATTGGGCGAAGTTTAATATCAAAGAGGTTCTAATGTTAATTAAAGCTTGTATGCGCAGTACCAGTTCATTGAATACTATTTTATGTGTTTCGCAAAAAGAAAATTATTTCAATGATATTCTAGAAAGTTTATATGGATATGAATTATAGTGTTAATAATTTCATATATTTTTGTAATAGCAAGAGACAAGTTCCCAATAGGTCATGGAAACATGGAAGGGCGCGCAAAAGGTGGAGGGTATATGTTTTATATTTACTAATTGCACTGCAGTTAATTAATTGAGTGGTAGTTTAATCTTGCGCGGTCACGCCTGAAACTATTTTTTTGTACAAAAACCTTTACTTACGCTCTTAGAAGACCGCATACTTATTTTCATCTAAACCGAATAACCTCTACATTCCATTTTAACGTAACTTGAAACTAGCAACTGCAACGCATTATGCCGTATTGTACAATCAATAATTCACACCAAAACTACAGTGGGGTGGTAACTGCTTGTTTATAATCTGCTGGATTTCATATGATTTTTAGGTAAGCTGTGAGTGCCTATTGTGGCAACACTGTAAAGCATTTCTCCAAAGGTAAACTTTTTAATAACCCTGTCCCTAGAAAATAAAATATTTTTCTAAGCAGTAACGTGTCAGCAAATGAAAACGACATCAAGCTTGGCTTTGAAAAAATGAAATCATGTATTTTTTTCTATAGCACATGTTAAAGTGTGCTTTTATCAACTCAAAACAAAAGGTCAAGTTTTACTTTAACAGCAAGGATAGATAAAGTAGCACTTTAACACCAAGGATAGATAAAGTAATTTAATTTTCTAATTTTTGTTTAAATTAAATATGACAGCATCGTATTATCGTAGCAACCCAATCTAGCTACTGACATTTTGAAATGTGATTGACTGTCCTTATTTTCTTTTGAAATTGTTAAAGTTCTTGCTATAGAAAAAAATATTATATTATACACGACGATAAAGTTATTTCTATCCACTCTTGGATAAAATTTAACTTTATCGTCTTGTATAATAAATTACTATTATTACTTCTGATGTTTTAAATTTAAATATAACAGTTATTATAATAATAGAACTATCAAATTGTTTAAATTGTCAAACGTTTTTATAATCGAAATTATTGATGTAGCAGATGTAACATTGTTTTTAAGTGTTGGTTTGTATGTTAATTTTCAAATAAAGTTTTGACATGATAGTTGGTGACAGTTATGCAATGGTTTAGGATATGTATGTGTATTTCACATCGACATATAGAGAAAGAGAACACTTTAAGAACTATCCTTTTCCTGCCGGCCCCCTATTGGCCGACAGAAAATGACGTCACAGCGCCAGGGCCGTCGCGTCATACGCTACTGAGCGCCAACAAGGACAGAGCGTTCTCAAGTCATATGCGTTCTCTTTCTATCCCGTTTGGCTCGCGCAGCTGCTCTGACTAGCGGTCCATTTCTATATACAGGGTGATTCGGGAGGAAGTGGCAATATTTTGAGGACATGTCGAGGAAGCCAAACTAAGCAAAATAAGCTCATATGTTTAAGTCCGATTTTCATTTGTTTCAGAGATACGTTGATTAATTGTAATTTAAAAACTAAAGAAAAATTCAATACAAAACTAACAAAACAAAACAAAAGAATACACAAATTGCATTAATTCACAACAAATTTTCAAAAAAAACCCGCCCACTTCGATACACTTATTTGCGCTTTTATAAATTCAACTAGTAGCGAGTTTTAGTAAACGTTGATTTGCTCTAATGAACGCTGCAGCATTAGTTCAATTTATAAAGGCGCAAATAAATGTAGCGAAGTGGGAGATGATGTTTTCGAAAATTTGTTGTGAATTAATGCAATTTGTGTATTTTTTTGTTTTGTTTTGTTAGTTTTGTATTGAATTTTTCTTTAGTTTTTAAATTACAATTAATCAACGTATCTCTGAAACAAATAAAAATCTGACTTGAACATATGAGTTTCTTTTGCTTATTTTGACTTCCTCGATATGTCTTCAAAATATTGCCACTTCCTCCCGAATCACCCTGTATGTCGATGGTATTTCATTCCAGAACATCAACATAATGTGAATTAATAATCGACTTATATGTACTTCATGCCAAGCTTGATTTTATTTTCGTTTGCTCGCATGTTATAAAATCATTTTTGTACAAAGTGGGGTAGATTATAGTAAGGCTAAATGTTGGGATCAGTAGTAAATAAGAAACTTCCGAGTTAGTATTGCAATATTTAATTCTCCTAAAAGTTTATTATTACATTTTAAATCCCTTTTAAATCTACAGAGTCAGACGAGAATAAACGGCGTACTGGGAGGGAAACAATAGAGAAGGAGACGTCATAGGAACTTTTGAATATACAGAACATTTTATTTTTAAATTAAAAAGGTGTCCCTGAAATACTTTAGTAATAAACATTTTGGCTATAGTAAAAATAAGTGGAAAGAGTATGATTAAGATGATTGAGACATTTTTGAAGATTAAACAAAAATCAACATTTTTTCTTTAAAAATTGTAATAATCGGCTAATAAATAGTACAATATTTTCTTATTTTTACTTCCTTTTACTAAAAAGGAAGTATTGGATTCACCCCAAAAATTCGAAATTGAGTTTTCAACAGTTCTTCGCGTTTTTAAGTCTTATGAACCCAAAAACATGTTTTTGTTCATTGGTATGTCCGTGTGTGTGTGTCCGGAAAACCGGAAAAAATAAAACTAATCTATTTAGAGAGCAGATTAAAACTATTTTTTAGGATATAATAATTATTAATGTAGAGCCATTTGCAAGATTTAATTTTTAAGTGAGTTATAAATTGGGAACTATTCCATAGCCATACTAAATGAAAATAACCAGGTGGACATGGGTTCAAATCTGGCCGTAGCCGAGAATTTTCTCTGAGCGGCAATAGATTTGAACTCATTAGTTAAGTTAGCTTTAATTTAGGTTTAGGATGGTTGAAAGTGCGGTATGTTTGGATGCGGGGGAGCGTAGTGTAAGTCGCGAGCGGCTCAATACCTCTGTTGCACTTCCCGCAAAGTATGTATGGTGCTCGACACTGAAAGGTAAAAGAGGCTATAGATAATGAATGAATGAACATATACATGGAGATCAAAAATAGAATTGATCGCGAGGGCCATTAAAAACAATCAAATTTGCCTAATTTGTAGCATGCTTTTTGTTAACATAGAACTGTAATTTTGTTATAATTTAAAATTCACTTTCGACATCTTGTTTAACTTATCCACATGTTATTTTAATGTTACCTATCAATTTAATGTATAAATTTGGTTTAAATTACATATTTTTGCATATGTGTGTACTGTGTAGCTAATGGTAGGCTGTTAATCACATGAACTAATAATTCAGTTAAGTCTACTCCGTTTTATAAAATGCAGTGTAGACAGAATTTTTTAAGAGCTCCCGCGATCTCCTTGTATATAGCCCTGAGAAGGTAATAGAAGACCCATTGCTATGAGTAGATTACTCTTCTGAAGTAGCTAATTTCAATCTTAAGTTCACAGTTCTCGAAAACTACTGCTCCTAGCGATTTCAAGCAACACTGAATTTTCTATGAAAAAAGTCTAAGCTTTTCGAATAGTCAATTAGAATAGACGAAAATTTCGACTGTAAATAGTTACAAACGCTCACCCTTACATATAAACTACTCCTACCAAACCGTCAAATCCTTTTCAAGGTCGTCTACTCTATTTCAACATAAAGAACCGAGTCAATATGCCAAG
Organism: Agriotes lineatus; assembly: GCA_940337035.1. Taxonomy (NCBI): domain Eukaryota; kingdom Metazoa; phylum Arthropoda; class Insecta; order Coleoptera; family Elateridae; genus Agriotes; species Agriotes lineatus. The sequence continues at coordinate 72,396,610 of OW679197.1, read as the reverse complement.
TTACATAAATACTTTATCTGCATCATTTTAATTAAAGGAAATCGATGTTATTCTGTTACCCTTTTTAGGGTTGTAGTTGCAATTTCGGAACTTTTTTGTTTATTTTGACCTAGAGAAGTCTTGGACTTGGAATAGTGTCGTGCAATTTTGATACACTCTGCATACCGTGTGTCCGTTCTCAAACTTGAACATAGGAATTTAACATTGCATAGGAAGTTTTTGCTGACTCCTGCTCGCCTATTCAACTTGCAGGAAAGATAATGGCATCAATAGAAAGATAAAGTTATTTCGCATCAAATGATACTACTCATAATATACTTATGCAGTATAGAAATAATGGCCAAACAAGCAAACTGCTCGCTACGCGCACGTGAAACAGGATACGCGAAAGGTCAAGCTCCGAGCCGAGCGCTAAGATAAGAAAAACAAAACCTAAATAAATATAAACATCTGTGAAGCCGGAACGTGAGATTTTATTGTGCCACAGACACACATTAAGGAAAATTATATTATAGACAAGCAAATTGCGCGCTACGCGCACGTGAAATAGGATACGCGAAAGGTCAAGCTCCGATCCGAGCTCTAAGATAAGAAAAACAAAACCTAAACAAATATAAACATCTGTGAAGCCGGAACGTGCCACAGACACACATTAAGGAAAATTATATTATAGATACCTAAAAATCCAATGCATAGCTTTGATTACCTATGTTCGGCTTTGAGTGTGGACACCCGGTATGAGTTCTATGAGCTAATCTAATAGTTATTCGTTTGGTGTGAAGGGATATCGGCATCAGTTAGTATGGGAATCTCAAAAATTACTAGTCAGGTCATGCGGCCATTTTGATAAAGGGGTTTGAATACGCTTCCAAACGACGCGACGCTGCACGTTGATGGATGTCCTCTTTTCTTCTTCCTTTTACTATGTTTAAATCCACAAAGTTGTGGTTTTATGAACCCTCTTTGCCCTTAAGCCGGGTAGGTGGCTAGCCTTGCTTGTGAAAATGGAGGAAGAGTGCTGTTTGTGCACCCATATTCACTAACGTTTTGCAAGACCTTGCAGCTTGCATCATCAGAGTGCAACTCGCTTCTCTCGCAGTAACCATCACTTTAGTTTTATGAGATGTTTTATAAGGCTTCTTCCACTGTCACAGTCGAAAAGGTCCGATAAAACATATCATAACAGACGACTGTCAAAAATGGCATCATTCAGAGAACAACTTCAGTGTTATTTGCAACTGCTTTCATATAATACTTCCAAGGTTTCTTTCCAGACTTCAATTTTTTTTGTAAAGCTTCACTACAGTTTTCTAACGAGATTAAATCATCGACGTAAAATTCCTGCACTTGGAACTGCTTAAAATTTGTTCTCTCCTGCATTCTCCCCACCCGATGTTTAAACAGTAAACACTCTTCACTGCTGATAATAGATTTTTGTTGGCTTTTTGATTTTCTAGGCCTTCCATATCTTCTCTCGTGGGACGCTATTAAATGCCTTTTCAAAATCTATTGCATATAGGTATAATTTATCTTTGAATGGAATCAACTACATATCGTTGCTGTAATTTGCCATAAACAGAAAATCCAGTCTCGCGTGTCCCCCCCGTGATCTGAAAAAAGAGATTGCTGTATCACTATTATCACATGCTGCTGAACCTAATATATGCATCATGAATGTGGAATATTAAATTACTATTTATATGCGTATGTGCAAATATGCAAATGAACTGGAATGTTTTCTTTTACTAACAAGGGGAAACATGTGCAACCACATTCTAAAAACATTTCGGTGATTGTTTCATACGCACATGACGTCAGGTAAAAATTACTAAGATTATTTCCTTCATATCCATAATAATGCGTAATCACCATGGTTTCTGTCAGTTTAATAATGACTAAAATTCAAACTTCAAAGTTTAACCGCGGTTAAATTTATGTCAAAATTTAATCGCTTGTGCATAATTTTAACATGATTATTAAAGGTGCTTCACCAACTGATTTTTATCTATTTATTCAGGAAATAATCACGCCGAACATCCCGCATGCATGTAAACTAGCATGAATAAATTTTGACGATTTTCTGTCAGAATGTTTTGCTCTGAAGAAATATATCTCGTAAATTTCCGCTTCAAAATCCCTCGTGCTGCGCACTCGGGATTCTTGTTGAGCGGCAAATTTACTTGACAAATTTCTTAGCAAAACATTCTGACAGAAAACGTCAAAATTTAATCGGCTATTTTAATGCACTTGGGATATTACTGTTGATTAAATGTATAGTGATCGTCTTATCAATATGGAAGTCTTAATTATCATTCGACTTCTTTCACTATTTTTGACTGTTTACAATTATTGCTACAACACACCAAGCTAACATGTTTCATAATGGAATATAAAATGCCCTTGCTGTCTATATAATGACAACGATTTCGAGAATAGTAGTTTAACGTCGGCAAACATTAGAAAAACGGACATTTATTAAAATCAATTTACGAAATTACATAAAATTCCTAGTCGTTATATATAAGGGCTGATTTATATAAGTTGCATATAAGATATACATGATCGTGCCATATATATGCCAACTTGGGATAAAAAGAATTTGCAAAGAGGACGGGAACTAATAATTGCCAAGCCTAGATGGAGGAAATCGGTTTAAAATCGAATCGGTGATTTATCAATACCGTTAGCGGAGAGTAGGAATGGCACAGACAACTCCGATAATATGGCATTTCATATTTACAGGTTAGAAAAGATAAAAATTTTGCATCCACATCTTTCGATAATTTAAAAATAATTTGCACGGACCGAGCTTCGAACTGCCGACCCCAGGCTTGACAGTCCACGAGTGCTGTGATTACACTCATCTGCCAGCATAGCTAGGCGACAACTTAACGTCTATTACTGGCAACGCGAATAGAAATCGTCCGGTGTGTTGCTCATATTGTTTCGTGTGTTGGTCGAGCTAAGCAACACAACTGATGCCGGGCCTGGTTGCATTTGTGTATCTTGGTAATGTGTCAATCCTCTTGGTAGTCTATTTGTATGTATCTTGCTAGAATTTCGTTATCAATACTAATATAATTACAGAATGGGCTTTCCCTGTAGAGGGTTAAGTTCTTCATTGTAGTAATCATTATTTTGCAGTTATTTTCACAATAACATTGATATACGTTCGCAATGGTTTATCAATTTTGTATGAATTGGTTGATTTGCTATACGAGATTCTCTATTACAAAAAGACACAATTAAAAAAGTTGTTGAACTTATTCTTATCGTTACATCTACTAGTATTCCCTTTTCCTAACCTGGGGGTTTATCAATGTTTAATGATGTTGCCTTGATTATTTCCTGTTTGTTCAGTACCTCTGTTAGTAGTACCACTGGTTTGCAAGCAGTAACATGTGTTGGCCTGTGTTTAGTGACCCTTCAGCTCGTGTACTGCGGCGATACTAATGTGATATTAATGATGGGCCCGGCAGCAGAAACGCATTCGGTGTCGTTCAAATTTTATCAGTTGATCATCCCCTGATCAATACTTCCGCTTCGTACAAAAACATAACGACCCAAACATTTCTATATGAGTGGTCGGCTTTTCTCCGCAGAGTCTCTTGGAATCCCTTATTTCACTGAAATTTAGCTACAAGTAGGAACTGGAAATCAATTGAATGGTTTTCAGGGCCCCAGGCCATCATTTAGACTTCGGTCGAGCGCCAACTCCCATTGATGTCGTTTTAGCAGCTTGCGGACACATTATTCAAAGCACCCTAGAGATATACTCGCTGCTTGCTCGCCGATGTCTCTTTCCACCACTGACCTTTTGCTCAGCCAGCATGCATAACTGAATCTGAATCGGAATACCGTTTTTGAAAACATAAATTGAGGATTCCAGTCGTCAGCCCCGCTTGATAAAATATAAATGCGTGACTGAAATTTTCCTCGGAATGAGACGATGTTATATTTAGTAGGCTTTGAGTAGATCACGGTATTCTTCCGGGGCCACTTAGGCGTTTCATCGTTTTTCTGCTGATATCAGGGTGTTTAACGACCTGGAAAACCTTGAAAGCGCGGTGTTGTTTGTTTTCGCTGAAGGGAAACATCAGCTAACGTCCAGGAATTCGAGATAAATAAATTCCACTTTTTAACTTTCCCTTTGTTTTCAGCATGTTGCGCGGTAATTAACATCCTTCATTAGGTGGTTTTTCTGCAGCTCAAATGTTTTTATTCGCTTAGCTTTTGGCATTAACATTCAGCCCGTGTGCAGCGACCTAACTTAAGAAGAAAGTTAGAAGCACCTGAAAATCGAAGCGCCTAATTTAATTTGCAAATTAGAATCCCTTTGAATTATTCGCGACTGCAACTTTGAGCATTTAAATGTGTGGAAATTTATAAAAGCCATCCTTAGAGTTTTTAATTCAATTTCGCGTCGCTCGGTCTTTTGAATTTGAAAGGGCGCTGCGCGGAGCCGCGGGCATTCAAAGAGGGAAGCAGTCGCGAGTGTTGCTTTTTGCGGGAGAATTTGTACCATTTTAATCGAAATCCGCGGATGTCGCGTCCGTCGGCTGCACATATCGCTTTGTATGCAACGCGTTTCCGTAATCCTGAGATGTAGAATTACGTTGCCTAGGACAGTAGTATATCAAAAGGCATATCCAGAGATTATGAGAGACGCCTTTGCATTTCAAGCAGGGGTGGCTCGTCGGTTTCACGGTTATGAGGAGGGCTTTTGTGAATTATGAGTGGGAGCTTTTCTATTAATTGTCTCTCCTTCAACATAATTTGATAAAGCTGAAATCTTTCTTCAGATTTGATGAATTTAGTTATGCCAAATTCGGTCATGTCATTAAACCAAATATTATGTTACCGTCTACAGTCTATACTATTATCAAACCACTACAATATTGATTATTGAATTGATAGTAATAACTAAATCTAACATTTAATCGCTAGGTTGTTATAGAAAGTACAATCGACGATAAGATACGTTCAACATTGTTATTTGTAACGTTATAAGTAAGACACGGATTTATATGCACCAAAACATGACCTTATACCTGGTGCTTCTTTTAAATCTGGGCCGTAAAGCATAAGTATGACTATCCTTGATAATGTTATTTCAAAATTGACTGTTGATTCTGAGTTGTCAAAATTAATTTGCCTAATGAAAGCAAATTGGTCCTTCGAAGAAAGAGTATTTATATTCAAAACTTTCTTACTGCAGTAAGTTTAAAGCACGTGCTTGATTATTCTCAGTAAAATTTCGAAAAGTCTATTCCATTTGTCTCAATACTTGAACATACAGTCGATGTAGATAATAACATTTGCATCTTATCCAATAACCCATTCCTCTATAGGTAACACTCAAATTAATGTAAACTAACTTCGACAATTCAGAATCAACAGTCAACTCTCAACTATCATTATCAAGGATAGTCACACTTACGCCCTCTGTTCCAGATTGAAAATTATCACCCGGTATGTATAACCACACGAAAGCCATAGTATATGCATTTTTTCGAAAACACGTATGATATAAACACAGTGTATATCTGAAACTGCGAAAGAAGTTTGAAATTATAATTAAATAACGTAGATATTAGGCAAGGTTAGGACAGCTTAGGATAAAGAGGGCTGGGTTACTTTCCGGCTCATCCATCCATCCATTTAGATTTAAGGACTTAACCATACATCAGGTCCATCGTGTGTTCGACTTTATCAGCCAATCTTTCGAAGAAAATATTTTCTTGACGACAGTCACGCTTTTGATAAAGTTTGGCACGATGACCTACTTATAAACGAAAGCTTCATCACCTTATTAATAGTAAATTATCCTCAAATCATATTTTGGAGAAATATATTTACAAGTTAAATATGATCAGCAGCTAACTGAACTTCACTCAACCCGATTTGGTCTTGCTTGTCTTAGAAGCTGGTCTGCCCACCAATCACTCATTTGCAGATAATAATATCTAGCGGCCACAAGCCTTTTAGGCGCATATCTACGTACTTTCCTTCCATTCTTCTCTATTTTTCGTTTTCTACTTCCAGTTTTGTTTTCCTTTTTCTTTTAGATCTTCATTTACTGCTGCCATCCATCTATTTCTCTTTCACAAAATTGGTTATTTCTGACTCTCCATACAGTTGTCTTGTCTCATGGTTAATTATCCTTTCCCAGACTTTACTGCACCTGCGCACCTGTATTGCGTGTATTTCTGTGTCATGACTACTGTCATCTGTTACCAGTACACCTAAATACATAAAACTTTGAGCTCTGTCTATCTTCAATATGCTTTCTTCGTCTAAATTTATATCTACTTCCTCTCGTGCTTGATTTCTTCTCACCATTCTCATCTATGTTGTCTTTCCTTCCATTGATAAGTAGATTTGTTGTTCTTGCAGCTTTTTCCAGCTTTCTCGTTATTCATAGTATCTGTAAACTCCTTGCTCAAAAAGGTATACCAGTTTTCCTTTTGTATTTATGCAGTTGCAGATGATAAAGCTATTGTGGTAAAACATAAAGACCCTATGATAGCTGCGAAAATCATACAGACAAATTTAAGCTACGTAGAAAAATGGACAAAAAGGTGGAAAATAAAAATAAGCCAATCAAAATCTTTTCATATTACTTTCACGAAATGCAGAAGAAATACACCGCAAGTTTATGCATAGGTAACCACTGCCTGAAGCAACAGAGGGAAAATGCCTAGGAATGCACCTGGACAAGGATCTAACATGGAAAGAACACATATAGAAAAAGCGAAAACAACTTGGCATAAAGTTTAACAAACACTGTTGGGAAAGCCACATTATCACTCTTCAGAAAATTTCGTGGCCTTCAAAGATATATGGACCTATAGTTGATGGACCTTGTACCACTCTTAAACGAGGGGTAGCACAGCATTAACTACCTCTAACCCTCGACAGAATATGACGCGAATAAACACCATGCAGCGGTTCTGAAGGTTACAAAAAACTTTATAAATTCAATATAAATGGGCACCAGTCGTTATACACAACATAAAACACAAATCTAGCTATCAAAACAAAACACTGCCTACTCTTTAAGCCTCTAACTTTAACCTAAATCTCAAAAAGAAACGAGCAGGTTCATGAAGGATCGCAGTATAGATAACAAAGAAAATATACCTACCAGTAATAGGAAATAGAATTTAATATTCACTTAACAGTGTAACAATTACCAATTGTAATTAGATAAGCAATATAACAATGATAAAATGAATTCAGAAAATAATCTGGCGCTTTACAGGGATAAACAAGAATGATTAAATTTGAAGTTGCCCAAATCATAAACATACACTTAATATGAATTATTATAATTCAAATAACTAACAATACAACAGATCAAAATTCTAACGCTAGCAATCTTTACGGCTGCGCTGATAAAAAATCGCTGCAACCTCGGCTTGTAAACTTTAAAATTGTAACTTGGAAATGCCGGCGCTCAAAGCCGCACTGCGCAAGTGGTATTTTACAGCGTACATACCGGCATGAACTTGGATTATCTCTTATATGATAACTGATAACGCACTAGCATTTGATAAAGCTATTGAATTTACGTTACCTCGTACGATTTTACCTCCAAAGGCCTTTGTTATAAATACACAATTCATAGCAGACAAATGTCCATATCGACACAATCGAAACTCTGAATAGCAAATTAGAATACACCTACTGTTAAGTAGAACGCTTCCTCATGGCGATCTCGAAAGCAGTCACCAGGTGCGAATATATTTTTCGAAAAGCAGCATTCCGGGGTTGAAAATATTTCGTGAATCATCTTGGCCCAGAGCACGTGCTGACCGTGCGTTCACGAGAGAATTCCAGGTGACTGTTGCCGCAAGGATATTCCACCGGAAAATAAAGACCTATTTAACACTTAATTAGTACAGAACAAAAATAACAAGGAATCAGCTCACCCCTTGATGGAAGCCGGTTCTAACTCAATTGCAAGGGCCTGTGCTTGGAGCGTACACCGACATTTATGGCAGAAAACAAAATTCAGTTAAAATGCATAGCCTACTGCAATCAAGGTATTAAAATCCCTTTAGAAGGTCTTGATTAATTCTGCTTGCCAACCGAGCTCGCTGAGCGCTCAATTCGAAGAACGGCAACTTGAAAGCCTCAAGCCAGGCACCTTTATTTCGAAGGTTATGCGTTTTTGTGGAAAATTAAACATTCCTTCGCGCGGGTTCAAGGAAAGAGGTGCGCGCGTGATTATTTATATTAGAGATGCGAAACCAAATCGAAGGAGCGGTTCGCAAGGAATGCAAAAATTAAATGGGGCGTTACAACCTATGGACCGTATAGAACGCTTCAAATCAAAAGTGTACTCCTCAGTTTTAAAAAAACCGCGATAATTTGAGTGAGTTAAAAGTGGACACAGTGAAAGATACAATAGTGAAGTATAGTGAAATATATCGTTATCGATGGTTTCAGTGCTTTGGTAGTATCAAAGAAAACATTTGTTGGAAATACAGTAGGCAATGCAAATTAAAGAACTTTTCCTTTATACACAAAAAAACGTAGTAAAACAATTTTTATTGTTCGTCTCTGATTATAATATGGAAATATTCGTAATTGTGTTATTATTATTATGTATGTGAATATTCAGAATAAAAACAGCTTGATTACGCAATAAATAGTATATCGTTTTATGTAACGTGAAAATACTAATAATGTAGCAAAACCAATGTAACATTAATGCTTTGTTATGAAAAAAATGTGATATTTTTATGAGAACTAAATATTCAAAGGTGATTTATTATTAAATAAAAATATTTATTTTCAGTTTTTCTAGAGACATAAACAATCAGTATGGTGTATTATAATCTTCATGTCCTGATAGGAGTTATAAAAAAGTTCAACCTTAAATAGGGAAATCATGTATTAGTAACTTTAAAAATCGTTTCTAAAAAAGCAAATATTATTCTCGGTGAAAATGAACTATTATTTCTTATTTGTCTATTTAATACATGAGTAGAATTTGGGAAAAACGTATTAATATTGGAAAATATTTAATCAATTAAACTGTTAAACTATTTTAGCCGCCGAAAGTAGAATTTTAAGTTTATGGAGAAATTCGTTTCATTGTTATTATTGATGGAATTTAATTGTCTTGTTATATCAGTTTCCGAAATGTCTAATTTTAGGTTTTAAATTTCGGCGTGCTATTTGCCACCTAAGCATGCTTAATAAAAATGTTTTTTTAATATGTATTTTTGTGCTAACTCAATGCAAAGATAGGTTTACCTTTAAATTATTTTATGCCAATTTGAAGTTTCATACTGAAATCCATCTTATTGGCTTCAAATATTTTTTGTAAAATTGAATTTTAGCGTACAGTTGCAATAATAAAAATCATGATTAATGATTAAACTAAACATCAGAGTTCATAGTACATTTGAAAATTTAATTTTTTTTAACGAAATATTAAATTACAACTAATTATATTTGCATGTTACGTTTTGTAAGTATTTACATCTCAAAATCCGATTGGAGCACTTGAATATAAAACACTTATTTTAATTTCGCAGATATCGTTTTTCGGTGGAGATACAAAATCTACGTAATTATGATGCTACTCTAATCGCCACAGATAAAATTTCAACCCAAATCAATGCTGATACACACTTTAATAATATTCCTTCAGCAGGGATTCCCTCTGCTCGCCTAAATATAATTTTCCAGCTGTTAATCGTTTTGGCCAACATATCACCATTAAATCCGAGTACCCTTCTAGTGAAACCTGTTAATTGAATAAATATTATTCGCGACGAGTCGCCCCTGAGTTCCCTCCGGCTGCAAGAGACTGCACAGCTCTGCTGCTTCTCGAAGTGGAAGATTTATGTCTGAGATTTTTTCTTCCTTTTCACCCTCCCCTTACTTTAAGGGCAAGTTCGCGGCAGGTTCTGTCAATGTGGTGGATCCTCTTCTTTATTCGCCAATCCAGATTTTTCAATTCTTTGACCGTTCAATGATTAAAGCTACAATTCCGCCCATCTGGACCTTGCAATGGTCCCTTTTTTAGCTGAAGGATTACTTTTTAATAATTGAGTTGTATTTGGCGCTTGACTTGGCGAGATCCTTTGTTAAATTAAATATTATGAAAACTAGTTCTTAATAGTTCTCATTAAGAAGCCAATTGAGCAATTGTGATAGAAATAGGGGCGGTGTTGATAATTATTAATTAATAAAATAAGTGTTGGAAAATTAACTAAATCGTTGAGCAATAACCACGCACTCATTGTCTGCGTGAATATAAATAGCATGACTAAAAATGATGAACAAAGAGTCTACTGGCCCATTATGAACGGGATGTGAATCTTGTGTACAATCAATAGCTGCCAGTTCATCAATCTTTGTTTTGTTGTCAGCCTTCAGTGCCTTCAACGCATCATCCGATCTGGAAGCATTATTTTCAAATTTGTAATGGATTTCACACCCTCACTGCTGTTAGCGGTCTTGCGATATTTATTGATTAATTTGTTTTGGAAATGTTGTCCCCGCGTTGTTTTGCGTGACCAAAGGACCAATAAGATATTTATTCGACGACACCAGAAGGAGCACGTTCAGGAATCAATTTGTACCCGCGGGACTGTAACATGTCACCCTCCTTACCTACGAGACAATTTCTGTCCTCTCCGCCTTGTATGTTACACTTAACCGCATGCCCTCAGTGGCGGGTTGGGGCTATTCTCCTTTTGTGAGATGGGCACAAAGGACATGACGTGTATGCAGTAGTTTATTAGATGCATGACATCAGGCGATATGAATGTTTTAAAATTGTATTGGAAGAGTACATTTTCTAGTTGTAAAATAATTAAGGAAATGCTTAATTAAGTAACATATTCTTGAAAATTACATAAGGCTTGTACTGATGGCGTGTGTTTGAATCAGATGATGACGAGGAGATAATAAATTATATTGCAAGACCAAGCAGTGCAAAAACATACAGCGATAGATTCAATTATTTCTATGACTTGGACGATGGACACTTTGTTATTAGATTTAGGTTATATATTTGGCATGATTTACTAACCCAAAGTACACAGTAAAATCACAAAACGAACTGAACTATGCTGCAAACATGATGCAACGCTGCGAAGATAAGGTTATGTCTTTGGTCACCAGTGTCACCAGATCTAAAATTTTAGACTAGATTGCAATATTTAACGTTTCAGCCCCACCAATGGTGAAGTATTACAGCTTATCCTAAGAATAACTAAGCTGGGAATAAAATTACGTGGTAGAACATTTACAATTCTATTCGAAGTATAAGTTGTGGCCTAACAATATTCCAGGTATAACTAACTATACCCTGATTAATACTAGCATTGTAAAACCGGCCCTTAGAGATTAAATGTCGAATAGAGAACGCCCGTAATGCATTTATGAAATTCAAGAATGTTCTCACGAATATATATTTTGACTTCAGCAAAGTGCGATTTATGAAAGCTACGTTTGGTCAGCACTATTAAATGACATTGAGGGATGGACAATGAAAGTAATTGCGATGCTTAGAATAGAGGCATTCAAGATGTGGATTTGTCGTAGAGTGCTTAAAATACCGTGGACTGCTAGAGTAAGAAATGAGGAGGTCCTCAGAAGAATGGGCAGAGACCGCGAACTCATAGTAACAATTAAGCGGCATTAAGGGGCATATTATGCTCAAAATACCACCTATTGCAGCATTATTGATTGGAAGATCGAAGGTACAAGGAGAAAAAAGTTGTCATGGCTACGCAATATAAAACAATGGACCGGACTGCATAACATGGAAATCCTAATACATACTTCACGAGACCGACAAAAAATGGAAAATGTGGTCGCAAGCATCCATTAATGGGTAAGCATTCGAAGAAGAAAAAGCTCCAGCTTACATCAAATTCTCTTTTCAAATTGATAAGCAACTAATAGTTTAAATCACTTGCACTGGTACTAAAAAAATTGTTTTCTGAGATAAATGACATAAACGTGTAAAAATTAACCGTTAGAAATGTAAATATATTGTTATGATACAACTACTCTATTTGTTATTGTGGTTAAATAAAAATAAAAATAATGATAAATTTGGAAGATCAATACAACCAAATGTTGAGGGGTTTTAAATAAGATGGGTAGCAATTTTAAAATAATTGAGAAATATTAAAATTGAGACAATTATTAATGTAGATGTGACAATAAAATAGAAATTGAATATTTAATTTTCATGGTTGAGGTCAACCATGATAAAAAGTGTAAACCAAGGTTATATTGACAATTATGCTTGCTTTAATAATAAGGGATTGTAACATGTAATAGTTAGGACATTTTATATTTTAAGAGAGCAGTAATAATAGTAACCATCAGAGATAAGTTTTTTGTTTGGCAGTCAGAATAACAACTCATATAAATATGTACATAGAAATTTGAAAAACTCTTTTTGCTAATAAAAACTTGGAAATTATGGCTTATTTTGTATAATTGTTTGGTAAAATATGAAAATATAACATTGAAATAATAAGACATTACAATCGGTGAAGAGATTGTGCAATACAGTTAATAAAATACAAAAAACAAGAAGAATTGGATGGATTTGGATTTAATGGTTCATGTAAGATATAATTAATATTCATTGGTGACATTGGTGGTTGTTTGGAAGACGGACCGATCGTTTAGAAGGAAGTTGATGGGAGTATTTACTTGATTTGGACAGTTTCTGTAGGTAGTGCTGGATCCAAAGTACTAGCTGAAGAATAAAGAGGATTAGTTTGGAATCATCTACAATACTGAAACTTACCAGAAGTCTATTGGCGTGGCAGTAATATTAATGAAAGGAGCAGGATCAGATTCTACGGACAGTTGGAGTTTTGATAGGTTAGATGTGGTTTGAGGGGTGATAGAGCGATTTAGTTTTGGCTATTGGAAGAGTAAGCTGTCGTAGTTGCTGACTGTAGCATTTGGAGCTGTGGACATTGGAAACTGTCATATTTGGATTATTGCAGTGACAACTTGAGAAGTGGGCAGGTTTGTTTTAGTTAATTAATATAAAAGCAGGTTGAATAACAAACAATAAAAGGAAAGAGTGAAATAAACAGAATACAGTACTTACTTTGGTGAATTGATTAATTGAAGTGTCATTGTAAAGGATAGTTGTCAATTCTTGGTTTAATTGAATTTGAAAGTCAAGCTGACAATTAATGGCATTTAGTATTCATAAAAGCACAATTAAGAGTTGAATTTAAATTAATAGATAACTAGATTGGCGAACCCGACCCTGAGTGTCTCACTATTAATATTTAGTTAAAAGTAAAATGGATTTGAACAGAAATAAAAGGGCAAATACTAATTAAAATGGGCATAATAAGCATTGAGTCATTGCATAAGTAATAGCTAGTCAAAAGTGGAGCTATCACTACAATATAAATAAATGTTGGAAGTGCAATGCTGGTAACCAAGAAAACAGGCTAAAACATTCTTAGGGCGGGTAGCTTTTGGCAAATCCAGGATATTTAAATCGTTATCCCGTAGTTTTTCAATTAGTGTGTTTGATTCACACAGATGCGTGCATCAAAACCTTTTTGATTATAATTAATCACGTAATTCAAGTCATAACTGTTTTATCTCATTCAAAGGTCGTGGTAAAGGCAAATTTGCATCTTGCCGTATTTGTTTGCCTCTGTTAATGTTGGAAAGGAATTTGTAAGCTTCCCTTAATGGCTTTAAAGCGGATGGATACATTTTCTACTAGAACTTAAGCCGACTTAGCATATTTGGGAATCATGGGTTTATGGATTTCGTTCAATTGCCTCATTGAGAGAGCTTAGCATTAAGGTTTCTTAGAATAAGCATTTTTCCTAAATAACGTGCGATGCTCCGATTGGCTACGCAGGATCGCCTCAGCCAATAGTGTTTGAGCTTGCCCCTCCTTGAATTGGCGAGTTCGTCTCGCTGTAAATTCAGAGTTAGTTAGATTCAGAGCCTCGAGGAAGCAAGTTCAGCTATGCTTTGTGCTAGTTTGCGTTTCGGTCTAACTCCCTGGTAAAGTCGTTTCCAGGTTGTTTTGTGTTACGGTTACGCGCAATTCGCTATTTTCGCGTGGCCAATCCAAGCGTGTCACAACAGTTGAAGCTTTTGTAAAAAACCATCGGTCCATCAGTGACGTTTGTAATCGTTGTTACTCAATATACTCGTGTTTGTTAAGTCTTGTTTCACTCCAACAACTAACTGAACCCAAGTTAGGGTTATTAAGTGGCAGTTCCCGGCAATCCCATTGAACCGGAACTCGCAGTGGATTAATTGGGGGCCCCATTCGTGGAAGCCTCTTATCAAGTTAATCGTACAAAAAACATTGGTCCTTCGAGCCGGATGTGGAAGAAGCTAAAAAACGCGAGTGTACAAGTTTAAAAGTAGCTGGTGGATGCAATTGCTCCAACATCGTTTCGTCGGAGAGCGTCAAGAAGCTTCGCCAACACCAGGAAATTCAACCATCGAGAGCTTACACCGAGTCCAGGTCCCACGTCAAGCGGCAGCGATCGGCAGCGGGTTGGTTTTCTGTTCGTCAAGAAGTTACTACGTTCTCAAATCAAAAGTAAGTCCTTTTCCATTACACCTTCGTTTAGTGCTGTTTTTTGCTTGTGTCAGTCATGGTGGAAACTCGTTCGACATCAGCGGTCATGTCGGAAACTCGCACTTTAACCACTCGTTGCAAATTCATAAAAGCCCAAGTAGATCGTTTCAAAACTCTATTTCATAGAATTTCTTCGTCCAGCCCCGTGAAGGCTCACGAGGTCGGCAACTTGTCAGAAGAGTTTAGTTGTTTCCAAAATTTGTTGGATGAGTATAAGAAGTCAATGGAGGGCCTAATGGAGGCCGACGCTGAAAACTTTGATGAACTTTTCAATGAATTTGACTCTTTTATGACTCATTTTAGCGAGATTAGTAGCGCAGTAAAGGAATTCTTATCAAAAAATAAGATCAGTTCGGGTATAAAACCGAATGTAGGTCAAAATTCTTCGCAAAGTGGCCCTTCAGGAGAGCTCGCTGGATTAAGATTACCACCCTTAGATTTGCCTTCCTTTTCGGGGAAATTCGAGAATTGGGTTCAATTTCATGACTCCTTTACGTCGCTTATTCATAACAACGTTAATTTGACCAACGTTCAGAAATTTTACTATTTGATTTCTTCCCTTAAGGCAGAAGCTGCTAGTTCAATCTCGTCGTTAAAAGTTACCAACGATAACTATAGCATTGCTTGGGACATTCTAGTCAAGCGATTTGAAAATAAGAAACTGATCGTAAAATCAAACATAAATGCGTTATTCAGTTTAGAGAACGTAAAAAAGGATTCACATTCGTCTGTTCAAAGGCTGCTCGATAGTGTAGTTAGAATGTTGGAAATTTTAAAGGCGTACGGGGAACCCACAGTCGACACCATACTAATACATATCATAGTTTCGAAGCTCAGCTCAGCAATGCAGACTGACTGGGAATTATGCAAACATGCCGGACAATTTCCTACTTTGCGAGAGTTGTTAGATTTTTTAGAGAGCAAAAGTCACTTATTAGGTTCGCTGGAAGCTGCGAAAATAGGTTCGAGTTTGGGAAATCAGGGATCCGAGCAAAAAAGTCATGCACGCGCTCATGTAGCCAGAGAGCAAGGTAATCACTCTTGTGATTTTTGCAAAAATAGTAATCATTCGATTAGCGCTTGCGAATCATTCTCAAAATTGTCGGTAAACGCTCGTATCGAAGAGGCGCGTCGTTTGAAGTTATGCAACAATTGTCTCAAGCCCGGACATTTCGTGGTAAAATGCACATCGTCGAGATGCCGCGTATGCAGAAAAAAGCACCATACTTTACTGTGTTTGCGTCCAAAGCGCGACGCGCACGAAAATACTTCGTCGCCGCGTCCTGGACCGCCAGAATCCAGCAGTGACGCACGGGAGGTCGGGGCCGTCTCCCCGAGCGAGGCACCCGTCGCATCCGTTTCAGCAGCTTGTAGCCGTCCTGCAATCGCGGCGCCAGCGCAAGTTTTATTGTCCACGGTTAGCGTATTCGTAGAAGGATCCTCCGGGTCATTTTCCCGGGCAAAAGCTCTTTTGGACCCCGGATCCCAACTTAACTTAGTTAGCGCCGACTTGTGTCAAAATTTGAAAATTGAGAAACGAGGTAATATCACCTCACTGTCGGGTGTTGGTGCCAGGGCTCTGAACGCTGAATTCAGAGCAAACGTTCGAATCCGCTCCCGTAACGGGAAATACGAGGACATTTTGAGCTGTATTGTGTTAGACAAAATTACGGACCCTCTGCCGGCCCTTTCTTTCTCGTTGAGGGATTTGAAGATCCCACCAAACATTGTGCTAGCCGATTCAGATTGTAATACACCGGGAAAGATTGATCTTTTATTAGGCGCGAATGTCTTTTGGCAAGTGCTCTGTCAGGGACAGGTGAAATTGGGCCCAGAGAAGCCATTCTTAACAAAAACTCTTTTTGGTTGGGTTTTAGGCGGAAACATGAACATCGAAAATCGAGCGCTCATGCTTTCAAATAGAGTTCATTTAAGTGTAGCCGGCATCGAGCACGGCATTCAGAGATTTTGGGAAATCGAGGGGGCTTACGGTTCATCAGGCCGACTCTCTGCTGATGACAAATTTTGCGAAGACCATTTTCAATCGACTACGAAACGGGCGTCGTCGGAGCCGCGTAGGTTCATCGTGAGCATACCTTTCAGGAAAGATGCTCCATCGCTGGGAGACTCGCGCGGTATAGCGTTAAAGCGTTTCTATTCATTAGAAAACAAATTGTCAAAAAATCCCGAGTTGAAAACCGCGTATTCCGCATTTCTCAAAGAATACGAGTCGCTTGGTCACTTGAGCAAGGTGGACGACGAAGCGAGCCTTCCTCATCCTAGGTTTTATTTACCACATTTGCCAGTCATAAAGGAGGACAGTTCAACGACCAAACATCGCGTTGTTTTTGACGGCAGTTGTGCGTCCTCCTCCGGAGTATCGCTTAACGACCTTCAACATAAGGGCCCAGTGGTCCAGCAGTCGTTGTTTGCAATTCTTTGTCGCTTTAGGCAATTCAAGTACGTGCTGAAAGCAGATTGCGCCAAAATGTATAGGCAAATTCTCGTGGACCCCTCGCAGACGCAATACCAATTAATTTTATGGCGTGACGACAAAACCTCAGCGGTAAAATGCTTCAAATTATTAACGGTCACCTACGGTACTAAATCAGCCTCGTACCTAGCAACTAGGTGCTTGATACAAATCGCCCAGGAAATCGAAGCATCGCTTCCAGAGGCCTCATTAAGAATTAGCCGGGACTTTTATGTAGATGACCTACTGGCTGGTTTTGAAAATAGGGCGGAAGCCATAAAAACGCAATTCGAAATTAGTAGCGCTTTGTCGGGGTACGGGTTTGAATTGCGAAAGTGGGCATCCAACGACAGTGAAGTAGCTAGCGCCATTGGTGTGGATCGCGGAAGCGTGGAGCCCATTTCTTTGACGGAAGACGCCACGGAGAAAACTCTCGGCATTTTTTGGGATACTCGGCGGGACGTGCTAAGTTACAGAGTAAACCCTAGCTGTTGCAAATCAGTTACCAAGCGGGCTATACTCTCTAGTATGGCTCAAATATTCGATCCCTTGGGACTACTTGGTCCAAGCGTTCTAACTTTGAAACTTCTCGTGCAACGGCTTTGGCAGTTGAAGTTGTCATGGGACGAAACGGTGCCCATGGAGATGCGCTCCAGATACGACGAACTCCATTCTTCATTACGCTCTTTGGGCTCGTTGGCAATTCCGAGACGGGTAATTTGCGATGACATAAATTCGATAGATCTCCACGGATTTGCGGACGCGAGTTCTGTAGCCTATGGGTGCGCCGTGTATATACGTTGCGTTGACGCGCGCGGTAATGTCACCACCAATTTGCTTTGTGCTAAGTCAAGGGTCGCTCCATTAAAAACAATATCCTTGCCTCGTTTGGAGCTTTGCGCAGCCTTACTGTTGGCTCGTTTGATTAAAACTATACTCGATTCCTCCGCATTTAAATTTGACCGCGTGTACTATTGGTCGGACTCCACCATAACTCTGCACTGGATAAATAAGGATGCGAGTAATTGGAAGACGTTCGTCGCGAACCGGGTGTCCGAGATTCACGAACTAAGCAATAGGGAAGAATGGTTTCACGTGCGTACAAATTGCAACCCGTCCGATATAATTAGCAGGGGAATGTTACCCCAGGAGTTACTCAACTCACGCTTGTGGTGGCACGGGCCTGAATTTTTGTCACAGGCGGACTTAAAACCCCAGCCCGTTAAAATTGATTCGGGTGAGCTAGCAGCCCAAGAGTCGCGCCCAGTAGTGGCCACTCTTCACCATCGCGTCCCAGAATTTGAACTTTTCAGGCGCTATTCCAGTTTTACAAAATTACAGCGCGTAGTCGCGTACTGCCTGCGTCTCGCGAGAAACAGAAACACCGAAACGCGCTGGTCGGGACCTCCAGCCATTGACGAATTGGAGGACGCGACTCGCCGCCTGATCAAAATTGCCCAGGCGGAAGTCTTTTCCGGAGAAATAGCAGTTTTGTCTAAAAAAGCGCCATTGCCGAAAAATAGTGCGCTGCTTTCTCTAAACCCATTTCTGGACGATCAGGGCCTACTGCGCGTGGGCGGCCGTCTAGAAAACTCCAATCTAAGCTTTGATCAGAAACATCCCCTTTTGTTACCAGCTAGTCACCCTTTGTCGTTGCTAATCGTGAAGCAAGAGCATTTGCGGCTCTTGCATTGTGGACACTCGGTGTTACTGGCCTCATTGCGGGATAAGTTTTGGATCGTGAGAGCCAAAGACCTAATACGTAAAGTAATACACAATTGCGTGATATGCTTCCGGGCCAAGCCTAAGATGAATGAACACTTGATGGGATCACTACCCGAAGCTCGTGTCACACCCTCTCCCCCTTTCAGTAATTGCGGGATAGATTACGCGGGTCCCGTGTTTATAAAAAACAAATCCGGGCGAGGCGCGAAAGAAGTAAAGGCTTACGTAGCCCTATTTGTGTGTTTAGCCACGAAGGCTATTCATCTTGAACTCGTGGAAGACCTCACGACGGAGGCTTTCATCGCATCATTGAGGAGATTCATCTCCAGACGCGGTTTACCCTCCAACATATTTTCTGACAATGCTACCTGTTTCACCGGTGCCAGAAATCAGCTATCGGAATTAAAAAATATCCTGTCAGGCTCTAGTGAGCAATGCATAAGGGAAGAATTGTCGAAACATAACATTAAGTGGAATTTTATTCCGGCACGCTCTCCGCACTTTGGCGGCATTTGGGAAGCGGGGGTAAAGTCATTGAAATATTATTTAAGGCGAATATCTTGCAATGCAAAGTTAACTTTCGTTGAGTATTACACCATGCTGACTCAAGTGGAGGCGATACTAAATTCCCGTCCACTCTGTGTTCTCCCTACCGACGCCTCATTCCCCGAAGTCCTTACTCCTGCCCACTTCTTGATCGGTCGGAAGCTGACTTCGTTTCCGGAAGCCCAACTCCAGGGCATACCGGAAAATCGTCTCAGCCGCTATGGGCTGGTCCACCGGCTGTCCCAGCAGTTTTGGGATCGCTGGTCCCGGGACTACCTCCACCTCCTGCAGCGCCGGCCTAAGTGGAAGTCCTCCAGCACGTCTCTAGCCCCCCAGGTGGGCGACGTGGTACTCGTCCACGACGAGGCCTCTCCAAGCTACCGTTGGCCACTGGCAATCATTTCGGCCACATATCCAGGAGCGGATGGTGTTGTGCGTGTGGTGCAAGTGCGCGATTCCCGAGGGAATCTCCTGAAACGCTCGGTGCGTAAAGTGTACATCCTACCCAAAGACGATCATTGCGATCAAGGGCAATAAACATTGACTTTGCTCTTAGTTGGTAGTTTTCGCTAATTGAACATTTTGCTAGGTTTAGTTGTTTCTTTGCTTGTATTCATGCTAGTTGTAAGTTATCTGTAAGACTCTTGGATTATCATCTGTCATTAGTTCTTGTTATGCATTTGATTATTTTGTAGTGTTAGATTTCAGTTTAATTTTGGGATTTAATCACGTCGTGCCATAGTCGGCACTTCGGGGGCGGCATGTTTGATTCACACAGATGCGTGCATCAAAACCTTTTTGATTATAGTTAATCACGTAATTCAAGTCATAACTGTTTTATCTCATTCAAAGGTCGTGGTAAAGCCAAATTTGCATCTTGCCGTATTTGTTTGCCTCTGTTAATGTTGGAAAGGAATTTGTAAGCTTCCCTTAATGGCTTTAAAGCGGATGGATACATTTTCTACTAGAACTTAAGCCGACTTAGCATATTTGGGAATCATGGGTTTATGGATTTCGTTCAATTGCCTCATTGAGAGAGCTTAGCATTAAGGTTTCTTAGAATAAGCATTTTTCCTAAATAACGTGCGATGCTCCGATTGGCTACGCAGGATCGCCTCAGCCAATAGTGTTTGAGCTTGCCCCTCCTTGAATTGGCGAGTTCGTCTCGCTGTAAATTCAGAGTTAGTTAGATTCAGAGCCTCGAGGAAGCAAGTTCAGCTATGCTTTGTGCTAGTTTGCGTTTCGGTCTAACTCCCTGGTAAAGTCGTTTCCAGGTTGTTTTGTGTTACGGTTACGCGCAATTCGCTATTTTCGCGTGGCCAATCCAAGCGTGTCACAACAGTTGAAGCTTTTGTAAAAAACCATCGGTCCATCAGTGACGTTTGTAATCGTTGTTACTCAATATACTCGTGTTTGTTAAGTCTTGTTTCACTCCAACAACTAACTGAACCCAAGTTAGGGTTATTAAGTGGCAGTTCCCGGCAATCCCATTGAACCGGAACTCGCAGTGGATTAATTGGGGGCCCCATTCGTGGAAGCCTCTTATCAAGTTAATCGTACAAAAAACATAGTGTATTCCTCCAAATACAAGCTATGTGTCGGAAAATCGAGCATTATCCATTTATATTGCACGTTAGCCAAAGATGTATGAATCCTTGGCCAAAATGATATAGGACAAGTACATTCGAAAAATAGCTGGAAAGCGTGAAAAGACTAAATAGAGAGCTTGGGAGAGAAAAAAGAGGGTTTAAACTTTAATGTCATTATTGGATAATGAATTAAGTAGAATGAGAAGACGGGAAGAGTAGTTTGGTTATTGTATTGAGGCAAAAGGAACTAAGACGAGCATTTATGGACCAAACAAAATATAGAGTGGAGGCCATAGATAGAAAGGGATATGGGATATCGGCTACATTAGAAAAATAATTGGAAAACACGGGGAAACTAACGAGAGTTATCGAGAGAAAAGTGCTGGCTTTAAAATCAAATTGGGTAACCGTTTAAGCTGAATGAAAAGAAAGGAAGAGTAGTTTGGTGATTCAAAATACAGAGTGGAGACCATAGATAGCAAGGGGTATGGGATATTGGCAGACCGAAATGATATACGACAGCTACATTAGAAAACTACTTGGAAAATATCGCAAAAACTAAATAGAGAACTATCTAGAGAAAAATGGGGGGGGGGGGAGGAAGGTTAAAGTCAACTTGCACACCATTTAAGCTGAATGAGAAAAAAGAATAGTAGTTTGGTTATTGTATTGAGACGAAACGAACTGATGGTGGGCTAAGAAGTGTTGCAAATAACAAATGAAATATGTTGTAATTTTAATATTGATATTTTTAATGACTATAAAATAATTTAAAAAAAAAGTTAGCGCCGCTTTGATACGGAGAGTCTTCTGGACTAAACTGCTCACGCCTCACTGCAATACTGGTCTTGTTTGTTTTTAATATTAAATTATGGTATTATGCACTTGTACTTGGATTCCCCAGCAATGTAATTGGGATTCATCCCGTATTGTTGGGCTTATTAATAAATAAATACTAACATCATGACAGTCGTTAGTGGGGTTGGAAATCTCCATAAATGTACAGCGACGCCTATAATTGGCCTAACGGCTGTTGGCTGAGTACGAAAATAAATAAATAAATAAATACTATTGCACCAGTAAAATTTAAAAAAAAAATCAGTCCGTGGGATCCGAGCCTGCACTCCCAGGCGGAATTATATGGCTGGTTAGGCTTTAACCGCTCGTCTAAAAACGCGCACGTAACGTACTTGCTTATCGCTGCGTTGTAAAGGTGACGGTGACGACATAAGGAAGTATTGCCGATCGCGGACAAACTGTTCCCGATCATCGACGATGAAAAAGTGACAGATGCAAATACGTATGTAGACACACACGCATTTATACATACGGATGATTACCAGACTAGAACTTGCATTCCCTTTTACCTTCTTTTTATCTAGTGACTTTTTAATACATTATGCATATTGCAAGTTGATATTATTTATTTATTTTATATATATTTTCAACATTCGTTTATATGTTATGTATAACTTTCATTGGAGTTTCTTGCAATCTACTATATGTTTAACATTATTTTTCTGTTAGGCCTTTATCAACTATTCAAGCTTTATGGGTAGATTTGAACCCGCTTATGCCCCACTACAGATTAAGCACCCGTGCAGCAGGGTTTATTCATGTTCCACTTATAACAGTTTCGAATATGATCCTTCTGTGACTCGTCTAAATTTGTTCTTCTAATGATACGCACATACCCACTTTTTATATATGCCTGTTTACCAATGATCTTCACTAATTATTTTGTCATGTCAACTTTGACATTTTTAATGGTTTGATGATTGTTCTTTATCTTTCACTTTATATTTTTAATCAACATTTCTAAACACTGTCAGCTAGATTAAAAAGAAAGTCTCCATTCAGTTGTATTATCACGTATCAAAACTACTCTATGGATAAGTATGAAACGGAATGGCTTACAAGTACAGAACATATCTGCACGAACGCGATTAGAGAAATATATGTAAGTTAAAAGGACGTATGTAAACTGCAGCGGCTTAATCCTCATTAGCATGTAATAGCCAGGTAGTGTCTCCAAAAAGTATGTAAATTGCAGCGGGTTCATGTTAATGACGGGCGCCGTGTAATTACCATGATCTGATGAGCGCCTAATGATGGAATTCCATACTGTAAAATTTATGGTATTCAATTTTGAAGATGTGTTAACAAATAGACGAACTGTTGCAAGAAATTCTCACTATTCATTCAGCAACGAAACCGAACGTTCCTACGCTAAAATAAATAAAGTAATGGTTGTTCAGAGCGAACGCGGCAGAAAACTGCTCTTAGCAGACGGCTGCAAGTTTTATAAAAAGGAAACTTTGAAGTCTTCGGGTTTGACCTTGGAGCCGTACAACCCAAAGATCAACGCGTCTCAAGGTACTTGGATTACCTAGTTGACACCTACGTTTCCGAAGAGGCTCTCTTTCCCTCATCTATCTGGACATCATCCTCAGCAGAGATGTGTCGAACGACTAATGCATACGAGTCGTTCCACTCTCATTTCAATAAAAACTTCGGCACTTTCCATCGAAATCTGAACATCTTTTTTCAAACTCTCTTGGAGTATCAGACCGAAACTTACGTCAAAATGAGGAGCATCGACTGCAAGAAAAAAGTGAACCGCGAAACGTTGAATAAACAACAGTTTTTAGAAGTCCGTTTGTCCGCGTACAAAAACGGATGTATAAATAGACTGAGTTTCTTGCAGCAAGTATGCCATCACTTTGGCGATACAGTGATGCACAAGAAGTAATTTTATTTGGCGATTAAAAAAAATAAAAAAACAAATATCGAAAACACAAAAATACTTGATTTCCATCATTTTTAAACACGCGGAATATATATTTAGTATGTATATTTCGCCAGTCCCAAGCCTGAATAAAGTGTGATGGGAAATGATGTGATTAGTTGTCGATTAATGTTAATGTTAATTTTATGACCCCGCTGTAAAATTTACATACCCTCACTAATGATCCGCTGCAGTTTACAAACGCCGAAGTTAAAATGGTAGTAGAGTATAGGCAAGAATAAAAGTAGATGCCTACTACAATTTTAAATATAGCGTATCGTTTCCTCCTCCGGGCGAACTTTATCTGAGAGGTAAGTGCACTTTACTGCAATGTTATGAACATAATTTTTGGTGCGACCTCGTAATTCGTAAATAAACAAATTTACATTAATTGACTCTACAAATCGGAATATTTAACATGTGGGAAGGCAATGTTCGGCCTTTGGGAAAAAAAAACTCTTTCGTGGCACTTTGGATGCTATTAAAAAGAAGAAGAAACTCCATATTTCTATTGAGGCCGTAGAAGAAACTAAGTATTTCCCATACGTTTCTTTAAGATGATGTTTTAAGAAATCTACATTTTATTAAATAATTTGTTTTTTACGTACTGCATCCAAGTAATCAACTTCAAAAATTATGGGCGGTGCTCTATAGTGGTTGCGTATTCATTTGGCATTCTTCACTGAATTAAATATGTCGCTGCAATAGCTTATTAATGTCAAGTAATGCAACCACCATTACATTTATTTCAGTTGTAGAACTCTAAAATCGTATACCATAATTCTAATAATTGACTTTACTCGCACTTCCTGTTGTATCTGGATATAGGCTATTACTGTGTCGTTATTGGCAGGTAATGGATATATTTGTTGTAAAGTGTCGACCACCATATTTAATTTTATCGGTGCTTGGCTTATCACATATGTTCCTCCGTGGTTGATATGTATCTGTAGTTGTGCCGCATTCCTCCAATTAAAACTTTAATCCTAAGTAACCTGATTAAACTGTGTCAACAACCTGAGTGGAGTTCAGGAACATTGCGTAACGTATCTTTGTAAGTACTCATTAAACATGTTTCATTGATTGATGAGTTAATATTAACTGCTTCTATTGATTTGACATGTGTTCATAGCAGTTTGTCAAACAATTTCTGTGTTATCGACAACAGGGATATTGGCTTAGAAAATGTTTATCATTGAAAAATTTACAAATCTCATTACGGCCTTCTAAATTTTGGAGACACCGGTGGACCACCAAATTGGGCTAACATGAGCAGTAGAAAGCCTAATAGGGAGGAACACTTGCGCACTATTCCACTATATTAAAGTGGATCTTAGACCAAGTACTGCGTTAAAACGATAACTAAGCATGTCCTGATAGTTGCTCGGCTATGTAGTCATAACGCAGCGGTGCATGCCTTTTATTGTTTAATTTAATAAACGACTTCGTTTGGCCAGTAGGTAATTTGACTGTTATCTGTGTCGTTAGCTTTTTGTATTTCTTTGTCTGATGTTTGGCTGGGATGTGGTTGACCAGTGTCTGTCAAATTGCCTATAAAATATTCCACTGCTTATCTTCGTTTTCTAATATTTTGTATTTTTGTTAGACATATATCGACATGGCTTGAATTCTTTTAAATTATTCCCCCTTCAGCAGTGAGCCCTTCTTACAAGCCGGTTACTGTAAACGAACGACAAGCTATTCAGATGAGCAATCTACTTAATTATTTGCAAGGACTCATATTGAATAGACCATCCTATTTTTTTCTAAATTCATCAACGCTAGTCAGCTGCTTTGTTAAATACAATGACTGTTATTAGTAAATGATCATTGTACTTATGCTTACATTTATAATTGAATGAAGTTCCTTTTAACAGTAAAATGCCTATCGTAATATGTAGTATCTTATTGCTGCCCGTGAGCCGATGTGCACGTGTTTCAGTTTATTATTATTATTCCCAGTTTTTTTCTAATTATACTATACTATCTCACGGCGTATGTTTTACGTCGAAGACTCTGTCAATTATGAGGTGTTTTTCTACAAATAAAAGCAGTGCGATGTAGTAATCATTTCGTCAGTCTTTATGGAGGGACTGGGCACCAGATTAGAACCACAATTTGCGTGAAACTGGTTTGCTTTTTAAAACAGTTGCTTGTAATTTCCTCTGTTTTATTTTCTAGTCTTTGTTTCATTATCTATTTTTTTTATAACTACATATATACGTTTTATATCTTATTTGTATGTTTTTCGAGTTTTATAGCTACAGACTATTAAAAACCGAATTGAAGGGTAATTGCTAATTTCTAATGAGTATCATTTAACAGTTGTGTGTAGATAACTGGTGGGAGTAGTAATGGGCAACCAGTGTGGTTGTTTACACGAAGTGAAAAAGTATCTTGAAAATAATAATTACGTTAAAATAATCACGATAAAGGGCTAAATTTCCTTTAATTGTGAAAGTAATAATTGTATATTTGATACGTAATAGCAAGACAACCTTCTTTACTATCAAATTTGACTAAAGGTCACGACTATTATTCAGATTAGAACTTCAAGATTGTTTCAAGCCATTTGAAGTGGCAATTTTTGCTTTAACCAGTAAAAGGTGCAAGTGTTTGTGTTTGTGGCATGCTGTGCTACGATATATCCAGATCTTAAGGGGTCATAGAGCTGCAACGAGCTATTTTGGTCGTGAACAACCCAAAGGAGGTGTTTGCCGACTGCCATTCAGTTAGGAACTGATAGCAAATACACTCAGTTACAAGCGATACTTCAAGAAGGTTAATGCGTATTTCTTATATTTCATTAAGGAATAACTAAGAAGTTTGGTACGGCCAAATTAGTGGAAATATTTGTAATTTATATTTAGAGAGTAATTTAGGATATTTATTTTTCTAAATTTAGATTGATTAGGGTACTCGACGTTTTCGGAAATTATAAATAGAAATTGACATATTTTAATTAGGGTTTCTTAATTAATTTTAACATCAAAGTTGGAAAAAGTTAGAACATTTGATTAAATAATTTGACAACATTTTTATTTTGATTTATTGTAATGTCAGACCAATCTTTCAAATACTAACTGATTGAGAGTCAATTTGATAATAATTTATAATAATTCAGTCTTCAACAACAAAGAAGATTAATAAGTTTAACCTTATCCCATTCAGCTGAGGATAAAGTGAGTCTCATTGATTAATAACTATCTAGCTGAGGTAATTTTTAAATAAGAATCACATGACATAATTTCAAATGTCATATTTTCATTAGTAAGAAATGTCAATTGAAAATAATTCATTAAGTAGAAAGGTAAGTGTTTGAGAAAATATTCTTGATACTTCTTCTTCTTAATAAGCAAGAGGGTATACAGGGTGCCCGTTTTTGGAGCTCCACCATGGGGATCTCGGTAACCATAAGAGATACGAAGTCGGTTAAATTGGGGCAAAGTTGCGCAATTTGGAGCTCAATAATATGCCGGTTTAAAATTTCAAAAATTCCGATTACCTCCGGAGATATCCGAAAAAAACCGGAATTTTGGAAATACGTTTTTATTTTTTCCTCGGCTTATTTGGTGACCTAATTCAAAATGAGTGACACTTCGTCGTTGCAACTTTTCCTCCTCTACAACCTGCCGATGTCATATTTGAAATCAGACGTTTCGATTTTCGACAATCATCATCAACTTTGGTTTTTCTTATGGGCACTATCTTGGATTTTCACATTTTTGAATTCAGCTTTGTTTTCTGATTACGGTGATGTATCACATGTTAAGGTTCAGTGTTGCAGTTTGGGTGAAATATCAAAAATTCTGTTTTGCAAAGACTGCCTTGGATATAACATCCATACTTTTGTTTAACAAAGGCATTGTTGACAGTTCGATTTAAGTTGGCTTAACGTCACCTACAGTTACAAAATTAGTATAAATTTATTAACAAAATGCCCTTTTCAAATGAAGAAAAACGAGATATGCTAGAAATTTATTACGCTTCGCATCGAAATGCGCAAGTTACTTCGGAAAGATATTTACAGCGGTATCCAGAAAGACAACAACCAGCTCAAAATTATTTGTTATTCCTTCATAGAAATTTAGCCGAGTTTGGTGCATTTTCTAAGCCTCGAAGACGTGTTCATAGACCAAATGCGAATGAAGTGGAAATTTTACAGGCGGTGAGTAAATTGTTAAAACTTTCTCAAAAATAATAAACGGCAATGAATTGAATTCTTCATTAGATTCAAGATAATCCTTCAACTTCAACAAGGGCTATAGCAGACGAAATTAACGTATCACATCAAGCAGTGTGGAGAGTCTTGAAAAAACATAAATATCGCCCGTTTAAAATTCATATCACCCAAGTCTTGCATCCAGGAGATACTGAACGGAGGGCAGCGTTTTGTAGGAATATCATGGCACGGTTGGAACAAAATCCCCATTTTCTTTCCAACGTGATATTCACGGACGAGTGCAAATTTACCAACTCAGGCATGTTCAATCGTCACAATGAACATGTCTGGTCCACTGAAAATCCACACGAACACCAAGGACGTCGACCACAAGCACGTTTCGGGCTAAATGTATGGGTTGGTTTATTTGGCGGTACGATCATTGGCCCATACATTTACGAAGACAATTTGACCGCAGATGGGTATTTGCACTTTTTAAGGACCTACCTTACGGATTACATCGATGACAACATTTGCCTCAACCGCTTGAATAACCTTTGGTTCCAGCAAGATGGTGCTCCGCCACATAATGCTAGGAGAGTGGCTGATTATTTGTCTGAAATATTTCCGGGTAGAGTCATTTCAAACAGTGGAGACATACGTTGGCCGGCACGTTCACCAGATCTTTCCCCATTAGACTACTATTTATGGGGAACTATGAAAGATCTCATTTATAAATCTGTACCCGCCGATATTAATGAGCTGCGAAGGAAGATCATCACAACTTTAAGGACCAAAATAAGAAGAAGGGACGTTTTAAGATCAATGCAGAATTTAAGAAGACGCATAGAGCTGTGCTTGGAAGTGGAGGGTGAACCCTTCGAGCACCTCTTATAATTTTCTTTATTTACTTGTTTCTCAAAATTTAGTTTTATCCTATGTTGTAAATTTAAAACATAATTTTCTCCTTTTTTATATCCTACTGTCAAATAAATAAACTTCTAGCATATCTCGTTTTTCTTCAGTTGAAAAGAGCATTTTGTTAATAAATTTATACTAATTTTGTAACTGTAGGTGACGTTAAGCCAACTTAAATCGAACTGTCAACAATGCCTTTGTTAAACAAAAGTATGGATGTTATATCCAAGGCAGTCTTTGCAAAACATAATTTTTGATATTTCACCCAAACTGCAACACTGAACCTTAACATGTGATACATCACCGTAATCAGAAAACAAAGCTGAATTCAAAAATGTGAAAATCCAAGATAGTGCCCATAAGAAAAACCAAAGTTGATGATGATTGTCGAAAATCGAAACGTCTGATTTCAAATATGACATCGGCAGGTTGTAGAGGAGGAAAAGTTGCAATGACGAAGTGTCACTCATTTTGAATTAGGTCACCAAATAAGCCGAGGAAAAAATAAAAACGTATTTCCAAAATTCCGGTTTTTTTCGGATATCTCCGGAGGTAATCGGAATTTTTGAAATTTTAAACCGGCATATTATTGAGCTCCAAATTGCGCAACTTTGCCCCAATTTAACCGACCTCGTATCTCTTATGGTTACCGAGATCCCCATGGTGGAGCTCCAAAAACGGGCACCCTGTATATCCATATAATATTTGTTATATAATAATTTTGGCACCTCAGTTGGAGCCGTGACCAAAGATATATGACACAGATGAGTCCAATTTTTATCGGACTAGTACGCTAAAGTAGCACTTTATGGAACAAACAAGTGATATTTTATTTTTAAAAAAACTAGTGTATGCACTCGCTACATTTTGATTGTTTATATGTTCTCTTTTATTTGATTTTATTTAATTAAATATAAATAACTTTCTGTTTAACTGACTAAGTGCAGCAGTGCAGTTTTTGTGCAGTTTCTATATGTATTTATAAACGTATTTGCCTATTTGTGTACCTGACGCTGTGACCCATGATAAGTATTTATAAATGACAGTATTCCATTGTAGTTATAGTGTTGAAGGATGTATACAACCTATGGTATAAAGTAATTACAAAAGTGTGCAGAATAAAGGAATGTACGATTGGCATTTCTACAAAAATGGGTAACAATGAAATTTCAACTTTTCTGCTTGGACCGATAAATGCAAAAAATTAAATATCATAGATTAAAGACATGGATTTTGTTGATCTAACATAATTAAAATCTTTTATATCGACTATTCTACTTTCTTTATTTGGAATGTATAAAGATGATAGCATATCTGGACTTTTGACGGAAGTTTTGTGTGGATTTACAACAGGATGACAATTATGTATAAGTAGACTCGATAATTATTACAGTTATGGAATAACGTGCTGTCATATTATAATAGCAAATTCGCTAACTATAAATACCAATATATTAATAAAACAACGTTTTAAAAACGTATTGATTGCCATTCCAGCTTAATAATTCAGTAAATGATACCATCGCATGCGCTACATTGCCTTGCTAATTACACTATCATAAATATTAACGCTGCTATACATTTACTTAATGTACTCTTCCCTTACGAATGTATTCGGCAGTTTAGTCATCGTTGCGAATGCGTTTTTATTGCCAAGTATTTGACAAACTTACTCCATTTCCGGCTACATCCGGCGATGGACGCCACTGCGAATTGGCAGAAGCATTTGTAATGTCGAACACGTCTTGTGTGGGTATTTCGAGAAGAATATGTATCCTGTTTTAGAGACTAGCACGCCCTGCTCCTTATTTACGTCTTTACAGATATGTTTCGCTAATCGCATTTCTGTCCAAGGAAACATTTAATTGATTTCCATTAATTGGTGGATTTGATAGTAGTGCTATTTGAAATATTCAGGCCAATTAAATTTATTTGACAACTAGTCGCGATTTTGCATTTTTAAGGAAGCTTTATCTTGAGTAATCGCATTTATTTAGTTAGTAGAGGCCGTTTCAAATTATTTATGGAGTGCCTGTTTATTTTGACCTTTTTATCTGTACAAATATAACAAATTGAAAGTCTGGATGTTCAACGTTGTTTAGTTATCATGTTTGCGCTGCAATAAATCTACGAAAGATATTTGATAGTTTATGTAATTGCAAGGTGCGCCAAGTATCTTATTTACTCTTGGAAAGTCGCAAAGATTGTTAATTTTATTGTTAGCTAGTTTTATTGTATGCATATAATTTAAACATGTTTAAACTTATTGTATTTTGGAGCATTTAAAACTAGCTTTGATTTTTTCAATTAAAACCATTGCAGGAATTAAACTATACAGGGTGATTTTTAAGTTGATTCTCTCCGTTTGCCAGGAAATAAAGCTAAAAAAATAAGCATTTTTTTCATTTACCACTTTTCAGAAATATCTAAACTAACGAAGGTACAGGGTGTTAAAGTTTCAAATTAAAAACTAAACTTTGGCGCAAAGGCGACTGGACAATTTTATTTTTGTTTATCTCTGTTGTCAAGCAATGACATTTCAACTAGTTTTCCATTGCAATTTTATTAATGTTATTGCTACAATAACGGCTCATGTTTATGAAAATAATGAATTAGTGAATATGCTTATTATTTACTGGGAGTGTCGTCAAAATGCCACTGCCGCATCGCTCTTAAATGCGAAACGTATGTGGAGAAGCGAACGGTGATCATTTTGAACATATTATTTAAGTTAGATTAAGTTTAGTTTAATTTTTTTTGAGTAATTTTAGTTCTTAATTTGAAACTTTAACACCCTGTACCTCCGTTAGTTTTGATATTTCGCAAAAGTGGCAAAGGAAAAAAATTCTTATTTTTTTTTTAGTTTTATATCTGGTAAACGGAAAGAACCAACTTAAAAATTACCCTGTATAATGCGCCAGAGACTTTTCTTAACGTTTAGAACTGATTATTCAAAGTCTACCTACTACTTAAAATGGATAACTTATATTTACGATTACGTGCTACTAATGATAGTAAGATGACTAGAAGTATTTCAAAATGGTGTAACCGACTATTCACAAATGACGGAAGTTTAAGTAATGGGAATAGAACTTTGATAGACGGCAAGAACAACGGAGTGTAACTAACGTTGATTGTGGGAAAATGTTAAGTAACGTGGGTAATTTACTGATTAGACTTGTTTCGACATTAAAACGCCAGGTTCACTTATCAGAAATTGTGGATTAACATTAAGGATGTTGATAGAGTCACGAAACTTTTACTATTTCAGAATACATACTGATTGTGTAATTAAGTTTTACAACGATCAATTAAACGTTGCGTAACGTGTTGCCTTTTGTCATTTAAGCATAATCTGATTTTCAGCTGTTTTTATTCTCTTCCATTGCAATATGCCAAAAACGGATAAAATGGAATAATTGCTTGAAAATTATACTTGTTTAATTTTTAATAGTGGAGATGAGTTTTACGTGTTGATATGTAATTAGTGTGCTGAATATAAAATATTTAAATCCAATAATGTACACCAAATAAACACTAAAAAATGCATAGGCTCTAAATATATGTGATTTATCCTGTACTTCTATGTAACAGAAGTAAGTATTTATGGAAGGAATTACTGTGAATGGTGAAACATATTGATAAGCCAAATGAAGGTAGCTGGTAAGATGGTAAGAATAAGAACTCAAGAAATGGAAAGGAAACTGCACTATTTTTTCCTAGCATCATTAATGGATACTGTCATAACACTATGTTGCTCATTTATCAAATAGAAAACGAGCTAAAAGCGATTGTTTCGGTCAACTAACTGTTTGCTGTTCCGATATCGAAGCCCAACAAACAAATTACGCCATTATCAGTCGCCTTTAAAATCTGACGCCAAAACTCATCGAAATCTCTTATTACCCTTAAGGAAAACGGTACTGGTATTCATTATGTTTACGATATTGGTCTTTGCAATCTTGATTACAGATTTTGAAAGTTTCACTAAATATCGAACGACTCTAGATTAGCGATCTAAACTACATAAATAAATAGACTATCATAAACCATGATAGATAGATACACGTATAAACTTAAAGATTTATTAAAGAAAGGTAATCTAATTATTAGTTTATGAATATCCAATTGTTTTATTTAAGTGTAATATACATAAACTCAGAAAACATGAATATTAGTGTTAATCGAAATCGAAATAACTATACACCTGGAAATAGAAATGGGGGGGATTGCCCCCCGGGCAGTACAAAACTCCCTCCCAGAAACATTACCACTTCATATTCACGTTGTTTTTATCTACGACGTCTTTTGCACGTCATTTTCAACAGAAAATCTACGTCCTTGATACGTTAAAACGATGTTTTATTAACGTTATTGTTTAGTTAAGTGTTAACGATATAAGCACGTTACGTTTCAACCACAACTTCAACTTGATTTTTACGTTGTGACGCGTTCTAATGAATGCAACATTTTATTTATGTAGGTCAAGTATTAACTATAGAAGAACAATGCTTTCTTGTGAATAATCTTTATTGTGCCCAGCCCAACTGAATAAACCGACGACTTCATTTAATAAACGAAATCTTCAAACAGATTGGATAACTGCTTCAACACTATGTAGTTCCACCTATAGTCGACAAGCGTAAAAAATTAAGCTTAGGGAAACAGGGGCCCTCCTACCTACCATGTATTCCTCTAACGTAATTCTCCTAGCCTTATGTCAAACTGGAATAATACACACACTATGATCTGACTCACAGATTTTATGATTTTATCGACAACACAAATGGCGACCTAAACAGTGAATCCAGATGACCAGACAAAGGGAGAGAACGGCTTTTCGGCATACTATAACATTCCACTGTGGTGTGGTAGCATCACGTGCATCAATTGGTTGACATTATCAGGTGAGCAATGACCTTACACGTGATAGGTGCGCTGAGCACACGCCCGCGCCCTTAAGAAGGGTATAACGTGTTTTTGTGAACGTCGTGTCAACGTTTAACGCTGGTCTAAAATACACTTAAAATCAACGATATAAAAACGTAATGCAAAAGCGTTATTATTACATTGTTGTAACGACCTTATATCGACGGTCGGCTATTAATTTAAAAGGCGTGTTATGTTAACATTATTTTAACGAAATTTTCGTTTTCTTATGAACGTAAATGCTACGTTTTACATTAATTGCTGGTGTAAAAAGCTCTCAATTTCGATGACATATCGATGTCTGTTTTGGATATTTTTAAAATGATGAACTCGTATTAACTTTTTTGAAAATTTCTTCAACAAAAAAGCAATTTATGGGTGTTTTTCATTTACAGTTTCAAGAGCTTTTGTCAAAATACCCGTACGTTAAATTGTATTTTTTTGGAAATATCTTTTATATACAGGGTTATTTAATTTCGAGGCTCCGCAGTGGAATTAGAAAAGGTAAGAGATAACTACAATGCCGATTCAATTTGCGAATTCTAATACTAAATAATATTAAAAAAAAGGAATTGGACCTATCCGCTTTAGTTTTTAAGTTATATAAAAAAAATACATATTTTGTTTAAAAGAACGCCTTTTTTACATATCGCGGTTATTAAAGAAATAAGTGTAGTAAACCTTATATCAATGAAAAAAGGAAAATACGCTTTTCTTAATAGTGCCACATCCATCTTTGATGTGCATTTAAAATAAGAAAGTTAGTATCAATATCTCTAAAATTAGGAAAACAATGAAAATCTAAAAAGTCAAGACAGATTTGTTCTAAGTTACATAATGATTAACGCATAGGAAAAAAAACACGAAAAACCATCTTTTTTAGTTTTTCAGCAGAATTCAAACACGAAGGCGGTGTCCGACCTTGTATCTCTTACCATTATCGAAATCCCAGTGATGAACTCGAAATTTACGTGTGCATAAACATATTCTCAAACCATCTGAATTCACGAATAATAAATTGGAACGGTTTTAAAGACGCCCACGAGTAGAAGGATGACATTAGAAAAGAATAAACATTAAAAAAGGAATAAAAATGTGGGGAATATAGTGCCTGTAATCAGTGGCGGCTTGCTATAAGGAGACAAGAAGCCATGACCCTACCGTAACCAACCTGTCATTCATTTAAGATGAATTTTCCAAAAGAAAAATTATGTTGTACTTATTTTCCATCATTCTTCTCATTTTAAGCATAAACAAAGTATAAGTAATTTTTATTTCATGAATATAAATAGGGCCAGATCGAAGTCGCCCTGCTTTTCGACAGTTTATAAGTTGCAGCGGCGGAAAGCGGTGAAGGACGTCGGTTCAAAGTTAGTCTGTTTAGCAACGAATTGGGGATACTTCACGTTTGGCTCAAGTACTTGTAGGGGCTGTAATAGCGCGCGTCTCGAGTTAACTGCTTACAACTTTGGTGCGTAGGGTGACTTTAGCGCGGCGACCTTAGATTTCATTAGTAAAGTTCGATGGGCGTGTTATTTCAATCACATTTATTTATATTATATTAATTAATATTACTCTTGATATGATTGTATTAGTTATTATTTAGTTTAATAATTATACCTTCGATTTATCACGCAGTTGATGGCGCATGTTACGCAACCGACATCCATTATGAATATATTTTTTAAATTAGCCTTAGAAAAGTGTGAAATAAAGCAGTTATGTAGACCTAGCAATAAATTTCTATTATGCATTATATTATACGTATTATTTACTTATGTCATGTGAAGATAAACTTAATCTGCAAGATGCAAGCAGTGAAGATGCAAAAAAAATGAGGGAGGTGTTTGATTCAGTTCATCATGTATTAACCTGTAAATTTTGGTAATTTTTCGTTGATTCTAACTTTTGCTAGTCCATTAAGATTTCGGGATATTGGAATTTATCTTTGTCTGTGAGGGGGTGCAAAATGCATTTTTGGTTGATCCTACCCTCGAAATTCTCCACGAGCCGCTACTGCCTCAAATATAGCAAACATATTTTTTTAATTGGCAGTGAAGAACGTCTAAAATACGAGAAATCGGCAATGAAGTAATCGTTCGTTTTACGACTGTATACAATGAGCGGGGGTGACAGAAAACGTCATCATAACCTATAAGAGTTGGTTAAAAAATGCTAATTTCGCGATTTTTCGATGTAAAAAACATTATGTACACCTCGGCACTGAAGTTCCTTTTTATTCTTCGTGTGGGTTATTCCACTATACGTATACTAAATCCACATTCGTGATAAAAAGTTAAACTTCAGTGCCTTAGTATACAAATAACTATTACATGAGTATTTATTAGAATTCCCTCCATTTTCTCCTGCAAGCATCTGTAAAACGTCTAAGCTAATGTTGGCAGTAATATGGTAATGAGTATATTCTTCTTCTTCTTCCTTTGCTTATCCATTCCGGACGTTGGCTACTATCATGGCAATCTGCGCTTTATTAGCTGCTGCGCGGAAAAGTTCTATAGATGTCATTCCGAACCACTTTCTAAGGTTTGCGAGCCAGGAGATTCTTCTCCTTCCTGGCCCTCTTCATCCTTCCACCTTTCTTGGTATTATAGCCCGTAATAACCGGTATTTGTTGGAATTTTTCATTACATGTCCAAAGTATTCCATTTTTCGGTTTTTTGATTTGTGACATGAGTTCAGGTTGACATTTCATCCTTCTGAGGACTTCTTGGTTGGTGATTCTATCGATTCTTAGTACTCGCCGGTAAGCCCACATTTCGAACGCTTGAATACGTTTTTCTGTTGCTTCTGAGAGCGTCCAAGCTTTTGCACCGTAAAATAATGTTGAGAAGACATAACACTTTATTATGCGTCGTTTGAGTTCCACGCTAAGATCTCTAGAGGAAAGAAGCGGTCTCATTTTGATAAGTACTGATCTTGCCATTTCTATTCGGCGTTTGATCTCTCGAGAATGGTCCCATGTGTCATTAATATTACAACCAAGATACGTAAAACAGTTAACCCTTTCAATATGTTCGTTGTTACATAGAAATGTGCTTTGTTGGATTGTTGTCTTACTAATTATAATATATTTGATCTTTCGAGTGTTAAGATCTAACCCGTATTCTTTACTTATATCGGTGACCCTATTGACGAGTTCTTGAAGCCCTTCTAGAATATCAGCTATCAGTACCGTATCATCGGCATACCTTATGTTGTTGACGATTTCCCCGTTTATAGTGACACCCTGCATAACATCTTCCAGTGCTTCTTTAAATATCTTCTCTGAATAGAGGTTAAATAGCTGTGGAGACAATATACACTCCTGGCGAACTCCCCTTTTGATTTCGATAGCTTCGGATTCATTTCAATCCAATATTACTTTCGCTCTTTGTCGCCAGTAGAGATTGGTAATTATCCTTATATATTTCCCATCAATGCCTGATTCCTCCAAAGCATTCACCATGTTGCTGTGTTGACATCGATCGAAAGCTTTAGCGCATGTTGTAGACGTCACACTTCATGTCTCTAAATATCTGAACGAGAACTTGTATAGCAAAGAGACCTTCTCGGATGCCGAGGCCACTACGGAAGCCAAACTGCGTCTCCCCCATGTTTTGTTCACGTCTATTATACAGGCGAGGGTGGATTACCTTAAGGAAAACTTTCAGCACGTGGCTCATAAGGCTGATCATACGGTAGTCCTCACAATATTTAGCACCTGTCTTTTTCGAAATGGTGACAAAGGTGGAAGTGAGCCAATCGTGGGGTATTATACCGGTATTATATATTCTGTTATAGAGAACTGTCAGTTTTTGAATACATTTTTCGTCCATGATCTTGCTCAGTTGCTATTTCGTCTGGACCAAGAGCTTTATTTTTCTTAGCACTATCAATAGCACGTTTAACTTCATCTGTCATGATATCTGGTCCCTCGAGGGAATTATCGTCTGGTCTTTCCTGACGATGATCGTCTTTGAAAAGTTCTTGTATATATTGTTTTTCTTTGACTTCATGTGCAATTTTACCCTGATCGTCTATAATATTGCCTCATGTTCTGCGTCTGTTTGTGCCCGTAGCTTCTTTAATTTTTTGTGTAGAGATTAAACTTGTCGTGTATTTGGACGAGTTCTTCAATTTCTTCGCCCTTATCGCTCATCCATTTTTTCTTTGCCTCTCTGATTCTTCTCTTGATATCTTTGTGAATTTGCCAGTAAGTTGTGGAGTCAGTTGTTTTTACTTTTCGTCTTTTATCCATCATATCTATGATTTCGTCCGTCATCCATTCTTTCTTTTTCCTTTTTTGTTTTTCAGAAACCAAAAAGTGGTGACATACTTCAGTAATTTCATTCTAATTTAGCATTTCTTTCATATTTTCCAGGGTTTCATTATCTTGAAGTTTGGTGAAGTCATGCCTTTTCTTTTTTGATTTCGCTTTAATTCTCCGTAGTTTAGCTGTTAATGTACACGTGAGAGGGTTGCGATTCGATGCTACGTAGGACCCTGGGTATGTTTTGGCAAGTGTTATACTGTTTCGAAATCTTGGTTGATCAGAATGAAATCAATCTGATTCCTTACGATTTTTCCCGGTTTGTCCGCTGGTGATTTCCAGGTGTAAAGACGTCTGGGTGGCAACTTAAAGAAGGTGTTGGTTACCACCAGTTGTTCCTCTCTACAGAGTTTTACAAGTCTATTACTCTTTCGTTTCTCAGTCCGAGGCCAAAATTTCCGACTATATTGTCTTCCTGTCCATGACCCACCATAGAATTAAAGTCTCCCATTGTGATATTTATGTCTCTTTCTTTGGTGTTTTGCAAAACTTCCGTAATTTGTGCATACAAACTTTCTACCTCATCATCGTTTTTGTCAGATGTCGGTGCGTAGATTTGAATTATGTTGATGTTAAAATGAGTATCACGGGGACAATAATAGTCAAAACATATACACTAGTATGGAAAGTATGAAATATTCTTCGTTGTATAACGGCAACATATATGACATATATTTTGAATTATTATCAATCGAAGCTGTCTCATATACAGGGTGTTGCAAAAATTGGCGCATTAACTTCATGTTACGCTATTAAGAGGCAGTTTCCGAGTAGGAAAAAAATAATTAAAGTAATATTTCTCTCATATTTTTGAAGATATAGCGAGGTTTCATTAACCTCACAACTAGGTAAACTGTTTGTTAAATGACACAATTATAAGTATTTATATTCGTATTATTAGCTGTAAGTGTGTAATGTTTTTCTGTACTAATACTGAATATTAAAGAAATTAAATAATAATCAATCTTTGGATTTCCATATCTTAAAAATATAACAAAAAGAATTTTTTTATTATTCTTTTCGTACTCAGGAAGTGTTCCTTAATAGCGTAACATGGAGTTAATGCGTGTAATGCAGCATGCTGTGTGGATGATTAATTTAATTTAAAAATAATATCCAGATATCTAATGGTATCATCTGATAACAGTTGTGTGTAGATAACTGGTGGGGTAGTAATGGGCAACCGGTGTGGTTGTTTACATGAAGTAAAAGTATCTTGAAAATAATAATCGACGTTAAAATAATAATCGACGTTGAAATAATCACTTTAAAGGACTAGATTTCCTTTAATTGTGAAAAGTAATAATTGTATATTTGATACGTAATAGTAATACAATATTCTTTGCGATCAAATTTGACTGAGAGTCACAACTATTATTAAAAGTATAATTCAAGATAGTTTGAAACCATTTGAAGTGGTAATTTTACTTCGAAACCAGTAAAAGAGGTGCAAGTGTTTGTGTTTGTGGTATGCTGTAAAACTGTATATCCAGATATTAAGGGGTCAGAGAGCTGCAACGAGGTTATTTTGGTCGTGAACAACCCAAAGGCGGTGTTTGCAGATCAACATCCAGTTAGAAGCTGGCATAAAATACACTCAGGTACAACAGATACTTCCAGAAGGTTAGTGCTTATTTCTTATATCTAATTAAGAAATACGTAACACGTTTGGAAAGACAAATTAGTAGGAACAATGGTAATTTTATATTTAGAATATTAGTTTTCTAAATTTATATAGTGATTTGGGTACTCGAAGTATTTCGGTCATTATAATTTGAAATTAACATATTTTGGAGTAGGTATTTAGAAATAATTTTAAATCAAGTTTGGAACATCTGATTAAATATTTTGACAATTAATATCTGAGTTTTTGTAATGTCAGGCCAAACTTTCAAGTACTTACTAACGAAGTAATAAGTTGAATGTGATGTACTAAGGAGTGTTTTTGATCAACGAAATCAATTCATTAATATTTTATAGTAATCCAGTTTTTGATAGTAATAAGAGATTACTTAAACATTAACTCATTCAGCTGGGAATGGGGAGTTCTATTGCTCAATAACCGTCTAGCCGAGGTATTTAAAATTAGAATCACATGACATAATTTTAAATGTCATAATTGAATATTGAGATACGAGGGGAGGTCCATAAATTCGCTCTCTAAGTGTGAAAAAAAGGTTCTACAAAAACTTCAATATTTTTATTTTTCAATATAACCCCCTTTTACTTTAATACATTTATTACATCTACCAATTAATTTTTCTAAACCTATAAAATAATAACTTTTATCTTTATCTTCAAAATGGCTGTTTACAGCAGTAATCAGTTCTTCATTGTTCGAAAATCTTTGTCCCCTTAGCTTCTTTTTCAAATTTGGAAAAATATAAAAATCACTGGGGGCTAAGTCGGGACTGTAGGGTGCATGGTTAATTTCTTCAAATCCACATGCCTGTAGTGCGGCCATTGCTACTCGAGCTTTGTGTACAGGGGCATTGTCATGCAAGAGCAGCACGCCTCTGGCTAGTTTTCCATGGCGCTTTTCTTTAATGGCCTCTTTCAAACGATGTAGAATGTTGGCATAGTATTCTCCTGTTATCTTTGTATCCTTTTCCTTTTAATCAATTAATAGAATTCCTTGTGAGTTCCAAAATATGGTTGCCATTATTATTCCGGCCGACTGCGCAACTTTAAACTTCTTGGGATGTCCTGTACCCTTTCGGTGCCACTGCATCGATTCTTGCTTCGACTCTGGATCATAAAAATGAACCCAGGTTTCATCCCCTGTTACAATCTTATCAATAATTTCTGCTGGATTACCCCTACACATTTCCAAAAACTCTCTACATGTATACGCGCGCTCGTTTTTGAACAGGTGTGAGTAATCGAGGCACCCACCTTGCAGTGACCTTGGACATACCGAGATGATCATGAAGGATCCGCAAAACTGTTGTTTCTGATATGCCACATATCTATGCTATTTCGTTCTTCTTTAATCTTGCATTTTCTAAAATTAAATTTTCCACTTTTTCCACATTTTCTCCTGTGATGGCTTCAACAGGCCGACCAGAGCGAGGGTCATCTTCTAGAGACTCTCTACCCCATTTAAAAAGCTTGGACCACTTTTTAATTGTGTAGTCCGAGGGAGTAGAATCGCCATATACTGCTATTGCGAGACGCCTAAAGTCGGGGTGACTGGCAATCCTTTTAGTTAAAACACTCGGACACGAA
Organism: Agriotes lineatus; assembly: GCA_940337035.1. Classification (NCBI taxonomy): domain Eukaryota; kingdom Metazoa; phylum Arthropoda; class Insecta; order Coleoptera; family Elateridae; genus Agriotes; species Agriotes lineatus. The sequence continues at coordinate 72,355,296 of OW679197.1, read as the reverse complement.
GACCAAAGCTACTGTTGCGAGATTAATAAGAACACTTAAGTACAAACACTTGCATTTATTTTTCTGCCGTTTACAGAACACTTAAGTTTAATAGCGTTGTTTCTTAACTTTACGTATTTACATCTTCTTATTAACTAACTAAATTCTAAGTCCATTTTGACCAAGAAAGCTCGGTGGGCGTTTACAAAGTTCCCAATAACCTATCAGAGCTGGTCTAAATTTTGGACTTTTGGCACGTACATACGGACGTGATAGTTCATAATAGTTCTATGAATTTTACAAGTTTGAGGCTTTCCAACGGTGGAATGTGGCCTGCTCGAACCCTTCGTAAATTACCGCTATAAAGGATTACAATTCTACTAAAAGCATTTGGTACCAGCTGCAAATAATTTTTATGATCGAGTTGCAACCGTTGCTTCTTCTAATCACGTACCGGTCATATACATCACTCAATATTTCGGTTTATGAAGTAAACCCTGCATAACTTACTCTAATCTATTCGTGAGATTGGAATATCTCCAGCTTCCCAAGCGAAATGCACGTTTCTAAACATCCGCTTGTTGTAATTTAAATATGACATTTTGCCTACGAATTCTACCGTAAAATATTTATTATACAGTTGGCTTACAGCTAACTAAAGTACAGTACATTTCTACATAGTTCATTTCATTAAAGAACGCAAATCGTAACACTGCCAACATTTCTTCCCGAATGGTTGTCGGACTTTTTCCCTGTTTTGTCAGAAACTTTATTATGGCTCTGTATTCAATTTTGTCCATTTTCTACTTTTTTATGCAATTCACCTCACACTTTTATTTATTAAAATTAAACTAATTACACGAAATGGTTCAAACTTTTTAATTACCGTTATGACAGATGTGCAAACGGAAAACATTCAGTTTTCTTTTTTATCTGGCCTACTAGATATTCAGGGAGCGTCTTTATGGATTTTAATTGAATTCAATAAGGAGTAAGGTAAGTATATAAGAAACTATACCTAATACTACTTCTTATTATTAAGTAAAAGAGTATATTTAATTTGTAATAACTACCAAAGGAAGAGGGTAGTATTATAATTTGGCACCTCAAGTAGGGCTGAGGGATAAAATATTACAACTTGGCTTGCAACTTACAAAGCAGAACCAGTATAATATTATATGCGCCATTTTTGCAACATCGTGTATAAAATGGAAAATGCAGATGGCAGATTTAACATTTAAGTCAACAGCGGGAGAGGGAAGGAGCATCGTTCAACCTGTTGATACAGATGTATCAACTGATACGGTCGTTGATTATTTTAGACCTTTTCTCTCTCAATCTATTGTGCGTTTCGAAAAAAAGCTGTTACATATTCTTTAGATGGCATTGTTTACTACACTACTTTTATGAGCAACTAGTTAAATGTAGCGTGTTTTCATAAAGTTTATTTCGTGTTATTATGGTTATATTATACGTATACGTACTAAATATATTGTAATAACCTCTGCTCATGTATTAAAAAATATACCGGGAAGATAATGCTATCAATGGAAAGATATAATGATTACGCATCAAGTGATACCAATAATAATACTTAAGATGCGATTTTTATTTTAAAATACTAATTTAAAACTTGGACATTTTTAAATATGCCCCTTGCTTTTCAAGTTCGATAGCATTTGTCAAAAAAATTGGTAATTAGTTGGTGTAAATCAGGTAATTTCTGTCAACGTCTGTAAAAATGATCTACAGAAAAATGAATTATTTCAATTATGAACGAGTGAATGCACTAATGTCAATTGCCTTGTTCGACTTTGAGAATAGACACCCGGTATACAAAGTACAGTATCAGTTTGCTTCATTTAGTTCAATTTTAAATTGTTATTCATTATATTTAAAATTGTAGACAATTTTTAAATTAACTTTTGTATCAGATGTGTACTCATTAATTAACAGCCTGAACTAATGAAGACAGTAACAAGCAACACACATTTCTCCACATTCATTCGCTGTTGTCGATTCTTGTTACTTTTGCAACAGGAATGGTGTTCCAATTGCAGATAATTAAATCGTGCAATTTGTAGATCACCGGCTTTTGTCTGTGTACCACTTGCTGCAAAAACTCACTGCTGTGAAAAAATATTGCATTTATTTGCATTGTGCGCCGCGTCACCTGTGAGGCCATTCGCTTATTTACACAGGAAATACTTATCCAATTTGACCGTCATATTAGAGGCTTTGGTTTATACTAACCAGTACAACTTCCGCGGCTTCGCGCGTAACACGTGCTGCTATCGCAAGAGATTGAATAACACAATGCGTGTTGTTGAGTGTACGATACAAACTACTGAAATATTGATAACTTTCGGGAGCGGTTTTTTTGAAATAGACGTGGTGACTAATAGGCTTATCGGACCACACGCATCTCCCACTACAGTTATAATAATATTCCTGAATGTTAGGGTAACAAACAAACGGATCTGTGTTCTTCTGTTTTGTAAACTGAGCGTGCCGCAATTAAAATTGATAACATGAATTTGTGGTAATGTCTGAAATGTGGAAGCAAAAACAAGCCTTAAAAAGTTTGTTCGGGTTGTCTTTGTTTTTGTATGTTAATAGCCCAATAGTGCAGGTGATCGTGTGAATTATATAGTAATTAACCTTCAAAACTTCAATATGCAGGGTGTTACGAAAAGTTAGCGGTAGCGTCTAAAGGGATTATATTCTCATCAAAATAGACAGAGCCAAATATGCTCATTTCTGAATTTGTTATTTTATACACTCATGGACAAAAATATTGCAAATATTTGTAAAATTTATATTTATTTTTATGTTCTAGTAGTATAAAGTTTACTATCAGAAATATAGTGGCAGCACCGTCTTTACAACCATTTAACAATTAATTTATATTTTCTACTGCTACAACCAATACAAGATGTTTCATAACAATAATACAGGTTCTTCATATACTATTTATTTTTTTAAATTCTATGACAAAAGTATACAACATTGTTTTAATATCTTAATCTTACAGGTTAGTCTTGGGTATGAAGTATGAAAGGAAAATACCCAATACTAATTTATCTCCATAAAGTAACTAAACTAACGTTATGCTACTATTGTTCTGAATTTTCTTGAAGTAACGGATAAAAGTAAAAACCACATTATTTGTTAATACACCCTGTATTTTTTCCAGTATGATAATATGATTATCAGTTATCTAATTATTATGAAAATCGGTTGTTAGCTATTGTTTTTGCAATATCGAACTTTAAACCACTAAACAAAGACTACATCTATAAATTCAAAATTATATATGCAACATTTTTGCCCATGAGTGTATTTAGGGCAGCTCTAAATAATGCTTCAAAATATATTTCAAATTGCAAGTCCTTACATTACTTATAGTTAATTTTCGCATAGCCTCATGTAACTAAAATTGCATCTATTTGTCTGGAGCTCTAACTATCCTACTTCCACTTAACATTAAGGGTGATAGTTTGTTATCTCCACATTTTTGTTACCGTCTATACAAAATTTTAATTTGACATAAAAGACGTGTACTTAATTGTATGGAAGAAAACATTGGTTTCATGCAGATATTTGAATTTATTTTTTAATCTAACAAACTACAGGCAATTTTTAAGTAGATGTGTCATTTGAGACATCACGGCCTATAGTTCTCTTATTCTCCTAAAAATACGGTTTACGAGTATTATTATTGTCAAAATGCCCCGTCGTCCAGTTCCGAAAAGGCAGATATGGTTTGCATTTATGGACTAACAATAACTTCAAATGTTTTTCCGGGGAAACCATTGAATTTATCGACACATCAAGTACACCATCTTTATAGAAAATTAAAACATCATACCTGCGTTACGAAAATGTGGAGGCAAAAAATATATCACCTTACTGTACAGTGGTAAAGAAGCTTTTTCACAGACAAAAATTGTTAATAATCTGTAAAATGATAATTCACACCTATTGTATAGCAGAACCTAGCTTCTGGTCGAGGTAGGCCATGGAAGGCGCAACGGTTGAAAAGATAAACATCCAATAATTGTAGTGATCCAATTTCGGTCGCTTAGAGTCAATTATAAACTTCTCAGTGTGTTAAATTCACTACTGTAAACCAAATGCGACTGACGAGTCATCATTGTGTTCTAATAGCAATATAAGAACACCGTTGTTATAAGATGCATTAACGTAATTTCCTTTTTAGTTTTGTTGATGGTCTAGTGATTATATTCACTTGTAGTTGCAACAATAAGCGTATAGACTGTAGAGAAACAATAAAGAAAAAAATAGAAACATGCGCATGGCATGTTGAAAATAACAGCTAAGTTTTATATGAAATTAATTATATTGTCTCAACTAAACACAATAGCACCTCTGGTCCAGTGACAAACAAATATATTAACGAACATAGTATCATACACTGCAGCAGATACTACTCGTTCGTTTATCACTTTTTACACATAAATCCGCGATATTGTTGAATGCCCAATATTAGTATGAAAATACATATAAGACCTTGTAATTTAAATAATAAATTAGCTCTGGTTGTGGTTTTTAACAATCATATTTTAGTGAATACAAAATCACACAACATATAATTAATTGATGGTAACAACAGGATACATACCTACATTATTTCGTAACATCTGTTAAAAGCAACATTGTGAGCAGATGTCGTGTCATAAAATAACTTTTCTAATATATTATTGTATTGATTAGTTATTATTACATTATTGTGTTTTTTCAATATTGCTTTAATTTTCCATTAAAATTCTTCTCGCTTTTAATATTGAACAGACATTTCGAAATCGCGACAGACATGTACTAGATTTTAAAAAAAATTGCGGTACTAGCGATCTTGTACTTTCTATGAATTGATAGATATCTGCGGAATTCTTCTGAAATGGAGCGGCAACCATCAAAAATATAAAAGTGGCGGAGATTACTTACTACATAAAGTTAAACAATCATCAAACGCTCGACAAGAGTATAATCTAAATGTAATTCCAATATGTATTCATTTTTCTTCATTATAATACATTTGCCTACAAGGCCTTATGAAAGGTAGTAAATTCATCACTAGTGTTCTTTTTAGTTAGTATTATTTTATACACTCTATAACAGAAAAAATGCACAATTGAACGAAATTATATACTTTCACCATAGGTTCTAGAGATAATGAACGGCTTTATAATAATTACATGCTATATCTAAACCGGAAAATATCAATCCTAAGGTTACGAAATTAACGGATAGGCTATTAGATAATATCGAAAATACTTCATTTATTGTAGTTGGAGATAATTCAGCGTGTGCGTCAAGTAGGGGTTTGATAAGGCAACTTGAACTGCAAGACCTTAAAATTTACTGTTTTTTACAGCTTTAGATATAAAAGTGTTGCTTAAGTGACAACCTATCTTGATTTAGACTTTATAACATCACTTCCATTTTAATTCGAAGTGCTGTATTTTTTTTAATGATATTTTTTTGGTGACATTTCTATTAAAGCTTACAATTAAAGTCCGTTTTTAACTGAAAACTCATCGTTTTGACAATAATATTAAGAATTTAAAAATCAATTCTAAAATACTGCCATAACATTAATTAGAGGGTGTTCACTGTTCCAATCAAACAGTTGAAATTCCGGTTTGTCTATTTATGTTTAGTATAAATATGGTATAACTTAATACTTTTTTTTAAGTAAGAATTGCTCTAATTCGTTTATTTTGATTAAACCTCTGCATATACGTTTTGCTTGTTTGCATTAATATATACGTTTTAATTCCGTGATGAAGATTATTATTAACATTTATTAAGAATTAAACGACATACATACGAAATAACAAATAATTTAGCGAAAAACACAGAATGCCCCAAAAGTCACTGTACTAATTAACCTGGGTGTATAGGTACTTAACAACATTATTCTTAATGTATTTTTGTGCAAAAAGATATGTCTTTCAAAATTAAAAGACGGTAAAGAGGATAATTTATAATTTGCGGATTATTTTTTTTATGCACTAGCATATTTATGAATACCTACAGATAAAATTCATCAACATTTTTTATGCATTCGTAATGAACTTTTATAGTAATTAACGTATTAAGAGGGGTAACCCAGTCTTAACATTCGAGCATATTGTTACCACTCGAGCGGGCGCAGCGAAGCGAGAGTGGTAATTTATGTTAGAAATGTTAAGACGGTTACCCCTCGAAATGCGTTCTTTAGTTTATTGTTCATTGAGGCATTAATTTTGAATCAATAATAATTACTAAAAACTGCTAAATCGAAATCGGACTACTATGAATATGTGTGATGTTGCTATAGTGCATGCATGTTAACTGAGTGGATGCATGTTAAATGTATTTTAACATTCGAGGACGTCATCACGTTAAACACTAACATTTCACTGAACAATAAATTTTATGAACACTCCTTCAAAAGATACGTACGTAAGAATCAATTAGTTCTATAAAAGTGTTTTTAACTATTTTAGTATAGAAATAGTATCATTTTGTATAAAATGAACCAAACATGGTTTAATGAGGCCACCATGAAATTTCTTAAAATCACATGAGCTCCTAAAAATATGTTTTTTTTAAAATGTGTACTAAGTATTTTTCAAGTTCAAAATAGAGAACTGTAAATTTAAGATTAAGACTTGTGGTATTCTAACACTTCGAAGAATTTAGAAATTAATTTAAAAATAAATAAACAAATATATACAGAATGCTATTTAAAATACTAATTATAAATTACAGTCCTTAAATGCTCCATAGAGGGGCAACAGGGATGAAAACAGCGTAGAAGAATTTTAGTTGCCCCAAAGATTATTAACAAATAGTGATACATATTTCAGAAGTATATAAATAGTACAAGTAAAAAAGTCGCAATTACTAGAGTGGCTTCAAAGCAAGAAGTACATAGGCGTGGCTACAGTTATGCGCCAATAGACGGTATCAGTGGCGTAGCAATAGGTATTTTTAGGGAGACACATTAAAATTCCCATTTTAAAGGAAAACTTTTCATGCTGATTTATTTTTGGTTTCAAATGCTAAATAAATTAGCATGTCATAAGAAGTAAAAGCTCTACCGGAACCTCACGAGGCCGCCCTCCGGTAATGGCGCTAAACGCTTTCCGCGGCGGGAGGACTCGCCGTGCGTCATCCGCTCCATTCCGCGCGAGGGATTTTTACTAAATTTGCCCATTTTGCTGTGAATTTTTGCCAAAGCTGTGCATGGAACTTCTCCATTTGGTCGTGGCAGCATTTTAGACAACAGCTGGGAATCTGGCAGAGGGCGCAGGCCAAAGGCTCTTGAATACGCGTGTGACATGAGAAACTTCGAATATGGCGCTACGGACAATAAATGACTAACCCCAATGCGTCATGTAGCTACCAGACTGTAAGGTGCTCGCGCAAATCCCTTTTTGATATTATTAACGGGTTAATAGTCATGGAAGCATGTAAACAAAATGACACGACGAACGACAATGAACTGAATACAACAGCGGAAATCACCTTGTTGAACGTAATGGACTCGTCCGGACGTTTTCTAGCGTTCTGCGCATCTATGACGCGGTGTACTTTACAAACTGAAAGACTTCTAGTAGTCCTGATGCTTTTCATTTGACATATTTTGTTACTTGTAGGCCAGAGAGATATTTTTTTTTCTCCCAGAAAAGCTGAGCAATTGAAATTTGACAGCAATTTCTGCTAATAAAATATAACGGTTTAGTAGGATGGGAACTTCAAAATTATATGTATCATAAAGAGTTAATTTTTTAGGCAAAATGTGATTATCTATTGTCATCTTTGAAGTTTAGTATCTCCTTAACAAGTGGACGGGCCACTATTGGCATATCATAAACCGTGAGAAGTAGCGCCTTTTTCATTTTATTGGATGCTAATTTATAGTCTTACAAGCAAATTGCGCGCTACGCGCACGTGAAATAGGATACGCGAAAGGTCAAGCTCCGATCCGAGCGCTAAGATAAGAAAAACAAAACCTAAACAAATATAAACATCTGTGAAGCCGGAACGTGAGATTTTATTTTGTGCCACAGACAAACACACATTAAGGAAAATTATATTATAGATTCAAAAGTTGAGTATAGAATTGAACAAAGAAAATTGAAGATTTTGTGTAGTTGATTTACCTTTGTTAAATATATGTGATCTGATTTTTGCCAATCAACATAACAAACTGTGTTAATTATAGTTGTGTTATAAATAGGTTCCGGAAATATTTAGTGATATCACAACAAAATCACGAAACTGCAATGGTGTCCCAACCAAACCTTTGATTAAAATAAAACATATGTAAACCCACAACAGTTTTATAAAATTTCAATATCCCTATAGATAACTGCTGAATTTGCAGGAAATGCGCACCTGTGAAGTGGACCAGTACGAATGCCGCATGACTATCCGCTGCACCAGATGTAATTATGCTGTTGCAATAAAGATAATAATTAGAGGCGTGCAAGTAGAGTTTTATTATCCATAGGGTCTCACACTAATAATATATAAATTGCAGTACAGTGAGAGGACAATAATGATTTAATTACTTATGCACTATAAACTATTACACAGGCAACTTGGAGTTATTTAATAGTTATGTTGAAAAAATCACTGCTCACATTTTGGATATAAAGCAATAAGGCGTACGTATTTCTAACAATCACTCCAGAAATTGAAAAGCATAAGGACAGTTGCTATTAGTAACGACCATATTTACTTTGGATCTTCTCAAAAATATTCAGCATACGCTGCTGGGTTAAAGGTTTTAGCATTAATTTTTTAAATAAAACACTGCTGGAGCCTGTGGTTTGAAAATATCACAAATTCGTTAAAACCCCTCACCACGCAAATATTTAACAACTGCTAAATACGTATTTCGACAGCCACGCTGTCATCATCCGTAGCTACGAAAAACTTACACAGCGAAAAGGCAACGATGTACTCGTGACCAAATCACAAATGGAAGTGTGTAAACACTGTAAACCATATTAGCCCAGGCATAAAAGGTTTTTACCTAAACAAATGTAGTCCTGATTTGTGGCACAAATATTTCTTCTAGAAACAACCCCTCAAAAGTCCCCGCCTCTGGGGTGTTGGCGTTATAGTTTTTTCGGGCAAGAAAGGGCAAGAGCCTAGTACTACTAGGAAAAATTTAAAAGAAACCTAAAACAACTAATATAGTACTAAGTTTTGGCACAATTGTTTCTCAATACCATGGAAGTAACCCTTTAAAAGTCGCCGGCGTTGTAGTTTTTCGGACCAAGGAAAAGCCAATAGGCCAGTAATAATCAAACAAAATCTGAAATAAATAATGTAATATTAATTTTTGGGTAGATATTTCTTAGTACCCTATAAGTAACCCTTCAGAAGTCTTTGGGGTGCCGCCGTCGTAGATTTCTGGGACAAGAAAGGGCCAATAGCCAAGTAATCTAAAAAAAGTGTAAAAGATACAAATGTTCCTTAGTATCCTAGGAGCAACCCCTTAAAAGTTACCTCATTTAGGGTGCCAGCGCCGTAGTTTTTTGGACCAAGAAAATGGAAATAATTCAGTAATTACAATAATTTGCAAAAGTATTAACAGCGACAGCGTACATACATCAAACAAGTAGAGACACTCATGCTAAATGTTGAAACTTGTCTAGAGTGTCTGGGACAGTAACTTGGGGGGTATTTCTAAGATTAACTATCAGAGGGCAGCGCAAAATTCTACCAATCAGAGCCAGTTACTAGCTCTGCTACCAATCATATGTGATAAAGTAGTGGCGCCATCTGTTAGTACTATCAGAAATTACCCCCCAGGAGCCGTTCAAGGTCATCCAAATCGGAATTTTGACATCAAAGGAACCGACAGTGAGTGTCTCTACTTGTTTGATTTATGTACGCTGGTATTAATGACTATGACAATTTCAATAGCAGGAACATAAACTACAAAAGGACAAAAACTTTTTACTTAGAATACAGCCAACTAAAATACAAGTAAAAGAACTTCAATAATGGAGTCAACTATGGCGGGCCTTTGTAAGATAGTTATAATTTCAGATTTTTAGTAGAGCTTTAAGGACCAACTACAATAACAATTATTAAGTAAAAACGACTTAATACAAATTTTAACGGAAACCGAAGATGTCAGATACGACATTGCAGTACAAAATAAATTTTTTCAAACATTTTCGTCTTTTAATATTTTACGACTACATCTTAACATATGTTAAATTATTTATATACAATGTAAACAACTGAAGAGGACACTTTGAGTGTCGAAATATATTGTTCAACTGTACAATTCGAATTTCGTTGTTGTCAAGAGCATGTCAGTACTATTAGCTGCTTTTACCTTAATACTTTGAAAAAAAAAATAATCCAGTAATATTTTTAAAAAATTTGAGGAAACCTGAAACAAATAATTTAGTACTGATTTCTGGCACAAATGCTCATTAGTACCCTAGCACCAACCCTTCAAAATCCTCTGCCTCTGGATTGCCTTCGTCGTGATTTTTTGGAGCAAGAAAGGGTCAGTAGATCAGTAATATTGAAAAAAAGGTTAAAGGAAACCTTAAACAAATAATGTAATATTGATTTTTGATCAAATGTTCCTTAGTTCCCTAAAAGTATCCCTTTAAAAGTGCCGTCTCTGGGGTGCCGGGGTTTTAGTTTTGTGGGTCAAGAAAAGTGCTAATAGCCCAATTATATTAAAAAATTAGTTAAAGGAAATCTGAAACACATAATGCAGTCTTGCCTAAGAAAGCTACAACGCCGGCACCCCAGAGACGGGGAATTTTAAGGGGTTACTTCTGGGGTACTAAGGAACATTTATGCCAAAATCAAGTATTGCTTAATAACATACCTAGTGGCGGAGCCGGACATTTGGGCGCGGCCGTTTGGGCGCGGCCGTTCGGGCGCGGCCGTTTGGGCGCGAAGACACTTGGGCGCAGGGCCACTTGGGCGCGAGACATTTGGGCGCGAGGAAATTAATCAAAGTATATTAGTATTAGCTAGCTTTACTATTAATAGGTCTGAAAATTTATTTTAAATAACGAAAATTTCCTAAAGCCCGTCCAAGGAGGTGGCGGGCGGCAAAAATTTTGTATAGAATTTTATTAATACAAGTAGGTTCGACGAAAACAAGTTACAAATTTTAACTTTCCGGTAAATGCTAACAAATCTTTTGTGGAGATTTATTACATTAAAATAATAAGTAACAACGACTAAATGAATAGAGATTGGGTACAAACAGAGCTATCGATAAACCATCCAACCATTTGGAGATCCATCGACAGCCTGCAAACTGTTCAACGAGGGAGAGACGTTACTTATGAACAGTTACTTGCGGTAATGAGCTGACCCAAAAAAAAATCAAAAATTTATCCAGGCTAATAGAAGAATAAGTTTAGTAATTTGATTGAAGATTATAATAATAAATATAATCATGTAGACGGCGCAAACAATAGGAACATTGTGGAAATTTTAAGAAGCATTTCGTACAATTATGAAACGAATGCGTAGATGCTTCTTGTTTTTATTTTTAAAAATGTATATATTTTACTTTAAGAATAATATGTATTTTAATGGTAAAAATGGCATGAATAAATTTCTATTTTTAAAATTAATCTTTTTATATTATTATTTATTATTATTCTTATTTCTGCTCTTATCTTCAGTTAGTCGGTTCATAACATAACGAAAATAATTGATTATTTTAAAATTTAACAGTTTATTGTTAAGTATTATCATTATAAACAAAACTCGAAGCCGACTAGTTTCGTTCCAAACAGAACACATATTAGAAACATATTAAACATTTGAAGCATCAATCGATTAAATATAGCATAGTATTATTCATTTACTAGTACAATAAATGTATTTCTATTTAAAATTATTTTCAACAACTATATATAATCTATTTCCATCTTTATTTTAATTCAGAATTATTATTCCATATCTATCACACTGCCTTTGTTATGTATTCAGAATTATTTCAAAAGTTATCTAATATACTATCTTCTTTATTTCTATTCCGATTTATTTCAACATTTATCCTTATTTAAAATTAATCTCATAATGGTTTCAATAAATAATTGGATTATTGTTTTAACATTGTTTGATTAATTACATTAACTTCTTAGAATAAATAATGATTTAATAAATGTTTGTTCCTTTATGCCAAATTTAAATTATTCACACTTAATGTGTTCCTAAATCCCAACGTTGACCCTTTCTCGCGCCCAAGTGTCTCGCGCCCAAGTGTCTCGCGCCCAAGTGTCCCCGCGCCCAAACGGCCGCGCCCAGACGGCCGCGCCCAAACGGCCGCGCCCAAATGTCCTAGACCGTACCTAGTGGTCTTCTGTCACTTTTAGTAGCAATTAACATTTGTGTTTGTTTCGCTTAAAACAATTTATTGATTGTTTCCTGTTTTAGTGTAAGTTTATCCAAGACCTCATAAGCAGCATGCCATAACGAATGGAAGCTGTAATAAAAGCTAGAGCTGGAAATACACAGTACTAATCATTGAATTGTTTTTTGATTTTTTGAAATCAAATTGTTGTTTTTCAAATTACATATCTTTTCATTTTCCTGCTCTTTTTAATAAAAACAATTGCTAATTATTATTATTATCTTTACTATGTGATTAAGCAATACTTACATAAGTATAAAATGTATATTCAGACATTTAAAAATGATTTGTTGTATAAAAATTAAAAAAAAATTAAAAATGATCCGATTTTTTTGGAGGGCAGTGCATTATTTCCTTGCTTCAAAAAACTACGACGCCGCCGGCACCCCTAAGGCGTGGATTTTTGAAGGGTTGTTTCTAGCTTACTAAGGAATATTTACCCAAAAATTAATATACTACATTATTTGATTTCCTTTAATATTTATTGGTCTGCACAAAGGTATACCCCAACACCTCCTCAAAGTATTTCAAAATATATACGAAGAAAATAAAATTACGATCAACACAAGAAATGAAAGGAAGGATAAGAAAACTGAAACAATAAACTGCGGAGTACGACAAGGATGCCCTCTATCACCGTCGTTGTTTAATATATATATGGACCAAGTCGTAAAAGACTGGAAAAGTAAAATAAAAACACAATTTAAAATAAACAATATCGAAATTGACACTATTTTGTTTGCTGATGACCAAACAGTATTTACAACCACAGAAGATAATCTACAGTATGGACTACACACATTAAGCAAAATATCGCAAACCTACAACTTAGAAATTTCAACTTCGAAAACCAAAGTCCTAGGTTTTAAAGGTGAATAACCTATAAGAGCCAAAATTGTTATAGACCATGAAACTATCGAACAAGTTAATTGTTTCAATTATTTGGGTTTTAACGTTACATACACAAACAAAAAATATGTGTACAATAAACTAAATAAATTCAGACAAATGTGCGGAACCATCAGAAGGCATTTACGGCTAGTTAGTAAATTTTCGACTTATTAACAAACACTGACCAATATAGACATAATTGGAGGGATCATATATTAAGCATGGACGATTGTCGTATCGCAAAACAAATTATACATTATCGACCACGAGGGAAAAGAAGACTGGGACGGCCAAAGAAACGTTGGAATGAACAATTTTCATGAGACCGCAACAAACCACAAAGGTTTAATCCTGGCAGATGATGATGATGATGTATTTGTCTGCTTTACTGGGCTATTGGTCCTTCTTGCTTCGAAAAACTACAACGCCTGCACCCCAACGGCTGCGACTTTTAAAGGGTTACTTCCATGGCATTGAGGAACATTTGTGCCAAAACTCAGTACTATATTTGTTTTAGGTTCGCTTTAAGGTTTTCCTAGCAGTACTGCGCTCTTGCCCTTTCTTTCTCCAAAAAAACTATGACGCCAACACCCCAGAGACGGGGACTTTTGAGGGGTTGCTCCTAGGGTACTAAGGAACACTTGTGCCAAAAATCAGGACTACATTTTTTTAGGTTTGCCTTAAAATTTGCATAATATGCCTGGGCTATATTGATTACTAAAAAGGTAATAACACACTATTTAAAAATATGACAGCATTAAAAAAAACAAATGAATCGGTTATGACAGTAGTTTAAAAGTTTAGATCGCTGAAGGTATAAATAAAGAAGCCAGATTCAAAAGAAAAAAATCACAAATTTTTTATTTCAATTTATTATAGTTAGTGAGTTGCCATTTTTCAGCTCTTGAATACGGCTTTAAATTGATCTTAAAAATAGGGAACTTTAGTTTAACCGATACTTCATGTCCTGCGATTTTCGAGATGCCAATAGTGAACCGATTTAAGTTGACACCCTGTATACAGAAAAGTACTAGCCAAAATGAATTTGAAACAATAAATAGGAAAAATAAGTGTTATTATAATTTTTTTAATAATTTTTATAAAAATAAATTAAATTTTTAATTTAAAAAATGGGAAATAAAGTTTAGTTTGATAATATTACGCCTATGGTGCCTATGTAATATGGTCGCCTTCTATATGTGTGCATGAAATGGTGATTTGTTTTATCTCGACCACGATTATGGACTTCCGCAAGTAGGTATTTCTGGATTCAATGTCAAGCGTTACGCCACACATGGCACTGTAATAAGCACATGATGGGCAATTTTCATATTACATGTTGTGTGTAAAATCCCAATAAATGTTCGACCTACTGCGTCAGTGGTCTTGAGAATGGGCCACAAATGTTATAATTTACCAAGTGGGACGGGGACTGCACACAATTTAGGTGTAGGCGCATTTACTGCAAGTTTTACGACACCAGATGAGGTAACGACAAGGTAATATTGCTTATCGTTGAAAAGTTTACTCGAATTAGCCCAAGCAGCAGCTACCTAAAAAAAAGATATATCGCGGCCAGTCTTTATCTGGTTTTCGCATGAAATTGGGCTATTAACAACTCTTATCACTGAAATTCCAATGTACTCAGCGATAAGGACTTGATGTTCTTCAGTCCAGTTCGATTCTTATATCGTGCGTGTTGACTGCTCCCAATCGTTTAATCTTGTAGTTTTCTTGCCAGCGAACGCTCCAGCGCTGATCTCTTTGTGCGGCTCTTGATTATCTAAAAATATTTGCTGTGCATTTTTTGTAATCCCCTTTCCGTGAACTGTGTGACTAAAGGACTCCACGGAATGTCGCAGTCTAGCTGGAGCGTAAAAGCTGCTCAGTTGCGTCTCGGTTTGTGAATGGCGTGAGTCATTCGCAGAAATTGTGCCGGCTTCCACCAGAAAATTCGGCTCAGGTGAGAAACCGAAAATGGCAGTTCAAGGCAGCCCCAACGTGAAGTCGGCCGTCAATTTTTTCAATAATCTCACCAAAAACACCGATGTCAAGCCGATGGCTAAACCTGCCATTAGCGTCAAACCGGTGATGAAAAGGCTGGAAGCAAAAACAGAACAAAAAGTGCACGCGAGTGAAAGTAAAGACGTTGACATCGAAACGGAACAAAGTGTAAACTTGTGCGACAAAAACAATCAGCTGAATGCTATACCGAGTCGAAGTGATAATTCCAACTGTGATAGTAGTTCTGTAGAAGCAGTTGCAAAGAAGTTTGCAGAATTGAACCAAAGTGCAGCGCCACGTGTGCTTGCAAGCCCGCAGGCAAACAAACGCGATAAAAGTTTTGATAACAGGCCGTTGCAGCATGATAAGCCTGGAATTAAAAAAAGAGAGGTGTCGTTACCCAGGATTAAAATTGTGCCGCTCGCTGTCTTACAGGAGGAGAAAGTCAAAACCAGGACGTACAAAAAGCTATTGGCAATTTCCACAGTCTCGGAGTTCTGTTACAAGAGGTATTGACTCGATTTACTTGTTTATTTCATGTTCGCTCCATTTTGTTATCTGGTGAGATAAGGAAATTGGGTGTAAAACAAACTCGTAGTATAATTTAAGCGTGTAACTCGTTTATAATTATTATTGATATCGAAATTTAATTCAATAAGACACAAGGTCGACACCGAAAGGTAAAAGAGTTCACGATTATTAAAGCAAATATTTTGTTTTTTATATTAATTTCATTTCCAATTTTCACCCTTTTTTCTAATATACCGGGTGACAATGAAACTACTACTCACGGCGGCATTTCGAAACAGCTTGAGATAGAAATATGCAATTCGGTATGTCGATAGTGTTGCAAATTGTGAACAATTGTAATATAAAAACAATTGAGTGTCGTTTCCGGTTTCACCGGAAATGACCTTGACTTTGTTATTTTAAATAGGACACCCTATATATTTTCTCTTTTTATGACTCTCTGAACAATTCTAAATAACTTTTTTTCTAACATATGTCTAAAATTAATAGTTTTTGAAATAGAGCCGCTTAAAAATATGCCGTAATTCCTATTTGTTTGAATTTTACGGAAAAAGCGGAGTAGGCCAGGACAGAGGTTGCTATGGTTTTGAAAAACAATTGAATTTTGACAAGTATTTTCAACCCTATCGACATACCGAATTGCATATTTCTATCGCAAGCTGTTTCCAAATGCCGCCGTGGGTAGTAGTTTCATTGTCACCCGGTATACTGCTCAAAAAATGAACTGGACCATTTGCATATTTTTAAAAATATTTTCCAGAAGGTCAGTCATGATATTTTTGGTAACGTTTCACAATTGTGTCACTATAAAAAGCATTTCCTTTGATAATTTTGTTTAAATAAAACTTAAGTCCATTAATAAAAATCTGTCGCATATAATCTCATAAGAGCATTAATTCTTTCCGGAAATTTTTTTGAGTGCGTTCCAACGTCGTATTAATTTGCCCGAGTGGGACGCGAGGGAAAATTATGACGTTGTTGGAATGCACGAAAAATAATTTCTGGATATGAGTTAATGCAGATTCGGTAAGAAAATCGTAACGACACAAACCCTCACAACTGTGAGGTTGGCCTACCTACAAACAATTTCCAAGAAATTTTGTTGTTGTCTTGGTTACGGCTCGTGAACTAATTTTTCTATTGGTCATTAATGAGTGTCGTATGATTTTCATTTGAGAATTTTGAATTTTGCTCAAATTTAGTGTTGATAGCACATTGCATACAAAGTATGCCAACCGTTGCCAAACATTTTTAAACGTTCCGAGGAGACTCAAGAAACTATTAATTTCCCTTTTTTGCTCTTCCTCTGATTTTTGTTAAATATAGTTTTTTTTATAATTTTGTTTTTTAATGTTATTAATATGATTTTGTAAATTCTTCAGTTGGTTGATATTTGAGGATAGTTCATATAAATATGCTTAATATGAGTATAACAAGCAATCCAGTGAGACAAATGTCTCATTTAAAAAACAAAAAAGACGGTTTTTCAAATAGAACGCGTATTAAATAAAAACTGTACCCAGACCTGGAAGGTGTTAAAGTGGTTGCCTAACCGATCGACGTTTTAAGGCGCAGAGGGTCGCAGCTCCGTTTGGCTGCTGAAACATTTTTATTTAATACGCGTTCTATTTGAAAAACGGTCTTTTTTGTGATTTCTGGAAAACCGGAAGTGTCACGTGACTGAAATTCGGTTCCTGAGCTGACATGACCATTCCAAACATATAACTTTCATAACTTTTTTCTCTATCTCTTACGGTTTGGCTGAAACAGCGTCCCGGACGGACGGACGGACAAGTCTATTAGATAAAGGATATTAAACAAAAACTTGTATGTACAGGGTGTTTTTGAAATACACGTTCAAAATTTTAGTTGGCTGAACGGTTTAGCCCCAAAAATATTTTCTAAATCCCTACAAGCCTAGTGTTAATTTACAATTACTGATTCAGGCTAAAAAAATATTTTTTTATGTCTAAACCGTTTACTTCACTAAAATTTTGTTAGAGAGAAAATAGCTTCTAAATTAGTAACTATCCAGAAAAAAAATATGGTGTGATACACGCACACAACTTTCTTTTACAGTGATCTTACAATTAGCCAAAAATGTTATTTAAAATTTTTAAGCATTTGTCAAACATTTTCAAAAATTACAAATTCTACAAAAACGGTACAAAATCAAGCGTTAGTTGAGGAGACAAATTTTCTCTAGAATTTTAAGGTGAATTCAAAAATGTAATAATATACCGGGTGTTCTATTTAAAATAGGAGATGAAAAAAAAACAAAAGAAACCCATTTTAGAAGTATTCAACTGGAAAATCACCTATCTCACATCAATACACATTAGAATTGTAATCAAAATGTAATGTTTGAAAAAATCGTTAGAGCCGTTTTTGAAAAAATCGAAAACAACTGAAAAATCACAAGAGTAAACATTTATTTCCGGTTATGCGATTTTCTTCAAAAGTTTGCTGTCTCACCTACATAATACACAAAACGTATGCATGAAGTTTCAACGACATACCTCTTTTCGTTTTTGAGATATTCTGTTCACAGACACAGAGACACACACAGACCAATGAACAAAAATATGTTTTTTGGGTTCAGGGGACTCTAAAACTTGAAGGTCTGTTGAAAACTCAATTTGGAATTTTTGGGGTGAATCCAATACTTCCTTTATTGTAAAAGGAAGTAAAAATTGGTAGTGATTATACAGGGGGTTAAAAAATATGGATGGATAATTTATTGTGACAAAGTTTTTAAACACCCTGTAATTTTCGAAGGGTTTATTCCACAAAAAGCTGTAGTTTGCTGGTACAAACGCATGGCCAAAAATGAATAAAATATATCAAAGATTTTTCGACTTATTTGGAAACATTTAAAAAAGCTAATCATTTTTAAAGCCATCTAGCGGCTAAACAAACAACTTGGTATATAGGTAAGTTGTGTTAAATCATCATATTTTGGGCCAAGGAATTTGTGGTTTTGCGTTATACGTGTATTTCAAAAACACCCCGTATATTTTATGACGTAATGTAACAAATACAATTTTTATGGGTGGTCCAGTTCAGTATATATTCAACTACAGTTTTTATTATGCTTGGCCAGTACGCATTTAGTTAATTTATAACTTGCGTGATAGTGGAATGCAATTTAATCAAGTACTTAGGAAAGAAATAGAAAGTTAATTATTGTAGAATTTATTTTCTTCAGATCGTTTCAGGCTTTCAAACAGGAAAAGGCAACTCGGATTAAAATTATATAGTCCATTGCTATTGGACTAAAGTTATAGGTGTACACAGCTTGTCCATAAAAGGATTGAACGATTTCTGTAAGCTATAAACACTGACAGCTACTCTTATAAAGGCCACTAATCGGACGTTGCTGTTAAAATAAACAAAAGCGCATCAAAACGTTAGTGCTTATGACATTTTATTCATTAAACAAATTTTGATGCACTTCTTTTTATTTTAACAGCAAATTAAAGTTAACGTCAGATTAGTGGGCTTTATAAGACTGGCTGTGACTGTACTAATTATTTAAAAAATGTGTGAATGCAATAACTCAAAAAGTTTTCTTTACATACTCGGCTCTAAACGATAATTGAGTTCTTGTCAAACTTTTTGAATCGCATCTCTAGTAATGTTTATTGCGTCTAAAATGTGCCTTAAGCACTTCCAAAGTTCTGATTTGCTTCTTACAGACTTAATCCCCGTAGAAAAAATCTAACTGGGTAATATCTGGTGATCGTGGTGGGCTATTGGTCCATTACGTCCAATCCAACGATTAGGAAACGAGTAAAATCGGTGGAGCATCATTTTGGTGAAAGATTACATATTTAATATAACAACATCCTCTCCGTGTCGTCCTATTATTTTACTATCGAAGAATTTTCCTACACTGATGCTATTAAAATTACCCAACAAAATTATTTCATGTAATTTGTTGTTTTATTCTATTGCTGAGAAAGTTTGTCAAAACAGTTGTCTTTCGTGTTTGTAACCGAGTCGTCTGTGGGTACATACGAGGGATGATCAATGTATTCGCAGCCTAACATATAAAAAACAAACAACACACTTGAAACAAAATTTATTTTTCAGCATAATCACCCTGGTCAGTAATACACTTTTACAAACGATGCTCAATTGCAGCAATTCCCTACAAGAAGACTTTTTCTTCCTGAATGCAACACCAGTCACTGACAGCTCCCATCACGGCATATTCATTTAAATATTGGTTACCTCGCCAAACAAATAATAATCGCTAGGTTTAAGGTCTGCAGAATAAGGAAGATGATTCAATAAATTTAGACCAGCATCCTCAAGGGCAGCTAAAGCAACGCGCGACTTGTGAAAGGGGACATTGTCTTGTTGAAACGTCACACCACGCTCTATTTTCGCAGGTCTTTTTTACGAATTGTATAGCACAATTTTGTTATAAGTTCGGCATAATATTGCTTTGTATGCCTCTTTGCCAGCTAATCTATTAATAATTTTTCTCAGCATACCAAAACATAGACGCCATCACTTTGCCTGCAAATGCTTGCACCCGAAACTTCTTTGGTGGTGGAGAACCCGGATGACGCCATTCCATACTTTGCATTTTAGTTTCTACGTGAAAGTGATGAACCCAAGTTTCATCCATTGTTACAAATTTCCCATAAAATTGCTCTGGGTCTTCTCGAATCTTCTCCAAAGTTGCATTTGCATATTCCAATATGACTCGTTTTTGAGCCTCAGTAAGCATTCTTGGAACCCACTTTGCAGAGAATTTATGGAATCCCAAAAGTTTAGTAACTATAAACAATTGTGTAGTATTATATGAAATGTCCAAGCTTTCTGCTATAAAACGAATGTCAACCGTCGGTCTAGCTTTATCATGTTGTCGCTTTTACGAATATTTTCTTCAGTCGACACGAGTATTGGACCGCCACATTGAGGTGCATATTTACAAGATTCTTTTTCAGGGTTAAACTCTGCTGACCACTTTTTGACCTAACTGTAAGAAGGGGCAGACTCATCCAATGTAAGCACCATGTCGTTGTGATTTCAAGAGGCGTCATATTCTCTTTGCACAAATATTTAATCACTGCACGAAATTCGTTTCTTTTTCATTTTAGAGAACCTACGTGTATTGCTTTATTAAACAATTAATAGTACAAAAACCAAGAGACCGTGACCATTAAGATTTGACAGGTGTTACTAAAAAATACGGTTGTGTCAAATGATGGAAACTATTTTTTTTAATTCCTAAGCCTTCTATGTTAGGCCAGAATACAGTGATCAATCCTCGTATATTGCAATGCTTCTTATACTCCTTCGTTTCAGTTGTAAATTCTTCAACCAATTTGGATACTGGGTTCTAGTTTATTCATTTTCTTTTTAATGAGTTTTACTTTTTTATATCAATATGCAGTTGTATACATATACTTTTCTGGTAATGCCTTATGATACCAGAGGTTGGCGATCAGCATGTTATATTTATGTGCAGCAGCTCTAAAGAACGAGGTACTAGATTAGCAGTACCATTCTATGGAGTTCTTTAGTATTTCAATTTACGTATCTTCATAATGGTGTCTATTATAAAAAATAACTGAGAATTATTTACAATGTTTCTTAATTAACTTTTTATATGTATTTAAAAAAGAATGAACGTATCAATCATCTGTATCTTCTATATCATCTTGTAGTGTCTCATACACCAACTGGGTATATTTCCAGATTTTAAATTAAAAAATTGTAATTATAAAATGCAATGTTTAATCACATATTGGCATTTGAAGGTTACAGACGAAGTAAAATAAATGTATGTTTAGGTAAGAACAATTTTAAAAAGTTTTTTGTAGTAAACATATATTTTAGAAATTGCTTATCTACTTTCCTTGTCGGATCCCTATTGACTCCTTACTCCCTTACGGTGTGGAGGATTAGAGGTGTGTTGATTATATTCTGCAGCATATATGTTTGGCTCATTTATTTGAGACGATAAAAACTGCTCCAGACTATCCAAGTAACTGTTGTAATTGGTACATTGTACACCAAGAAAGGAAAACGCATGATTTTTCCCAGGATGCAAGTTTGAAGCCCAAGGGCTATAAACACACCGATGAAAAAAATGGCGTTCTCTTCTGCCGTGTATAAATGATTTTTTTTCATGGCCGCAATAATAAAGACAAGAAACAAGTATTTTCATAGATCAAGCATTACGGTAAATGGGAATTATACTAAAATATTTAGCAGCATTTGAATTGTGATAAGTAACGAACACCATGAGAACAACTATTTCTTATAATATTAGTTGCGTACTATGAAAATCTGATACGAAGTTCAAAATTAATGTTCGAATTTTCCTCGTAATTATATTTTTTTAATCTAATATGTACTTGTAACCTTATTTTTTAAATAAAGCTACTTGACTTCTCCTGGTACTGTTTCGAAATGTTTTTATTTTTTAGTTTTCTGCGCGATCTCATTTGATTCAGCTTCAAGATTTCATCGTAGCAGAAAAACTTCTTGCAAGGAATTGGAAGTTTTTTGTTGTAAGTGCATATGAAAGCAAACTTTGATCTCGGAGTCGGTGTGGCAAAACAACATACACAAGTATTTATGTTAGCAAAATCTTGTATAGTTTTATGATGACGATACCGTCCGCAGGAAATGATTGGATAACGATATATGGTTTGTGCAAAGAAAATAATCTAAGTCGTCGTACATCTTATAAAAATACATTTAATGATTCCAAGGTGTGGTTAAACAATTATTACTGCTTTCTGTAATTCTCGGAAATTAATTGATAGATCAAGAACATAGGTGATTTCTAATTATTAATATCCATAATATTAAACAATATTAATTGATAGAAACAGAAAAGTGTATGTGTATAGTAATTATCTATATTTAGAAACGTATTACTTACAAGAATTTTGATGTGTCATTGTGTGTCTTTGTGGGTTATCAGATATTATTGTAGTGCAACGAGTTTTTCCAGCTTGATTCATTTTCATTTACCGGTAAATATCGAGCTAATTAGCTTATAGCTGCACCTTTTCAAGTTATGATCGTTAGAGCAGGAATACTTTGCATATGACAGAATTAATTGTAGGATACGAGGGTGTATTGATATTTTTTTTTCGACTAACATGGAAAGAAACACTTATTGAACAAATGATCTTTCTGATTTGAACACCATAGCAGAATTACTTTATAACTTTATTTTTGCTAAGTAGGAATAATGAAAAGGTACCAAATAAGTTGAATAAAGGCAGTTTCACCTATTTCAAAATTTTTTTGTAAGGGTGAAAGTTGATTAGTATCTTTATTTCCGCTTTTTGTAACTGCCAGTTTTTCTCTTAAGAGAATGTTACATTTTATTAAGATATTAATTTTGTAAAGTCTATCTTCATGACGCAATTTAATTTCTTTCTATTGTATTTTTAAAATACGTGTTCATTCCATGAAGAAGTGCATTGTTTTATTTATGCTATCTTATCGAGGTTGTAACATAATATTATAATTAACGGCTAGATTAATCTGTTCTTGACGAGAAAATAGACTTTATACTCTAACTGTGCATTGACCGGTATAAATATAGCAATTTGGAAAATAAATGACGAAACTAGAGGTCTTGCATTTTATTGTCATAAATTAGTATTTCTACTTTTTTACCGAAATAATTCTCATCAAACCTACTTTGCTTTGAGATGTTGTGTATTAACGTCAATCGACAGTTACATATAAGCCGTTCACGACCTTTTTGGGACAGAGTTGGCTGTGATGTTTTCTTTTCATGTTGGACTAACTGATTCGGTGATGTAGAGGATGCAACTTTTTTCTCTGTCAGTGTCTGTTCGACATTTTCTTGCCACCACATTGCCAGATTTATTTTTTTAATATAAGTAAGAAAATAAATGATTTATCAAATGTGTAAAAATAATTTTAATTTCCGTCAAAGAAAAAGTCAAAATGCCCAAAATAATTTTGTTACAACAAAAAATTTCCATTAAACGATGCTACTTCCAATTTAAAAAGGACAGACCAAATTTAAAAGAACGCGAGTCGATGTGGAGACTAGAGAATATCCGGCAACGATGTACAGTCGTGTGCAAATAAATCTGGGACAGTGTTTTTTTCACATGCAGATTCAGTTAAGAATTGAAAAATACCTCCATGGATTTCCTGCTATCAGAAAGAGTTACATTAAACTTTAATAGGTACTAAAACTCATAACTCTCTCTGATAAGAGAAAATCCATGGAAATATTCTTCAAATTCTTAACTTAATCTGCATGTGAAAAAAACACTGTCCCAGATTTATCTGCACACGACTGTACCTATTAAAAAAATATAACCTTAAACTGAAAACAACCTAACCTAACACAAAAAGTGTCAATTTCCATGAGGGAGTTTAGTTGCAACAGAGGTCCTGCCAACAAAATTACTATAGCCCCTATATTTACATATAGTAGCGACAACGATTGATGTTGCCGCTGGGGCAAAATCACGTTGGTATCCCTTAAGTCCCTAGCATATTTAAAAATCGCCTAGGAAGTTGCATAATTAAATTAAAATGTGACATTGATAGTTGTCGTGTTTTTATTCATTTTTCTCTTCGGGGGCTAATTTGAAGTCGAGGAAGTGTAAATGCCAGGGTGTTGTGTCGATAAGTGTAAAAATAGTGGCAGAAAAGGATTTCAGGTATTCAGATCTGTTATTTTTTCACTGTTTACACTGAAATTTACCGTTTAGTAACTTTTTGTATTTTCATGTTTGCATCAGGTTTGCCCCATGATGTCGCTACTATTTGTAATAGAGGGGCTATAAAAATTACTAGATGGTCATAGCCTCACCTGACCCAAAAAGATCGTGAACGGCTTATAGTTCATAGTACTAGTGCAGACTCTTGTCGTAGAATTTGGAAAACATCTCGTTATAATTAATTAAATATTTGGTTCTTTTATAATTTTCTTTACATTAATAATTGTTTTTAAATTTGGTATATGTTAGAACAATTAGATGGACAAATAACAATAAGAATGTTTATTTTCATAATACACAAAAATATATAATATAATTAAAACAAAATATTAAAATTAGAATCATTGTATTAATGGAAACACGGTGGCAATCAGATGGCTCCAACAAGTAGTCCCTGCTCTTCCCTGCCACCGTGTGCAAACATAACCTTAAAAACCATTAAACAAAATACCTTCAAACCAAATAGTACAGTACATTTAGCGTAACTGACTTAAAACAAAGTATAATGCTAAAAATTGGTTTAAAAGTACTTTATGACCTACTGCATGAGAATCTGTCGTGTTACAGCACTTGCGAGGAGGGATGTAGCCACCATCTTGAAAATAATTATACAAAGTTATTTTTGCGGGGACATTTTATTTTAAAAAATAAGACTAAAATATATACTCAAAAATGTGTAAATAAAGCTTTTTTTTTTAACTCACCTCATATGTGGACTTACTGTAATTAAAAAAAATTTGCATTTTATATTGTAGTATAATAAATAAATCGGTAAGGTACAGAAGAAAATGTTTTTATCGTATTTAATAAAGAAAGCAAGGTAACAACTTTTGGCAGATTGAATGACGGTTAAAGAGTGTTCAAAATTATGAACAAAATAAAGTGCACTCGATCAGTACCAACGCATGTTGAAAATAAACGCACGTCATAGGAAGGTTACTGAGTAGTAATTGACACCATTTTGAAAATAAGGTTGGTGAAGCTGTTCGACGTTAATTTAGTGGGCTGTATATTTTGGTAGTTTTCTTTGTTCTTCTACTATGTCCATAGACACCTTCGCTCGTACCAGAGGCTGATCGCTACGTAAATTCGCTGTATTAATTACACTTGTCCAGAACTATATCTTTGTTATTAAATAAAATATAATTTATTTCAGTTTTTGCTTGTTCATCTGGACTTGGACAACACCATGGTCTTTTTTTACTTTATGGAGAACGTATTCACTCGGTGAAAACAGAGGAAAATTACAAGAAATGGTAGAGGTACTCAAAACAAGATTTAAAAAAAACGTAACAAAACTAAATACATGCCCAACGACAAAGTAGAACAAAACCATAACCCAAGTCTTGTGATGGAAACTCATCAACAAATAGAGGATCCGCCATTTTATTTCCAGTATTTCGCGTTCGAATTTGTAATCAGCTGCTTCGAAAATTCCTGTATACCAATTTTTATCAAAGCCTGATAATTTTTCACACGTGGCCGTTTTATTAAATCCGCCATTTCGTATACAGTAATTTTGATTTCATAGGTGTAATCAGCCATCTAAAATCTCCTTTTATACCAATTTTTGCTCGAGTCTAAGTTCATCTGAGGCTTTAGCCTGCTGTTCGGGATTTGGACCCACTGTGTGGCGTCTTTTATTTGTTTGGGCAGTCCCCTCCTCCCATGTTTATCAATTTTCAGCTTTATACTTTGTTTTAAGAAATTTTAATTGATATTAGGCTATTTACTGGACTAAAATAAAAAATACAAATACAAATATGCGGTCTCCTACCAGATGATATTTAAAAATAATCAGATGGGGAAAAACATTATTAAGATCAATTATTATTCAACCAAAATACCGAAAGTTTTGAATTTCGAAAGAATGGAATTATAGAGTTTGGAAATATTGTAAGAAACAAAATGTTTGAATGATTCTAAGCGATGAATTGGTGGAGTTATGAGACTCCTATGCCTGAGATTTAAATTATGAACGTCCGTTCGGAATTTTATTTTATTATACAAGTAACGCGGAGCATTACAGATAATCTATACATATATAAAGGAAAGTCACAACCCTGACTAATCAACGCAGAGCCGTAACCGCTGCTACTACGAACTTAAAATTTGGGTGGAAGGTTCAATTTGTTGCGTAAGGTAGTGCTAAGAAGGGATTTTTTGAACTTCGATCCGTAAGGGGGTGAAAAGGGGTAAAATGTGTTTTCACGAATTCCTCAATATCTCTTACACCCGATAAGACATCGATTTGGTGTTTGCTTGCAAAGATTACCAATGCAAATACCTAGAAACGTATTTTAGAATTTTGCCCTAATCAACCCCTAAAGGTGCAAATCTGGATTGGGGGTGAATTAAAGAACTCTTAGTATCTGCTATGTTTATTGAGTTACAACATTCTTTTTTAGCGTATAGATGTATTTTTAAATTATTTAAAAAGGGGTGTGACGGAATTGGAAAATTTTAACCCTAAAGGGGTAAAAGGAGGAAAAACTGAAAAGGGGTAAGGGGGTTAAAATTATTAGATTTTTTCGCTGTGAGTTCCATTTCCCCACAAAATGGGTTAAAAGGAATTTTTTGAAATTCCACCCCTACGGGGGTGAAAAGGGGTAAAATGTGTTTTCACGGGTTCCTCAATATCTCTTAGACCCAATAAGATAGCCACTTGGTGTTTAGTTGCAAATATTGTCAATGCAAATACCTAGAAACGTATTTCAGGATTTTGCCGTAATCAACCCCTAAAGGTGCGAATATGCATTCGGGGTGAATTATAGAACCCTTCGTATCTCCTATGATTATTGAGTTCGAACTTTATTTGTTGGCATATAGATGTATTCTTAAAATTATAAGAAAGTTGTTAAAGATATTTTAAAATTTTACTCCTAAGGGGGTGAAAAGGGGTAAACTGTGTTTTCACGAATTCCTGAATATCTCTTAGACCCGATGACATATTGACTTGGTGTTTACTTGTACAGGTTTCCAATAGAAGTGTCTAAAAACATATTTCAGGATTTTTCATTAATCAACCCCTGAAGGTGCAAATCTGAATTCGGGGTGAATTAAAGAACCCTTTGTATCTCCTAGGTTTATTGAATTAGAACATTTCCTTTGGCATATAGATGTATTCTTAAAATACTTAGAAAAGGTTTTAAGGGATTTTAAAATTTTACCACTCAGGGGGTGGAAAGAGGTAAACAGTGTTCTCACGAATTCCTCAATATCTCTTAGACCCGATGAGATATCGACTTGGTGTTTACTTGCATACGTATCCAATATACGTATTTAAAACACATTTCAGGATTTTGCCCTAATCAACCCCTAAAAGTGCAAATCTAGTTCCGGGGTGACTGAAAGACCCTTTCGTATCTCTTATGTTTATTGCGCTAGAGCATTCTTTTTTGGCATATAGATGTATTCTTAAAATATTTAGAAAGCGGATTAAGGGAATTTTAAATTTTACCCATAAGGGGGTGGAAAGGGGTAAACTGTGTTTTCACGAATTCTTCAGTATCTCTTAAACCCTATAAGATATCGACTTAGCGTTTGCTTGCATAGGTGTCTAATATAAGTGTTTAAAATAAATTTCAGGATTTTGCCCTAATCAACCCCTAAAAGTGCAAATCTAGATTCGGTGGGAATTAAAAAAACCTTCGTATCTCCTATGTTTATTAAGCTAGAGCATTCTTTTTTGGCATTTAGATGTATTCTTAAAATATTTAGACAGCGGTTTAAGGGAACTTAAAATTTTACCCCTGAGGGGGTAAAAAGGGGTAAACTGTATTTTCACGAATTCTTCAATATCACTTAAACCTGATACGATATAGGCTTGGTGTTTGCTCGCATACGTATGCAATACAATGTCTAAAAACACATTTCAGGATTTTCCCCTAATCAACCTCTAAAGGTGCAAATTTGGATTCGGGTTGAATTAAGGAACCCTTCTTATCTCCTATGTTTATTGAGTTAGACCATTGTTTTTTGGCATATAGATGTGTTCTTAAAATATTTAGAAAGTGGTTTAATGGATTTTAAAATTACTCCTAAAGCCGTAAAAAGGGAAAACTGAAAAGGGGTAGGGTGCTAAATTTATTAATTATTTTTTGCTGTGGGTTTATTTCAGGATAATATAGGCTGAAAGAATGTTTCAAACTTCCACCCCTACGGGGTGAATAAGGAGTAAACTGTGTTTTTACGAATTACTCAATATCTCTTAGAATATATAGGAGGATTTCCAAAATTCCACCAATTTATGAATACAACATTTAGTTTGTATATATATATATATTAATTTTACCTCATTGTTATACTAAAACTATAGTTTTATTAATATATACAAGGGGAATGCCAATTACGTACACATTTCCAGGGGGTACGTGAAGCATAAAAGAGTTGCGGAGGCCTTTTTTCCGAAGAATACTGTGTCCTTTTTACTTAGAATATTGTTTTGCGGCGTTTGTTAGTTTAGCGTATTGAGTGAAGGGTAGGGGTGCTCCCTGGAATTCATTTGAGATTTAGAAGAAAAAAAAATTGTAGTTCGTACGAAGAACGGGCATCTTGCTAGTAATTTTATGAAAAAAGACTAAAGAATGAAGTAATCGCCGCTTTTCGCTGTGGAGGCATTTGGTGTCTTTAATCTTATGTGAGATATGCTCATGACGTCTTATAACATAGATGAGCCTGAAACAAGAGCGCTATACCATTTGTATCTTTCTTACAGGGTAACTATCTAGACAATGTCCATAAACCACATCACAGATAGGACTAAAGAGTCACACAGTATAATTTTGATATTTTTATTTAACGCATGCCGGTTGTTATATATCCATTTTAGATTTCCATAAGTCTGCCTAACACAGCCACTAACATGTTCCCGAAATCTAAGATTTTAATCAAAGGTTAAACCCAGATTCTGAGCAGAATGGCTGCATGGAATTACACTATCATTAATCTTTTTTTCAACAAAAGGCAATTGTGTATTAATGTTATTCCTTCCACAAAAAAGTATTATAACAGATTTGAAGAGATTAATTTTGAGGGAATGCGAGTTCGAAGCTATCACCAATTTCCGCAAATCTTCATTAATAATATTTGCAAGCAGCAACTGTATTGTTAGCAGGAAATGATAAATACAACTGCGCGTCGTTAGCATATGGATGCGAACTACAGTATTTTAAAACATTGTACAAGCTAGACGTGTAAATTATATATAGCAACGGACCTAAGATGGAGCCTTGTGGTACTCCATATTTTATTTTTCTCAAATATGCCAGGGAAGACAACGTGTTGTTCTCCCTCCCAAAGGTATTATGATGTATAGTATCGAAGGCCTTGGAAAAGTCAAGAAGAATGAAAGCAGTTTGGCCCACCGATTACGGATGTTTTAATAGGTGCAATATCAAATATTTTCAGGGGCAATATAATAAGTAGTGTGCTTATTGTCGACGATTTTTTAATGAATATTATGAGTTATAATCCCAAAGCTGAAAATACAACGAGCCCGTAGGACGAGTTGTATGTTCTTGCATAGGGATTATAACAAAATGATATTCTTAAAAAATATAGTTTATTAGGCGTACTACGAATTATATTTAGGAAGAGAATATAATGATTTAAAATATATAGGTACCAGAGAGAGAGCGTAATACTATTTTATTATGTGAGCATCAATGCTAATGATCAATGTGTGTCCCAAACGCACTCTTTGTTGCTTTTTATGCTTAAAACGCACGACCTAACCTAGAAAAATCAACTGACATATCTAAACTAGTTCATTTGATATGTGAAACAAAACTAAGTTAACTCGTGGCGAGTCGTTATATTGTCAGTATGGCAAATGGTCCTATTAGTCAATGCCCTAAATTTAAGAAATGATAATTGGCTCAAAATTCCACGAATTATATTATCATTAAAAAACGTAGCGTTATCATTATCATTATCAAACTCAAACAGAAGGTGCTAAGGTACGAAAGAAAGACCACGGTGAAAATTTGCAGATTCAAAACGATTAAAATCTCTAAACGTATGTGTGACAGGTTGGGGTTTCTGAATATTAGTGGTAATTTTACAATAAATCAGTTCATGATCTGAAAACGTGTGCAAACCTAAATCAAGTTTGATTTTATTGATACTTGTATCCATAATTGCTCATTATCATCATTATTTATACTTGAGTAGAATAGGGGCCGCTTACCCCCACTCCTTTTAATTCGATTCGCGGATTCGCGGTTTAATTCGCGGATTTCGCGGTTTTATTCGCGGATTGACCTAATTAATTTCGCGGATTGATCTAATTAATTTCGCGGTTTGATCTAATTAATTTCGCGGTTTGATCTAATTAATTTTCACATGTGCTACTGATTAAATTACGCATTAGATTTTTTAATTTGCTTCTGGAATTACACGGCGGCCATCTTGGATTTCTGGCGGGAATATTTGAAATTTGAATTTTTTCAGATTTTTTTTCTAAGTTTAATTTGTTGGATTTGAATTTCGCGGTGTGTCGGCCATTTTGGTGAGCGCGCACTTCTCACGGCGGTTGTTTTTAATTTTCGTGGAAAATATTTGAAATTCAAACTGATAGATCTATATCGCTCTCTCTCTCTCTCTCTCTCTCTCTTGCATTCACTCGTGGAAATATTTAAATTTAAAAAATCTATTTGCGGCGGACCCGAGTGGGAATCGAACCCTAGTTTTCTGGTTAACAGTCTTAGCACCTTACCGTTGTGCTATCGAGGCGACTTGGAAATATGGGAAATGAACAAGATGCCATTTCGCAGCTGTGCCGTCACACCGTTCGAGTTGAAACAAACTATTTTTCAAAAATTTATATTATGAGAATGGAGAATGTTTAACATATTGTGTTTACAGGCAGACACAATTTTTAAAAAAATTATATATGCAACAGCTTTGCTACTAATAATAATTTTATAATTTGCAATATAGTCGTTGTCCCCAGTTTCTGGTTAATTTCCATTCCCTCAGTGGTTAATTTCCATTCAACCGCGCATAATTTGAAAAGCTATATGAAATAATTACTTTATTTTTATAATTAAAACAGCGAAATCCGCGAATAAAGCAGCGAATCCGCTATAATTACTTCATTTTATATAGCCATTTTAAATTATTTATGAAAGCCCACGAAAATTTCTAACTGTATTCGGGTAATTATTCAAGCGAAAAAGCACTTAATGACTAGTGAGCAAATAGCCTTTTAACGTTCGATTATTTTATGAATCTGCAAATAGCCTTTTAACGTTCGATTATTTTATGAATCTGCAAATAGATTTTTTATAATAGAATTGAAATAAACGAGTTGCATTATTCAGCTGCTTTTTAATTTTAACCGATGTTGGTGTAAAAACGCTGGTCAAAGCATGTAGCAGCAATTCGTCACGGAAAGCGGGCCATGAGCGGGTAACGCAGTTTTAATGAATATGGCCTCGGATCGGCTTAAAATTTTTGTGAAGATTGCACCGAGATGCGACTAGTATACTTTCCACAATCTGACGTCAAAACGCTATTGTTCATAGCGTGAGAAATGTGTAGGTTTTGAAGGGCAGCGATGACTGAATCTAGAAGCAAAATTTCATTTTTTATTTCACACTTGAGCTTTATAATTACTGCATCAAATATTTAAATCATTACAAGAACTATGTATCGAACGGAATTAATTCTTTGGCGATATACTTTGCCCCAACAGGTCGTGGCTATCTATCTACATCAGCTTCCAATTAAATTACGCGGCACATGATTTGTGATACATTTCATTGACATATAAGCCATTAGGTGAAAAAACGTTATATTCAAATTATTTTGCTAGAATTAAAATAAAAAGGGCTGAATTATTCAAATGGTTTATTAAGTATGAAAAATGCCTCATGTGCGGTTATGTCGTTTAAGTCAGATCATGTTATACATGACTGCTAAAATTGTTAAACAAGATGCTGGATCATTAACCGATAAAAATGAGGTACAATACACACACATACCGCTCATACATTGAAACGCTACTGAAAAAATATTCTGCCAGTATAATTACACAAGTCAAACATCGATTTACAGTGCAGCCTTAATAGCAATACAGGGGCTGTACAGGCTTGAGGGGTAGGCTGTAACATTTTTCAAAAATATGTATGTGATGACCATAAATTAACACATTTTGAGCAAAAATCACGCAATTAGATACCAACGCCCTTAAATTTTTACAAAAATCAATAGCGTGTCACATAAATTATACAAAAAATGACTTCGCTTTTAAAATAAATAGACAATACTTTATTTCTTATACCAATACCGTAAAATCGAGGGTCTCTTTCTTTGTATGTGTTTATTTTAAATTACATCACACAGTCATGAAAGTTTCTTTGTATGTGTTTATTTTAAATTACATCACACTTATGAAAGCGCTGTTTGGTGTATATAAAATTTTGCCATTTTTGTATCTGTATCGTCCCTATGTATCTGTAAATTGACTTCAAATACTAATATTTTAGCTTTTAGATTTTGTAATTATTGCAGATTCCTGAAAAACAACGACAGAGTAGAAATAAAAAAACACAAGCACTTTGTAATAAACAAATATATTGTTCTTATTTCGTGTAATACTTAATAATATAAAAATAAATGTACAGATGAATGCCTTATTTTCTCGGGTTAAAATTAAACATAAAATAATCACGTATCTCACCCCAGACTTTTATTTAATAAAAATCAATGTAAATGTCAGGGTTTTAGCTGTGTATCCTCGTATTGAGGGTCTGAGGACTTAGCTGCAGTGTTAACTGTGTGGAACCACCTTGCATTGTCATACGAATCGAAATCATAACAGGTAAAATAAAGTATTAGGTTTTGGTGTGGACAGCCATCGACATGATATGTTAATAATTTTCAAACTACACGACTCTAACTAGGATAATTTTAGCAAGGTTTGAATAAAAACATACAATTTCGTTACACGTAAAATGCTTCAATGTAGTCCACCAACGCCAGCACCCCTTCGGGTAACTCATCCCAAACCAATGTTGGCGAAACACTTCGTACTTCCTCTTCCAAAGAGGATGAGCGATTAACCTCGTCAGCAGGATCTGAATCTAAAAAATTCCGCGAATTCAGATGGTTGGAAAAATATGCAGAATCCGTCAGGTCTTCGTAAAGGTTCGGTGTGTACCAAGAATATGGGACATCGGGTCTTTCTACACCTTCGAGTTCATATTCTGGCTGCTGAACCAGTGGTTGAGATGTAACGTTGTTTGGTGAAATTGATGCCGGAATATGGGGTGCATCATCAATGGAAACACCCTGCAACCCTGGAGATAACGTATGCGTCGACAGATCAGGGGGCCCCAATAGCGAGGCGTTGGGTTGATTCCCCATATCATCTGAATCGTGGCTGCTGTTAAAAAAACTACAGATGGTTGATACACTTGGTGGTTTAAGATTCAGCGTGTCGTCATCACCGTAATACTGGCCTCGGGCATTCGGTGTTACCATAACCGTAGATGCGGGTGTGGTGAGATCAATTACTGTATCACAATAGTTAAACTCGTAACATTGAGATCGAGCGTCTGACACATGCATATTTTAAAAGGGCTTGATGCTTGATGAACAACAATATTAGCAACGACTGTAAATCATTTGCAAGCAAGTTAAAATATATATATATATAGCCCCAGGGTAAGATTTCGGCCCCACGCAAAATCGCCTTTGCAATAGTGGAGGTGGTAGAAAAAGCAGCTTGACGGTTATTTCTTGTAAACGACACCACATGGTTTAAAATTTGAACCACGCTATTTTAAACAATAAGTTTATCAACGTCTTTAATAAAAATAAAGCTTATTAAAATAATTTAAAACTTTTATTTATTTATTGTACAATTCTTATTTTAGTATGTAACGGACAGTTGTCAATGTTGTTACGCCGTTTGCAGGAATTAACTACAAACGGAGTAACATCGTTCTGGGGCGGGTATTCCCGAAGGATGATGTTGATGGCTTCCACACTAGGGGTGAATTCCCAGTCGTACTCGTCCAAGTAATCTGTTATAAAAGCGCGTATATTGGTGGGGCTGTACCTATAGGTACCATAAATACGGCCATCGTCTCTCCGGGCGTAGATTGTAGGCTTATCGAGTCTACTCAATATTGAGTGTAGATAAGTCAATTCCCTTAGCAAGGCTTCAGGCCTGTCGAAAAGTAAAAAAAAACATACATAAAATATAGTTTCAAACACACAATTTGTTGTTGTGAGTACAAAAAGATAAAATGTTGGTATACATACAAATTTTCAGTCCAAAAACCTCCATGATTCATTTTGAAGTAATTATTTACTATCTTAAGGTTGGATATTTATCAACGAAAGGAGTCCGGAAGTGTGAGACATCTTTTCGACGAGTGGGCTTATATATGCTACGCTAATGGCCTGCAATTAACTCAAACATTTTTCGCACACTGATAGTCCATTCGGTTCCCACCCTTGGAAATAACTTTTCAAAATTGGCATTCCGGCTTATTTAAAATAGCTTTTTTAATATCGGCTGCAGATAAAACAATTCTGGTAAAATGTATCGCACAATTTATATGAATCTGCGTCACCCGACTTTATAGTACCGAAAAATTATGTAAAAAAAAAAGTTTTAAGAGCTATTTCTATGCATAATTTTGCAAACGTTTAACAAATAAACATTAATTTTTTAAAGTACATCACACAATTATGAAATCGTAGTTCAATTTATATGAATTTCCGATACTTTGTATGTGAAAAATAGCTTCAATTACTAATATTTGAATAAAAACATGCAATTTCCAAAGCATTTCGTTTAAAATTTTAGAAAATCGACAGCATCTCCCATGAAAATTTATAAAAATCGGCATCTTGTCACATTAAATTCTGCAAAAACGACAAAAAAAACAATATTTTTATACAACTTTCATTGAAAAATAGTAAAACTTTACGAAAATACGTCTGTCTTGACGACAAAATGAAAATAAATTTGAATAGAAACACGCAAAAATTACGAAAAGACGTATGTGTTGACCCCAAAGTAACAAAAATTTGAATAAAATCACACAATCATACAGCATCTCACATAAATTTTCACAAAAATCGACATCAGGTCACATAAATTATACAAAAACTGCCATCATGTCACTTGAAATTATACAAAAACGACATTTTTACTCAATACACGACGAAAATCGACATCATGTTACATAAACTATGCATAATTTTGCAAATGTTTACACTTTTTTCTCTAACTTGTTGCAATTTTAGTAAGATTTGAATAAAAATCAACAATTTCTGCAGCAATTTTAGTAAGATTTGAATAAAAACACAATTTCGCTGAAAAAGTCCTAACCAAAAACGACAAAAACAATATTTTTATACAACTTTCATTGAAAAAATCTTCTACCACAAGCATTTCTAGAAGCAAAATTCATGCACTTTCGCTGAAAAACGTTCTGTTCCACATCATATCACATAAATTTACACAAAAATCGACAACATGTCACATAAATTATACAAAAACTGACATCATATCACTTGAAATTATACAAAAAACGATATTTTATTCAACACACGATGAAAATTGAACAAAAATCGCACAATTACAAGCCACCCCACATAAATTTTCACAAAAATCGACATCATGTTACATAAACTATGGATAATTTTGCAAATGTTTTACACTTTTTATAAAATGCAACGCTCAAAATTAAAAGAAATAGCAATTTCGTTGAAAAATTTGCAAATGTTTTACACTTTTTTATAAAATGTATCGCACAAATTAAAAGAAATCACAATTTTCTAAATTATATTAAGCTATTATGAAATCGTAGATTGATTTTTTGAAAATTTACACTTTGTAACTGTAAAATAACTGCAAATACTAATATTTTAGCTTTAGACTTTGTAATTATTGCAGATTCGAGAAAAAACAAAGCAGAGTAGAAATAAAAAGCACAAACACTTTGTAATAAACAAATATATTGTTCTTATTTCGTATAATACTTAATAATATAAATATAAATGTACAGCAGAATGTCTTATTTCTAAAAATTAGCTAGCAATTTACAAAACTGTAGTTTGAGGTGCACGACATTTCAAATTAAAAAGACTGCAAGTAATAAATAAAATCAAAATTTCAGTGTGTAATTTTTAAGTTTAAGATGCACCCAATCTAGAATTCCCTTCGTTTTTTGGTGATGATGACATCTGCCTTAGAGGCGTTTGGCTGTCACTGGTTGTTTCAATAGGTATTTTGATTGGCTGCCGCGCCTGGTTTGTGAAATGAAGGAATCGTTGTAAAACCTGATTGTACTGGATCCATTTATCGTGATCAGTTAATTTGGACTTTAAAACTTTTTGCATTTCGTCATCAAGCTGTGATAATATATTTTTCTCCGCATCATCGCCAGACTTAAGACGTTGGACAAATTCCGGCGATACAATTAACATCTTCCGCTCTTGGTCCATTTTAGTCGAAAAGGAGCTCAATCGTTTGTTCTGGTAGAGCCGTCGTGAATAAACTACCTTAAAATCAAGACTTTCATAATAAATATATAAAAAATATGACAGGCACGGGAATCGAACCCGTATTCTCTCTCGAGATCAGAGCTTAAATCTGACGCCTTAACCATTCGGCCAACCTGCCTCCCTATATAAACGACCACTCTCTGCATAATTAAGAATTTAAAACTTTTTGCATTTCGTCATCAAGCTGTGATAATATATTTTTCTCCGCATCATCGCCAGACTTAAGACGTTGGACAAATTCCGGCGATACAATTAACATCTTCCGCTCTTGGTCCATTTTAGTCGAAAAGGAGCTCAATCGTTTGTTCTGGTAGAGCCGTCGTGAATAAACTACCTTAAAATCAAGACTTTCATAATAAATATATAAAAAAATATGACAGGTACGGGAATCGAACCCGTATTCTCTCTAGAGATCAGAGCTTGAATCTGACGCCTTAACCATTCGGCCAACCTGCCTCCCTATATAAACGAGCACTCTCTGCATAATTAAGAAAACATATAGTTTAAAACCCTTCTATTTGCAATTTCATACAATATTTCATATAAATTAAGCCATGTACAAATTTCTAAATCAGTTTTGATATATATTTTATCGAAAGACTCGACCCTCAGCCGCCGTTTTACTATTTGCCGTAATGCGTCATCGTTGAATTTACAAGAGCCAACCTGTCTACGATGTGACGTACGCAATGTCTCCATACCTTTTTATTTTAAAAGTTTATAAAATCAGAGGCCCGCCTGATGCCGCACTAACACGTTTTAAACCATTGTACGCTGTTACCTAATGCGGCAGCAGTTTGGACCTCTGATTTTATAAACTTTTAAAATAAAAAGGTATGGAAACACTGCGTGCGTCACATCGTAGACAGGTTGGCACTTGTAAAATTCAGCGATGACGCATTACGGCAAATAGTAAAACGGCGGCTGAGGGTCGAGTCTTTCGATAAAATATATATCAAAACTGATTTAGAAATTTGTACATGGCTTAATTTATATGAAATATTGTATGAAATTGCAAATAGAAGGGTTTTAAACTATATGTTTTCTTAATTATGCAGAGAGTGCTCGTTTATATAGGGAGGCAGGTTGGCCGAATGGTTAAGGCGTCAGATTCAAGCTCTGATCTCTAGAGAGAATACGGGTTCGATTCCCGTACCTGTCATATTTTTTTATATATTTATTATGAAAGTCTTGATTTTAAGGTAGTTTATTCACGACGGCTCTACCAGAACAAACGATTGAGCTCCTTTTCGACTAAAATGGACCAAGAGCGGAAGATGTTAATTGTATCGCCGGAATTTGTCCAACGTCTTAAGTCTGGCGATGATGCGGAGAAAAATATATTATCACAGCTTGATGACGAAATGCAAAAAGTTTTAAATTCTTAATTATGCAGAGAGTGGTCGTTTATATAGGGAGGCAGGTTGGCCGAATGGTTAAGGCGTCAGATTTAAGCTCTGATCTCGAGAGAGAATACGGGTTCGATTCCCGTGCCTGTCATATTTTTTATATATTTATTATGAAAGTCTTGATTTTAAGGTAGTTTATTCACGACGGCTCTACCAGAACAAACGATTGAGCTCCTTTTCGACTAAAATGGACCAAGAGCGGAAGATGTTAATTGTATCGCCGGAATTTGTCCAACGTCTTAAGTCTGGCGATGATGCGGAGAAAAATATATTATCACAGCTTGATGACGAAATGCAAAAAGTTTTAAAGTCCAAATTAACTGATCACGATAAATGGATCCAGTACAATCAGGTTTTACAACGATTCCTTCATTTCACAAACCAGGCGCGGCAGCCAATCAAAATACCTATTGAAACAACCAGTGACAGCCAAACGCCTCTAAGGCAGATGTCATCATCACCAAAAAACGAAGGGAATTCTAGATTGGGTGCATCTTAAACTTAAAAATTACACACTGAAATTTTGATTTTATTTATTACTTGCAGTCTTTTTAATTTGAAATGTCGTGCACCTCAAACTACAGTTTTGTAAATTGCTAGCTAATTTTTAGAAATAAGACATTCTGCTGTACATTTATATTTATATTATTAAGTATTATACGAAATAAGAACAATATATTTGTTTATTACAAAGTGTTTGTGCTTTTTATTTCTACTCTGCTTTGTTTTTTCTCGAATCTGCAATAATTACAAAGTCTAAAGCTAAAATATTAGTATTTGCAGTTATTTTACAGTTACAAAGTGTAAATTTTCAAAAAATCAATCTACGATTTCATAATAGCTTAATATAATTTAGAAAATTGTGATTTCTTTTAATTTGTGCGATACATTTTATAAAAAAGTGTAAAACATTTGCAAATTTTTCAACGAAATTGCTATTTCTTTTAATTTTGAGCGTTGCATTTTATAAAAAGTGTAAAACATTTGCAAAATTATCCATAGTTTATGTAACATGATGTCGATTTTTGTGAAAATTTATGTGGGGTGGCTTGTAATTGTGCGATTTTTGTTCAATTTTCATCGTGTGTTGAATAAAATATCGTTTTTTGTATAATTTCAAGTGATATGATGTCAGTTTTTGTATAATTTATGTGACATGTTGTCGATTTTTGTGTAAATTTATGTGATATGATGTGGAACAGAACGTTTTTCAGCGAAAGTGCATGAATTTTGCTTCTAGAAATGCTTGTGGTAGAAGATTTTTTCAATGAAAGTTGTATAAAAATATTGTTTTTGTCGTTTTTGGTTAGGACTTTTTCAGCGAAATTGTGTTTTTATTCAAATCTTACTAAAATTGCTGCAGAAATTGTTGATTTTTATTCAAATCTTACTAAAATTGCAACAAGTTAGAGAAAAAAGTGTAAACATTTGCAAAATTATGCATAGTTTATGTAACATGATGTCGATTTTCGTCGTGTATTGAGTAAAAATGTCGTTTTTGTATAATTTCAAGTGACATGATGGCAGTTTTTGTATAATTTATGTGACCTGATGTCGATTTTTGTGAAAATTTATGTGAGATGCTGTATGATTGTGTGATTTTATTCAAATTTTTGTTACTTTGGGGTCAACACATACGTCTTTTCGTAATTTTTGCGTGTTTCTATTCAAATTTATTTTCATTTTGTCGTCAAGACAGACGTATTTTCGTAAAGTTTTACTATTTTTCAATGAAAGTTGTATAAAAATATTGTTTTTTTTGTCGTTTTTGCAGAATTTAATGTGACAAGATGCCGATTTTTATAAATTTTCATGGGAGATGCTGTCGATTTTCTAAAATTTTAAACGAAATGCTTTGGAAATTGCATGTTTTTATTCAAATATTAGTAATTGAAGCTATTTTTCACATACAAAGTATCGGAAATTCATATAAATTGAACTACGATTTCATAATTGTGTGATGTACTTTAAAAAATTAATGTTTATTTGTTAAACGTTTGCAAAATTATGCATAGAAATAGCTCTTAAAACTTTTTTTTTTACATAATTTTTCGGTACTATAAAGTCGGGTGACGCAGATTCATATAAATTGTGCGATACATTTTACCAGAATTGTTTTATCTGCAGCCGATATTAAAAAAGCTATTTTAAATAAGCCGGAATGCCAATTTTGAAAAGTTATTTCCAAGGGTGGGAACCGAATGGACTATCAGTGTGCGAAAAATGTTTGAGTTAATTGCAGGCCATTAGCGTAGCATATATAAGCCCACTCGTCGAAAAGATGTCTCACACTTCCGGACTCCTTTCGTTGATAAATATCCAACCTTAAGATAGTAAATAATTACTTCAAAATGAATCATGGAGGTTTTTGGACTGAAAATTTGTATGTATACCAACATTTTATCTTTTTGTACTCACAACAACAAATTGTGTGTTTGAAACTATATTTTATGTATGTTTTTTTTTACTTTTCGACAGGCCTGAAGCCTTGCTAAGGGAATTGACTTATCTACACTCAATATTGAGTAGACTCGATAAGCCTACAATCTACGCCCGGAGAGACGATGGCCGTATTTATGGTACCTATAGGTACAGCCCCACCAATATACGCGCTTTTATAACAGATTACTTGGACGAGTACGACTGGGAATTCACCCCTAGTGTGGAAGCCATCAACATCATCCTTCGGGAATACCCGCCCCAGAACGATGTTACTCCGTTTGTAGTTAATTCCTGCAAACGGCGTAACAACATTGACAACTGTCCGTTACATACTAAAATAAGAATTGTACAATAAATAAATAAAAGTTTTAAATTATTTTAATAAGCTTTATTTTTATTAAAGACGTTGATAAACTTATTGTTTAAAATAGCGTGGTTCAAATTTTAAACCATGTGGTGTCGTTTACAAGAAATAACCGTCAAGCTGCTTTTTCTACCACCTCCACTATTGCAAAGGCGATTTTGCGTGGGGCCGAAATCTTACCCTGGGGCTATATATATATATATTTTAACTTGCTTGCAAATGATTTACAGTCGTTGCTAATATTGTTGTTCATCAAGCATCAAGCCCTTTTAAAATATGCATGTGTCAGACGCTCGATCTCAATGTTACGAGTTTAACTATTGTGATACAGTAATTGATCTCACCACACCCGCATCTACGGTTATGGTAACACCGAATGCCCGAGGCCAGTATTACGGTGATGACGACACGCTGAATCTTAAACCACCAAGTGTATCAACCATCTGTAGTTTTTTTAACAGCAGCCACGATTCAGATGATATGGGGAATCAACCCAACGCCTCGCTATTGGGGCCCCCTGATCTGTCGACGCATACGTTATCTCCAGGGTTGCAGGGTGTTTCCATTGATGATGCACCCCATATTCCGGCATCAATTTCACCAAACAACGTTACATCTCAACCACTGGTTCAGCAGCCAGAATATGAACTCGAAGGTGTAGAAAGACCCGATGTCCCATATTCTTGGTACACACCGAACCTTTACGAAGACCTGACGGATTCTGCATATTTTTCCAACCATCTGAATTCGCGGAATTTTTTAGATTCAGATCCTGCTGACGAGGTTAATCGCTCATCCTCTTTGGAAGAGGAAGTACGAAGTGTTTCGCCAACATTGGTTTGGGATGAGTTACCCGAAGGGGTGCTGGCGTTGGTGGACTACATTGAAGCATTTTACGTGTAACGAAATTGTATGTTTTTATTCAAACCTTGCTAAAATTATCCTAGTTAGAGTCGTGTAGTTTGAAAATTATTAACATATCATGTCGATGGCTGTCCACACCAAAACCTAATACTTTATTTTACCTGTTATGATTTCGATTCGTATGACAATGCAAGGTGGTTCCACACAGTTAACACTGCAGCTAAGTCCTCAGACCCTCAATACGAGGATACACAGCTAAAACCCTGACATTTACATTGATTTTTATTAAATAAAAGTCTGGGGTGAGATACGTGATTATTTTATGTTTAATTTTAACCCGAGAAAATAAGGCATTCATCTGTACATTTATTTTTATATTATTAAGTATTACACGAAATAAGAACAATATATTTGTTTATTACAAAGTGCTTGTGTTTTTTTATTTCTACTCTGTCGTTGTTTTTCAGGAATCTGCAATAATTACAAAATCTAAAAGCTAAAATATTAGTATTTGAAGTCAATTTACAGATACATAGGGACGATACAGATACAAAAATGGCAAAATTTTATATACACCAAACAGCGCTTTCATAAGTGTGATGTAATTTAAAATAAACACATACAAAGAAACTTTCATGACTGTGTGATGTAATTTAAAATAAACACATACAAAGAAAGAGACCCTCGATTTTACGGTATTGGTATAAGAAATAAAGTATTGTCTATTTATTTTAAAAGCGAAGTCATTTTTTGTATAATTTATGTGACACGCTATTGATTTTTGTAAAAATTTAAGGGCGTTGGTATCTAATTGCGTGATTTTTGCTCAAAATGTGTTAATTTATGGTCATCACATACATATTTTTGAAAAATGTTACAGCCTACCCCTCAAGCCTGTACAGCCCCTGTATTGCTATTAAGGCTGCACTGTAAATCGATGTTTGACTTGTGTAATTATACTGGCAGAATATTTTTTCAGTAGCGTTTCAATGTATGAGCGGTATGTGTGTGTATTGTACCTCATTTTTATCGGTTAATGATCCAGCATCTTGTTTAACAATTTTAGCAGTCATGTATAACATGATCTGACTTAAACGACATAACCGCACATGAGGCATTTTTCATACTTAATAAACCATTTGAATAATTCAGCCCTTTTTATTTTAATTCTAGCAAAATAATTTGAATATAACGTTTTTTCACCTAATGGCTTATATGTCAATGAAATGTATCACAAATCATGTGCCGCGTAATTTAATTGGAAGCTGATGTAGATAGATAGCCACGACCTGTTGGGGCAAAGTATATCGCCAAAGAATTAATTCCGTTCGATACATAGTTCTTGTAATGATTTAAATATTTGATGCAGTAATTATAAAGCTCAAGTGTGAAATAAAAAATGAAATTTTGCTTCTAGATTCAGTCATCGCTGCCCTTCAAAACCTACACATTTCTCACGCTATGAACAATAGCGTTTTGACGTCAGATTGTGGAAAGTATACTAGTCGCATCTCGGTGCAATCTTCACAAAAATTTTAAGCCGATCCGAGGCCATATTCATTAAAACTGCGTTACCCGCTCATGGCCCGCTTTCCGTGACGAATTGCTGCTACATGCTTTGACCAGCGTTTTTACACCAACATCGGTTAAAATTAAAAAGCAGCTGAATAATGCAACTCGTTTATTTCAATTCTATTATAAAAAATCTATTTGCAGATTCATAAAATAATCGAACGTTAAAAGGCTATTTGCAGATTCATAAAATAATCGAACGTTAAAAGGCTATTTGCTCACTAGTCATTAAGTGCTTTTTCGCTTGAATAATTACCCGAATACAGTTAGAAATTTTCGTGGGCTTTCATAAATAATTTAAAATGGCTATATAAAATGAAGTAATTATAGCGGATTCGCTGCTTTATTCGCGGATTTCGCTGTTTTAATTATAAAAATAAAGTAATTATTTCATATAGCTTTTCAAATTATGCGCGGTTGAATGGAAATTAACCACTGAGGGAATGGAAATTAACCAGAAACTGGGGACAACGACTATATTGCAAATTATAAAATTATTATTAGTAGCAAAGCTGTTGCATATATAATTTTTTTAAAAATTGTGTCTGCCTGTAAACACAATATGTTAAACATTCTCCATTCTCATAATATAAATTTTTGAAAAATAGTTTGTTTCAACTCGAACGGTGTGACGGCACAGCTGCGAAATGGCATCTTGTTCATTTCCCATATTTCCAAGTCGCCTCGATAGCACAACGGTAAGGTGCTAAGACTGTTAACCAGAAAACTAGGGTTCGATTCCCACTCGGGTCCGCCGCAAATAGATTTTTTAAATTTAAATATTTCCACGAGTGAATGCAAGAGAGAGAGAGAGAGAGAGAGAGAGCGATATAGATCTATCAGTTTGAATTTCAAATATTTTCCACGAAAATTAAAAACAACCGCCGTGAGAAGTGCGCGCTCACCAAAATGGCCGACACACCGCGAAATTCAAATCCAACAAATTAAACTTAGAAAAAAAATCTGAAAAAATTCAAATTTCAAATATTCCCGCC
Source organism: Agriotes lineatus (assembly GCA_940337035.1). NCBI lineage: Eukaryota > Metazoa > Arthropoda > Insecta > Coleoptera > Elateridae > Agriotes > Agriotes lineatus. The sequence goes on along the minus strand of OW679197.1, from coordinate 72,310,534 downwards.
AGAAATCCAAGATGGCCGCCGTGTAATTCCAGAAGCAAATTAAAAAATCTAATGCGTAATTTAATCAGTAGCACATGTGAAAATTAATTAGATCAAACCGCGAAATTAATTAGATCAAACCGCGAAATTAATTAGATCAATCCGCGAAATTAATTAGGTCAATCCGCGAATAAAACCGCGAAATCCGCGAATTAAACCGCGAATCCGCGAATCGAATTAAAAGGAGTGGGGGTAAGCGGCCCCTATTCTACTTACTTGTGATTAGTTTAAAATGTATGAACTTTTTAATATAAGTAGCGACACCACCGCCAAATGTGGAACGGTCTTTAGGAAGTAATGTGTAGTCTGGAATTTTAACTAATCATTTCTTACACTGATGTTTAAAAATGTGTTTGTAGCAAAATTTAAATCATAATTACTAGACGTAACATGGTCACTAAAAAGATTAAAATTGGTGGTAAGAGACCGTCAATTTATATGTGCAATATCAAGAATATTATGTATACTCGACATTCATATACGAGTATAACCGTGACAAATTACAAAGTACTAAATTAAAATAACGTTAAAATGAAACACAAAACAAAAACTAAGTATGAAGGCCACAAATTAAAAACAGTGCAGAAGTAGTGGGCCCTTTGCTACTCCCCAGTTGAGGACTGCTTAGTGATCATTTTTTCAAGTTTCCTCTTGGATTGCAAGAGTATTCTTCTGTTATCTTTATTAACAAGAATGGTGTCATCCTGGGTTCAGGTGTTTTTGAAACCAAAAAGTTCACATGCACTGTGTGGTAAATTCAATCGATTTTTTGTTAGGTCCTCTTTGATCTGTATCTTCGATCCTTTCAATTTATTCCTAGCAGTAAATACCATTTGGCATTGACGATAACTTAAAAACTTAACTATGATACCTCTAGGTTTATTTCCTTGCATTCCAACTCGATGACATCTATCGATATCTTTTTTCGATATAGGTAACCCAAGCTTGTTGTTGCAGACATCTATAACATGATCCTCTAGATACGTAAGCTGTTTCGACGAGTATATTGTACTTATCGGCTTTGCGGGTTCTCTGAATTTTTAAATTGAATTGGCAGTTGTTTGTAATTCTCGGTGGTATGCCACTTCAAGGAAAATATGTTTAAAGGATAATAAAAATCGAGAAGTGTATTCGTTTCGTTGATTTACTGCACTTCTAATATTTACTGCAGTCAATATTAATGTTATGGCTAAAATGTAATGCCATTTACTACTTTTGTAACGGTATCTGGTAGGTATCAAGTTTCTGGCTGAGCATCCTTTTTCTTGTATCAGTGCTATGTACAATACAACATTTTATTGATGAAGTAATGTTGTTGGCCTTTAAATCTGTTGTGTTTAATGTAGGCTATAAGCTATAACGTTTTAATTGTCGAGATTTATTTAATTAAAGCTTATATGGCTCATGTATATTTTGCTATCATCGCAGTTACTAAAATAATAAGCAAGCGTACGTTAAATAGGTTACAAATTATTCCCAAATGTAGTTAATAGTCATACATGTAACAATATTTTAGATATTTTTAGTTGTACACTTAACATTCTACAAGAAAAAAATACTTACTCATCATATGCATGCATTTTCCGTAGGATTAGGAGTTGATGACGAATTGTGAATCAACACATTCGATATACAAAGCCGTAGATAAATGTTCTAAACAAGTAGTTTGTTAGGCCGTCAGCAGTGGGTGAGATAATTTAGATTGAAGAATCAACAGCTCATAAATATTGTTTATAGGCACATACACATATTGCTTATTTCAAAAAATAAAATTGTGAAATAGCAATGACATATCGATACCTTTGTTTTTCATATTGTAACTTATCATGGTGTTTAGTCAAGCTATGAAAATGTGGGTGTAACTATTGTATGTGTTACATACGATTGTTCCACAGACCTGTCAATATTTTAATAGTTTTTCTAATTCAAGGTATGAGATTTCTGGCTGTGATTGTTCTTTATAAACTTTTCACATATTGACAAACTTTTCTTTATTGTAGTTGTGCGTTGTTCTTGAGTTAAGCAAATCGCCCCTATTTATACGAAGGTTATTCAAATTCGACTGCGACTACATGAATCTCCGAAAGAAGAGACGCGAAGTCGGTTAAATGGACAAACTTGCGCATTTATGAGAGCAATAATGTTGCAATTTAAACATTTTTCGAAAAAAAAAATCAAAATTGGATTTTACGTTTTTATTTATTTTTGACATTACGCGTAAAGTTGAGAAATTTTGTGTGTTAGTACTTTCCCTGTGCGTTTTGTGGTGTGATGAAATTGAATGCGACGTTCTGTCTGTCCTGGCCAACCAAATTATTTTTTTAAATACAGACTTGGATTATTTTTCTATTTGTTGTATCCCCTCTCCTATTCTGAATTTAATGATACTGTAGATGTTGATGTTTGTAAACATTTTGTCGTAAAAAGTGATCATCAATAAACCTTGTCCTTAATGTGGCTCTCGTCAGCAATACATTTAAAAAACATTTGAACTTTTTTCTTAATGTTATTGCTCTCATAATGATATTGGTTGAATCTCCACGGGATTTTTTTTTACACTAAGCCACTTGTATTTTGCAAAATAAACAATTTAAGAAACCATACTTAGCAGATTATGCTACATATAAATGGAGATGCCTACAAAAAATCGAATAAGTTTTTCTCTAAAGCAGTAAAAACTACAAATGATGATTTTTAAATGCCGTTGATAATTAAAAGAAAATAGAGCAATTTACATTTTATTATTAAGCACATAAACAGGAAATAAACAGTAATACAATATTCGCCTTGTAGAACGGTATTAACAAGGACGTACGTGGTCGTAGCTAAATAATCCACCTTTTATATTGAGCAGGTGTAATTGAGGTGGCTATAACTTTTCCGCTGTGGTAGAATGTTTTAAGCGAAAGAACTGTCGAAGGACCAATTACCTAACTTTGTTAATTGTAAGGTTTTAAATTTGTGAATTTATGCTGTTATCTACAAACATAAGTGATATGTTGTGTGTACCGATTTTTACGTACGAATGAATAGGTTTGCACATTGAGAAATTGCTTATTGAACTGATTAAAATGTGCTGAAGTACAGGTTTATAATCAATGAAACCTGAACGATAGTTTGTTTATTATGTTTCTTCTCCTTTCTTACCATCCTTCTGTGCCGCATTAAGGTCCAGATGTTGTTAAATCTGCATATGTCTTGTACCATCTCTAAATTTTTGCTTTTTATCTGGTTTCTGTTCATTGCATTCTCTTCCATTTTTATATTTTTGTTACTCCACTATCTCATGCTATCAAAGATCTCTCTCTTGGTTTCCTATTAAATGTTATCACTTTCCACACAATTCTGGGGATGCTTCCTTCTTTCATTTTTATAACGTGCCATTTCCATGATATTCGGTATTGGCTGTAGCTGCACCCTAGTTCGGTATTTCTAATCCTGTTTCTCATTGTTCATTGTGAACATTTCGATCTCCATTAGGAATGGCATTTCTGCAGCTTGCACATTTTGTTGTTATCCCTGTGGGTAAATTCGTCTTCTGCACTTTTATTTTAGTTTTCTTTTACACTTGTCGTTTATTTAGCATTGTTTTATTAAAAGAGTAGTATAAGTATGTTAGCTTCTTTTTTATTTTTTTTGTTTTTTTTAATAATTTGACGTTTGACTAAGCACCAAGGTATTTAAATATTCTTACTGGATATATATTTTCATCTTGTCTCAGATTTAACGTTTCATTATTTACTTTCGTATTTTGTACTGTAGTTTCCTATTCCATATCTCTAAACTATGCTGTAATCTTTTTATTTTTATATTTTATATGCTATTTCTTTGTGATCAACTTTCATCGATTGATTATTTCATCCATGTAGGTTATAAATAATGGTGGGCTGAATATTGTATTTTGTCTGACTCGACTCCCTTTTGAATTCTTCAGTATGAAAGTTGTCTATTTTCAGATAATCTTTGGTATTTATACAGGGTGTCCCTCATAGATTGCCTAATAATGCACTGGCGTGTTCTTTGGTCAAAAAGAAACAAAAAAGTCCTAATAAACATGGGTCCGGATATGCTTTGTTTCTGAGATACGGAGTGTTAAAGTTTAAAAAAAAAACAGCCGCCTATGGAATAAATAATTTAAATCTAAGTGTGCCAAAACATGATCATTAATAGCACTAGTAAACCTTTAAACTTGCACTAAAATCGGTTAAGGAGTTTTTAGATATTGAAGCATTTTAGTTTTTGTCTTAACAGGTTCAGAGACGTGCAAAAATATTGGCTTTAATTTTTTTCTTGAAAACAAAGCGAGATCTGAAAAAATCACGGGAGACAAAAAAGTTGCATTTTGAGCAGCTTTATTAAAAAAAATTATAAAAACTGCAAAAAATCTCTTGGCGTTATTTTTTTTGTGCAAAAACTTAATCGTTAAGCCCCCCTGGGCACGCCCGTGGAATTGCTACATCAATTATAATAGGTCCAAAAGATACCTCATAAAGTTATCAACAAACTCTAAAAATTTCATTAAAATCGCTCGATGCGTTTTTAGATAACATAAAAAAAACGAATTAAAAAAACCTTTAACACCCTGTATCTCGGAAACTATGCATTTGCGAATATATGTTGATTAGGACTTTTTTGTTTCTTTTTGATCAAAGAACATGCCAGTGCATTATTATGCAATCTATGCGGGACACCCTGTATATAAACTTTTAAATCTCACTACTAAGTTTTATTTATTTATTTTCTGGCTAATGTTTTCCATAGTATGTTTCGTGGTGCTTTCTAAAAAGCTTCTTGGAACTCAACAAAGCATATGTACGTTTTGTTCTCGACCTTTAATTATTCTTCTATGAGTTATGTGGTGGTGAATACTATCTTCAGTCCACTGTGTTTTATTTATTTTCTTAGCCTGACGTCTAGAATTATTTCATAAATTTTGCCGGCTATACGCATCAACTAAATTATTTTTTAAACATGTATACAGGCTCCCCTTTTACGCAAACGGACTATGGTTACTATTTCACAATAGGAATTGCTGAAATGTTGATTTTTTCACAGTAATTTCAGCATTTCTTATATCGTTTCATGGTTGTAGTGTATATTTATACCCCCAATTATTTTTTTCATATATCTTCATGTACGTCTTCTTCTTCTTCTTCTTCTTCTTCTCTTTGTTTTTGTCATTCCACAGCTGTATCATTTAGTTCTGTTTCATACTTTTAATAATTCTTGGGGTATATATCCTTTTTATGTAGTTAATACTTCTTTATTCTTATTCAATATCTCTTAATTTTTTATTTTGAGTTTGAAAATCTCTCTCTGTCTCTGTCTCTCTCTCTCTGTCTCTCTGTCTGTGTCTCTCTCTCTCTCTCTCCCTGTGTCTCTCTCTCTCTCTCTCTCTGTCTCTCTCTCTGTCTCTCTCTCTCTCTCTCTGTCTCTCTCTCTCTCAGCCTAATCCATGAAGGTACAAGAAGAATGTTTGGTAACATATCTTCAATATAATTTCCTTCGCATATCATTGTGAGAAATACGCACCTACTTTTAATAATTGTTTATCGTGCACTATATCCACATTTAATGTTTCTATGTGGTATTTTCTTAGTAACAAGGAATAAAACTCACCAAACTGTTGGAAAGTGAAAACACATCCCATTGTTAAAAGTTAGTTAATATTGGCTTAACTGGGGATCACGGTCAATACCTACGCATACCTATGAAGACATGAATTTATAAACATTACTTTTTCGCATAAAGTCAATTGCTAGTTTTTTTATGTTGTTCTTTTTTGGGGTGGAGGGTGAACCAGGTTCAACGTCGAATGGTCACCCGGCTCAGTGGACTGCGGAAAAAGTTCCGCCTATCCGTCGATCCGAACCGAGGACTGGATTATTGCTAGCCTGGTACCCTATCTACTGCGCCACCAAGGTGGTCTGATACTGTTATAATACTATAATGTCTAAGGTGCATATCTATATATATAAAACTGAAAGTCCTGACTCACTCATTCACTCACTCATCAACGCCCAGCCCAAACCCTTGGACCTAGAAAGTTGAAATTTTGCACAGAGGTTCCCTTTATGATGTATACAAGGAATAAGGAAGAATATTTCGAAATTCAACCCCTAAAGGGGTAAATTGGGGGTTCCAATTTTGTATGGGGAAATAATATTAAATAGTCATTTCGACTTGAAACTTCATAGGAGTACTAAAAACAAATAAGCAAACACGTATTTCGTGATTTTCCGAAAATCAACCCCCTAGGGGTGTCGTTATTGATGTTTCTTGGGACGTTGATTGCGAAAATGGCATTTATTTTTAAATCCAAGACTGTGGACATGACATAAGGGAAGGGACTGGACGGGACGAGACGGCCGGGAAGGGATGGGATGGAAGGGGAGGGGATGGGACGGGACGGGACGGGACGGGATGGGACGGGACGGTACGGAGACGGGGACGGAGAAAGGGACGGGGACGGAGACGGGGACGGGGATAGGATGGGGTGGGATGGGATGGGTTGACAGAAAATAATTAGTCATTATTTAATACACAAATAACAGCTAGTACAATTTAAAAATGTCAATATGAACTTCATTTACCATAAGACTCATCTGGAGATTAGGTAGCGGTATGTGACCAGCGAGTCGTTAGAGATACACTCTTGTTTCCCACTCATTTACTTACCCGCATATGAAATAATAGAAATTGTCATTTTGTAGGCACATAAATTGACTCTTTATTTATAGAACACTGAAGAGAAACTAAAAAAATGGTGCACAATTAACTCAAAACAAAATATTCACTTATAATACCATGAGTAGTCAAAGTTACGTTGAATATTTTTGCTGTGGTATCACGAATTTCAATTGCGCTTAGGTTCGATTAGGACGATTCCAAATTCTAAGCGCAATAGACATGAGTAGTGATACCACCGCACAAATATTCTACTTAACTTTGACTAAGAATGGCATTCGAGGGACTATTCAACGAACCAAACTACTTTTTCAAATTAGTTTTCAGTAAATCTATCAACAAACTACGCAATTTCTATAGTAACAAAACACTAATATTGAGTTTTTCTAATAAAAATAATATTTTTTTAATAGTATATTTATGATACTAGTGTACAGTATGATCGAAAACTTTTAACCTCTAGAGATCGTAACAGAAATATAAAAACTTAGTTCGGTGACACTTTTTCCGACACATTGTGTCAGACATTTTAGGTTATGTTGACATTCAAATTTACTATATTAAAACACGCCACCAATGGCAACGTGCAGAAAAGACGTAATTCGGGCGCTAATATTAAGAGTGCTACAAAAGTCACTTTTGACACTAGAAACTGTGCAAAAAGTTGTCATTTTAACACGATCGAAGAAAAAAATATTCACTTGAATACCTTCTAGGAAGATATATCCTCTGATATTTTTTTGATTGGTCAAGAAACGTCAAATTCTGGATTTTCATTGGTCACTTTTTGGTGTTGGTACTATTGACGTAGCGTTTACTAATACGTATTTTTATTACATTTTATTAAACTTAAGGTGATTATTCAACACTATAATGAACGAACCAATGAAAATTGTTCAATTTGTCAGAAACGGCAAATCAAAATTGACTATCGCAGTGTTTTCACGCGAGTCCGATTGGTTTCAATGATTTCAATTTAGTGAGTAGCCTTTGACTGACATTTCGCCAAAACGTCAAAGTGAAGTTTTCAAATCGGCTCATAATAGTCATGTTGGAAGCTCCAGAATTGAATTAATAGTGGAATTAATAGTGAAAAATGTGTGCTGTCGAACACGGTAAAAGTCATCTACCCATATTGTTGAAGGCAACATTTTTTAAGAGAAAATCGTACGACACCCATTAATGACCAATAGAAAAATCAGTTCACGAGCCGTAACCAAGACAACAAGAAAATTTCTTGGAATTTTTTTGTAGGTAGACATTACTTCTTTTTAGGCTTTATGTCGTTACGATTTTCTTACCGAATCTGCATTCGAGCATTAATTCATATCCGGAAATTATTTTTCGTGCATTCCAACAACGTTCTAATTTGCCCTCGTGTCCCGCTCGGGCAAATTAATACGACTTTGTTGGAACGCACTCAAAAAAATTTCCGGAAAGAATTAATGCTCTTATGAGATTATATGTGAATATTTTTCGTCAACATGCAAATTATTGCAAATTTCTCTCAACAAAAACTGCTCAAATTCCACTCGACCTGTGGTCTCGCGGAAATTTTAACGCAGTTTTCGTTTCGAGAAATTCAAACGCAATAATTTGTATGTGAACGAAAAAATCTCAAAAAATATTCTTCTTGTGGTATTACCATTAAGAGTTTCTAGAAAAATATTTACTTTGACACTGCAATAGGAAATATTAATTGTCATTTTTAAATTCAAATCTGCCTGTGTACAGGTGTGGAAACCTTTGCAAAACAAAATACAGAATCCCTATTACAAAAATTATATGCACATGCCAACTTCAAAAAAATTAAAATGTTTTTGTGTTTACTGAATGCCCTATAGAACTGCATGTTACTAACAAATTGCTTGTGTCAAAGATATGCGAAATATTTTAGGTTATCGTTCTAGCGATGTTTTTCATATTATTGCAGAATACGTATTGACATAGATTTGACGTTTTAGAATAGTTAAATCTTTCCACACAGCGAATACTTGTAGTACTGTAAGTTACATAAATTCTGCAATACTATTTAACAATAGCAGCTCTGGTGAAGATACTGCCAAAGAGATACTGGTTTATATGAGCTTCTTGCTGAAATTTAAACACTGAAAACTAACACTTCATTTTCAGTTGAAATTTATTCTGTATCCGAATTCTCTTGATACACATCCGCTTATGTTAACAAAAATCAAATCCACGTTATTTTATAATGTAACTTTTACAACTATAACATCTTTAAATTTTATTATAGAAACGTTCGTTAATAATTCGGTCATGTTCACTCACACTTATAACTAACAAAAATGCAAAAATTAAAGTACGAACATGGACGGTAGTTCAGCTGCATCCATTAGCATTAGGAGAGTAAATAATTCCGGCCTGGTAGGGAAGGGACTATAGGGCCTATAGATTTAGGAGACGGCCGTTTAGCGCATATACGGTCAAAATTAGTGTAGCCGAGCTTCTTGTCATTATGTACTCTATGGTAAAACTAAGATACCTAAGGAATACAAGTAGCTGTAATGTGTGTTCCCCACGTACCATTGTTTGCATAGAAAAGTGGGACAGCTAGTTTTAAGGTTGGTTATACAACGTATGTATAATATGTTGGTGGCACTGTAAGTTTATGTCAAATTCCAGGTTATCAGGTTAGGTTTGTCGTCAGTTTTGACACAAACTGACACAAAACCTATTAACCTCGAATTTGACATAGACTTACAGTGCCACCAACATATTATACATACGTTGTAAAACCAACCTAAAACTAGCTGTCCCACTTTTCTATGCAAGCAATGGTACTTGTTACAAAATAAAATATCACACTGTATATACTGGAAACATGTTTTAAAATAAAAATCATCGTCACGTAGATACGTCAAAATTTGATGTTCAGTTTCTGAAACAAATGATTTTGTATAAATCGTAGTTCATAAATTATACTGTTATTCCGACTTCAGAATGTACTAACTTTCTGTTTCATTCCAGGTAAACACACTTTCAGAGTTTTAACCATCAAACACTCCACTCCAGGTAATGAGTTTTTTATAAGTTTTTCCATTATTATAACTTCGTTTTGCAAAAATTGTTAAGAGAATTTCTCCTCGCAAAACTTTTATCTTTGCCCTTCTACGACGCCCTTCGCTAGTGGGACGGGGACAGTTATATTGTCGCATTATAAATGATGTCGGATGGAGCGCATAAGAATTTGGCGTGAAAAATTGCCGCCGTGAACCGTCGTCTAATAAACTTAATCAAATCGAGTGTCTGCAGTTTATAAACTGCCTCTCATTACTCAACACTTGCTCAAACTTATGAAGTTTAATCGATGTATTGCAAAACATCCCGGAGCCTCGGAGGGTCTTCTTTCAATTTTACTTTATTTCCGTGGGGCCTGAAAACGATTGCTGAAAGGAGTCATACGGCGCGATATAAGAAATTACTTATTGGAGGAGGAAAAGTCGATTACATTTTATGTCCCTGCGTGTGGTCACGGCCGTAAAATATAGTAAAGAGTAAAGATAGTTCGGATTTTATTGTTCGTGTCTCCGGATTTGTTTTGAAATTCGCTACATGTGGAATGCAGCCGACTATGATTCTCTTTAGAAATAAAATTGACCCTTGGAAGCACACCATAAAACTGCTGTTAAGTTGATCGGCTGTTCGTCGGGGCGGTTGCTTGCCAAATCGTCCTTAGCTGGTTGATAAGAGTTCTGAGGGCAACGAAGAAGCAATTTTATGTAATATCTGGCCTGATGCCAGTATTTTCACTTTCAATTTTTTGTTCCTGCTACGAAAATTATGGCACATTCTTAGAGACCGCCTTCGACATTTCCTGTATTTAATATACGAGGAGCGTTTCAAAAGTTAGGTCCGATCACTAATTACAGACAGTTGGCAACAGTAAATGAGCTCGAGCTCAGTGAGTAACCTCAAGTAGTAGCTCATTGAGGAGCTATCCGCCGTTTTGTTGCCAGTTTGTTTTTTTCCCTTGTAGCAATTTTTGATGTTTACCAGAATAAACGTTGCCGCTAGTTACAATTTCGTCAGTGATTCGAAATAAATGTCATCAATTTAAGGAAGACAAATGTGAGGATGAGTGAATATAACAATCTGATACAATGTTAACATCAGTGTTCTTACAGTGTAGACAATAACATTTCAGGAAATTCCATCATCTACAGTCTCCGCTGAAAAAAAGTTTGCTGAACTGGCTGATCTCTGTGAAAGCTGCAACGCTGCTTCTTTTAGTCCTACTGTGGTCCGAACCCACCGTTATACGAGGAAGTTTTAAAATTAAACCGAACTTTGCGTCTGTGCAGTAAATACAAGGGCTATAAAATGTTTGGTACACATGTCGAGACAAATCTAGCAGGCGACGTGTCGTTTATTCATCACTGTTAGTGCGCGTTGTCGGTTTGCGAGCAGCGTGTAAATATTAAATTTTATATGAAGCCCCGTCGAACGTTTACTGAGACTTCACGTGTTCAAATCGGATTCTTCATCACGACAATGCCCCCACGCATCGGGCGCTCTTACTCACTGAATATCTGACAAAGTACCAGAAACCTCTACTAAGTGAAGCTGCTTGCTCTTCGGGTCTCGCCTCGCAGATTTTTATCTGTTTCTGAAATTGAAAGCTTCCACAAAGGTTCGCCGGTTTAATTCATCAGAAGAATTGTTTACAGGACTGTTTTGATAAGTGATATGGATGCTAACAAAACTGTGTAGCTGCTGAAGGTGCTTACTTTGTAAGTGGTGTTGTCTATATGTCCGTATAATAAATTTAATAAAAGTGTTTTTAAAACTTCGTAGTGAAAAAAGACGTCTTTTACGATGTACTATTTAAATATTGATTTGTCTTGTTGGTTGCCCGCGGCTCAGTTTATTGCAAGAGAACTCTTAACTTTAATTATTCCTAGTCGAGATTACGGATAATCATTACAACAAAGTTCTGGTCGCTGACACCAATAAATATAGGGAAATACTCCACACTTCCATTCCAATAAAAGCAAATCGTTTTACAATAAGTATAATATACATATATATTGGTTTTAAACAAACCAAATGAAGGCACACAAAATAATTTGCCATTGATGACCCAAAGACGTTAATTAATAACATGAAAAACTAAGAGGGATAAAACACGTTTCTACCAACGTTTAAGATTAAGGTATCTAATGCGTACCATAGTGTTGACCTACATTTATATTTAAATATAAATATTTCGGAACCGAATCAGAAATACAGAAATTAGACGACGTACAAATGTTATTGATGTCGTACAAAAGATCGATTGGTAAGAAAGTGGCCAAAGGGGGACAAAATATAATTTTAGAAAATATCTTAATTTTTTTTCAGAAAAATGTAGTTTTGTAGTAGTTTACTTAACTTCTAAAATTGATTTTGAACATTTCTTTTACGGAATGCAAAAACTGGTTTTGTTCTTTAATTTCTATGATTTACAAAGAATTATGGTATGTGTAACGGGCCAGCTGGATCCCTTACCGATAATGTTTATTTTCATGCTTAAATGTAGAAGCCAAGTGTATTTCCTATTTTCTATTATTAGATTTAATATTGAATTTTATGCAAGTAAATGTTCGCAAAGCCGGTCCTGCGCTGGACATGTATTGCGAATTTTGATTTTCGCGAGTGCAGCAAGAAACGCACGCTGTATGTGAGATGCTGGGATTTTCAACTCATGCAAATTCAACAAAAAAGGCAGCAGTCGCACGCAGCTTCTTCTGAGAGGAACGTATAGTACGTGAATTTGGGAGATATAAGTTAGCCAACTTTTGCTTCAAACAGTGTTAAAGTGCAGCGCGCCAGCGTTTGCGAGTGTACATTTAAGTACACCCATTGTGCTATATTTAAAGGCTTATTTAAAGCGTCAATTTTGAGAGGCGCCAATTCAACTGTCCTTACGAGGCCTGCACGAGATCAGTGGTGCCCAGCATAATGTCCCCAGGAGCGGGTGATGCAATCGAGGCGTGCCGTTTCCAAGGGTATGCAGCAGCCAGTTTCAGGTAAAATGTTTGCAGAGCGTGATAAGGTTGCAATCGTGCAGGAATGTTGTTTTCAGCGACTCAAATAAGTATCGGCTTCAGGCAGTTTTGACATTGCAGTTTTGTTAAACATTTTGACATTTGCGTTCTTTTAAAAGATAATTATTTCAACGCTATTTTTGGCGATGTTTTATGTTGTTCATGTATATTTGCAACACGCCTGCGAGTAGCCTCAATCTATATCGCACGTAGATTGTTTGAGAACTTAATTCTGTTTTATTTTATTTCTTTTGTATTTTTATGCCTATTTTTTGTTTTTATGTGTTTTTGGAGTTTGATGAATAGAATTCGGCTTTTTTGTGCATTGTTCAAAGCTAAGTTTCAGTCCGACCAACACTATAAGGGGGAACCAGATTTCTGCTTTGACAGATAGTGATTTTGCATAAACGACTAACTGAGATATTAAGAGAGTTTCATGTTCACTGAGCTAGCTAAGGGATAAAAAGGGTAAATAATGATTTAAATATTAAGACGTACGAGACCTCTTGTCAAATTTAATGTATCCACGGAGAGGTAAAAAATGCCGCCTTTCATATGTTACTTAAAATATAAAACAATTTTAGCAATTATATCTTTATAATGAAAAGAACAAATTCACCTTCAACTTTTTTATTTATTTTATCCTACTTTTTGGTCCCCCAAAATGATGTTATTCGGGTCAGCATCGACTCAATGTTGGTAACCGTAACACAAATCGGCTGTATATCGGAAGACCATTAATTAACATGATTTAGCTGAGGTATCGAGGACCAGGATGGTTTTAAGGCAGCTGTGCATAATAAAGCTGAGTTTGTAAATATGTGTCTTACCAGTAATATCTTAAGCAACCTACGCGATTACTGGCCTTTACTTCTGAAACGTGCCTCGTATTAAGGTTAGAAGTTATTTTGCCCAACGTTCCCGTAAAATTTTCTCCAAATCACCAATCGCACAATTTAAGAATACAATGTAATATAAGGAATCACAATATAGTAGAAGATTTAACATTTATACTCTTTTCAAGGGTAGGTAATTGTAATATACTTGCCTAGTAGCACAGCTTCACCATTAATCTAAGCATTTTCGGACGGGAAAAATACAGTTGAAAATGGTTTTTAAAATTAAAATTCACTTTATAAAAATACATACATACGCTGACACAGCTCCACACATTCATGTAATGTAAACACGATATTTTTAATTTTAACTCCTTAAATGGAACACCTTTTTTATATACCATTTTCCCGAAAACGCAATTTTTAAAGTAAAAATAATAGCAACAATTTTTTTCACAAATAGAGAATGGTTTGGGAAATACCATCTATCTATATCCTCAAAAAGCGTTGACAGTTACGAATGTTTCGGTCCAGTAACACACTTGTGTCATCTGACTTAGTTTTATTACCAAAAGTTAATGCACCGGTAAAATTGACCGCTCTCGATGACAACAATGATATTCAATCAAGTGTAACGGAGACACTTACTGATATTTCGATGAAGACTTAGGAAAGAGCATTCAATCTATTGAATTGCCGTTTTATTACATTCAAATGCATATAATGAGTATTTTAGCATTCTGCAACTTCAGATATTATTCGAGAGTTTGCACATCTGCTTGCCTTTTCAATAAATTTTTTATTCATTTATCTTACTGTATAACGGTTTTCACAAATGCATTGATCCTTGTAAATCGTCAACGCTGTACAATTTATATGTCCGGAAGAAAAATACTAGTTGATTCTTTGTGTTTTTATTCCAATAATTGTATTAGTAAGTGTTTACCAGAGCTGGGACGAATCCTCTGAAAATGGGTTCGATTCACGGATCCGGATCAGTTTAACTTCAAAATTGTTGTTACGGCATACAGTTACAATACCATAACAACAATTTTAAAGTTAAACTGAGGATTCGGATCTGTGAATCGAATCTATTTTCTGATGTTGTACTTTTGTGTAAAGTCAGAGTTTATAGTCGACAAATTTAACAAGTCCAAGACAATGGTAATAATAAATCAGATTATAAATTTGTGTTAAGTCTTCACAGGACTAAAATTCCGAAGTTACCGGGTAAGATCTTAGTTTCGTAAACCTCCGCAGTCCCTACTCCTAACAATGTGAAGAAAACGACGCACAACGCTGGCATAAAAAATATCTGAACTACAAAAAGGATTCGTGTCATGAATAAAGGATTCGAATCACGGAAAAATGATTCAAATCCTTATAAGGATTCGAATTATTTTACAATTCGAATCCAAAAAGTGGGTATTCGAATACAAAGCTTTTTCGT
This sequence comes from Agriotes lineatus, assembly GCA_940337035.1. NCBI lineage: Eukaryota > Metazoa > Arthropoda > Insecta > Coleoptera > Elateridae > Agriotes > Agriotes lineatus. The sequence continues at coordinate 72,295,475 of OW679197.1, read as the reverse complement.
TTACTTCACGAATCCAAATCATGTCCTTTTAGGTTAGGTATTCGAATACGTCTTATTTAGAAGAATATCACATGGTCAACCAACATGTAAAAACCCAATTACAGGTTGACACTAATTTTAAAGATATTATTATTTTGCTGTACTTAGTCAAAGAGCAGCATCTAAAATGTTCACCTATGGAAATACTACTCTCCAGCCAAGTACGGCAGTATTGTCGTACTAGTAGTACAATAATATGAGATAGAAAACTATAAATAATGGAAATAAAAAACAAAACAAATTTAAAGATTTTGCAATAGCAGATTTTTGAATTTTGGAAAAGACATGCAGAAAATATCGATACACCCAGAATACTGATTATAACATCGCATAATTTTCCAAAACGGTGAGTTTAAAACAGAGCTGGGCAGTAATTAATTACTTTTTAATTAAATTCCTTTTTGTTTATTTGTCTTGGAATTGAATTACACTTCAAAATGCGGTAATTGTAATTGGGTATTGCCATTTTTGTTAAAAAGTACTTGAAAATTACTTTTTGAAAGTAATTAATTACTACACTCAATTACTCAATTACTTTTGTGTAATTAAATTACTCTAAAGTATTTAAATTACTTTACAAGTATTTGAATTACCTGTGGTAATTGAAATTGCTCGAGGTAAGTGAATTACTTTGTGGTATTTCAATTATTGAATTATTGACCTCGATTGGGTGCCAAATCTCTAGAACGCAAAAAATAAGATAAGATCTTATTAAGTTACATATTAAGCAAATCGCAATAGGGTATTCCCCGAAAAATATAAGCCTAATTTATTATTTCCTCTGACGAGTCGAATAACAGCAACTTTTGCATTTTGTACGACGCGTCACGAGCATTGGTGCGTGTATGTAGATGTGATCTGTAGCTTGCAATAGTAACTCTAATATTTATTGTTTAAGACGTTAAAACTGAGTTTGCGGTAAGTACATTACAGATTACAATACCTACGGTAAAAATATAATTTAAAATATTAAAATAGCTTCATTAGACGATATTGGTTGATAATAATCATTTATTCATTTCAATTTACTTGTCGCTTTCTTGCCTTGTAATGCTCATATGCTGCTTTGTATACTGACACATAGTGCATCATTTTTACGGACTGCTGCAATATGTTAGCTTCGATTATTATTATAAATTTGGAATAGTGTCTTATAAAAATCATGACTTTCTTATAATTCCGCTCACCTCATCCAACATTACTTCTTTACGTTATACAGGGTTCTGCGTTGACGGACGAAACGTACAAAACCCTCAACCTTCATATTAATTACTAGGCATTCAAATATTGGCTTCTTAATGATTTTACACAAAATCCGATTTAGTTTTTTAAAAGAACAGTGCATAGTGATCAAATTTACGTAATTTCAGATATTTTATTGGCCTAAACTAAAATCAATAGGTATTATTAAAGATGTTGATAAGATTTTGAAATTTGAAGTAAAAATATGAAAGCATCCTGAGCAATTTAATTGTCGACCGTTGACAGTAATTTTATGAAATAGGTATTTCCTCCCGTTTCTTCTACGGTGTATTCAAAAACAAAATACATAAGGGTTGGCCATGGAATATAAAAGTAATGTCAACAGCAAGCTTTAGAATTCATTAACTGTCATCACTGTTGTTGCTGTCATCAGTTTATATTATACGCTGATATCGTGATTGAAAATTCTAAAAATTCTTGTCTCTAAAGCTTGCTGTCGACATTACTTTTATTTACCATGGCCAACCCGTATGTAATTTTTTTAACACATGGTATAAAGGTCTTTTGAATGTAAAAATTACTTCATTGTTACGTGCTTGAGCAAATGTCTTTTGTTTTTGTATCTGCTGTACAAATTCTTATTTCAATCAGCGGTTTTCAACTAGTTTAATTCTTCAGCGTTGGCGAGAAGAGTACCTAATCAATTGTAATCATGCAAGGGAGGAAATGACGTTTTAGTCCAGAGTTATACATACAACAGTTTTATATTTTATGATGAGACTATCTCTTGTATTCAGCTGCATTCAAGAATGTTTAAATATGAAAACCAGGTTAAGCAGGAGGTTAGTTGATTTATTATTAATTACATTGCCTCCCGTCTCTAATGGCAACGGCAGTCAATGTATTATATTCCCTCCCATTGCTATTGGAAACCGACCATGAAACCAAACGTATATTTTCGGAAAACCTTGAACATGAGACAAAAAATGTTCAAGTTGCGCCAATTGAATCACCACGTAGTGTTCTTTTACAAAATCCAAATAGAAATTTGCTGTCAAACAATTAAAAAATCCAATGCTCCACCCTGTATACTTAAGTAAGTTACATATTTTCGTCATTCAGCCTCATGTTAGGCTTATTTAATAGTAGATTGTTCTACAAGTTAAGAAAAGTGAGAGTTTTTCAACGTTTAATTTACGAGCGAGCGATGCAAAGCGAGTGGATTAATTTATCACGAACATGGAAAAATTACTTTTATAACATATTCAGCGTGCTATTTTTTCTAATACCATTACAAAATCTAGCCAAAATGAAATTCGATATTTCTTCATATTCGATTTTTTTTTAAATCGGCAGTGAAAAACGTTGAAATCGTCAAATAAAATTCGAGAAACCGGCAGTGAAGTAATCCATTGTTTTACGACTTTTTGTAGCCGGCTAGGCGATAGGTAAACGTCAACCGACCATCATATTTTTTAAGGACAGCTGTAAGAACTCCACCTCCTAAAACTTGGGTTAGTAGCAGTATAATCTTGCAAAATATAAAAATGGATTCGGAGTATTGAATGATTCGACTCATACTAAGCTCTGATGTTTACAGTATTTCAGGTCGTCTCTCGCATTGCTATTCAGCACTGGTGTAGTATTTGCGTGATTCAGCTTGTGGTGATTTTTTATTGATTACTTCCATATTTTGTCCTTTCGTGCCTATTGCAATATATTTAATTTGATGAACATTTACCATCGATTGCAAACTTCTACGTTTTACTTTCAACTTTGTCGTCGTTGATTTAACATCAAATACGTTATTGATATTGATTAGAGCTGTTGTATCTCCATTGTAGTTTATATATATCGCATGCGTTTCGCATAATCCGTCATTTTGCAAAACGTCGGAATTTTGCACAAACCTTGAATATTTTGCAAAATGACGGCTGCATTTCAGTTATTTTGCAAAATTTATTGTTGCTAGTATCTTTTATAAATTCTTACGTTTTCCAAAGAATATCCTGAGAGTTTTGAATTTCTCAAATAATTTTTAATGCCAACCAGTGGTTGAAAACAGTGTTTCAAAAACTTTGAAGTGTTGGGCACTTTTGATAAAATGGCAACTACACATTTATCTTTCAGTTATACCATTTAATTCCAGAGTTGTCACATTTGGAAATCTTACCATATTTTTTAATGAACTGTTCATGGGATTTTTGCTTGTAGAAATTATTTCTTGAAGAAAAGTCTGTTCAATTTTGGATAACATAACAACTTGGGCTAAGGGTTAACTATTGTGTTTGAAGCAATTTCTTGGTTCGATTTAAGAGAAAATGTAAAAATTATCGCCATCAATGTATTAAATAATATTGTCTATTAGGATATTAGAAATATATGTTACTTTTGGAATATACGTAATTCTAATTCAGGCTTCAGGCTTTCCTGTTTCAAAAGGTCAAAATTTGTGTTGAGCATTACATTTGCTTTGGCTGCAGTCAGTCACTTGGTACAGATATTAATGGCCTTGGAGGATATTAATTTATTTAATGGGATTAGAGGAACGTTTCATACCCTCGGAAGTACATAAAGTAATGATCACGTATTTGAGTGTCTCCGAGAGTGTCATTAGCCGGACGGATGAGGTTGTAAGTGGCATGGACGCCGCTGATGTCCTTTTTAACCTTGGGGGCCGCAGCTGCGAGCCTGCCATCCTGCATGCTAAGTACTCCGGAATCGCAATAGGGGGCAAAGCGTATGCAAAATGCACGGTACGTACGTGCGCCGAGGTGCATTTAAATATATATCCCGTAATGCAAAATGCGAGTTTTTGCTAAATTATGATTCACGGCCCCTGCTGCGGCTGAGTTTAAAATATTCCCTCCAAGTGCACGAAATAGAGAACCATTAGTCTGCTTCCCAACTTTTCACTGTGATTAAACCAGTCATATGCATTACCCCTGCAGTGCGAATTTGGAGTTGAGTCGTTGATGGAAATTATTGCAACTGAAATACAAGTAGGCAAGTTATAAGGGTTTTGTATACAGGGTGTAAAAAGGGCGTGAGAGCAACCCACCACAGCAAGCAGTTTATATTATATACACGTACATGGGTCTGAAATTACGTAATCGGGGAGCTACTGAGATGGGTATTAGAGAAACACAGTTTTATCTTCGTATTCGCACTAATGGTTAGTTTTATTGCCGATGGATTTTTATAACAAAAACATGTGGAACAATCATTGTGTGTGGTATTACTGAAATATGCAATAAAAAAGTATTTTCAGTTTCCTTCTAACTATCCAGATAGTCGGCGAAAGAACACAAATCCAAATATGTTTTTCTTTCATTTTGAATAAGTAAGATTTTTTCATAAATATTATTGCTGTCATAAATGCCAAACTTTGCCGTCATTAACTGACTTACATTTTTCTAAGATTCCAGTGCTCACAGCCAAATTTGATTCACCCTGTATATGTTATTTTTCATGCTGACTCACGTGACCGCCAGGGCCTTAACTAGGCAAAGTTTTATTGTAGGCAAGCCAACATTTTTGCACCCCTCAGATGTGACACAAAATACTAATGATACTGTATAACTTCTACATTTATCTCCGGATAAAAATGAATCCAACATTTTGTATTCAAACATTTAAAAAATAAACAACTAAATGTTAAAATGAGAAAATACAACACAAATAAAATGAGAACAGAAAACAAGATTAGAAGACACAATTCTAATTTAAAAAAAACTACATATTATTATGTACTCAGTAGAACATTTTACAAATCCCTATATACCGGATGACAATGAGACCAGGGTCATGCCTCTATCTCCGTTACTAAGAATGAATTTGGATGAAATTTAATATAAGGATACTAGACATAATTTCGGATTGACACACAAGTATAATCAAAATGGAAATAACATTAACTTTGATTTTTTAAATAAATCACTATACAGTGTCCGCCAAAAAGTCGGCATAATATGGGAAAAATTTTTATTTTTGATTTTTCAAAAAAACTTTTTACGTCAATAATTTGTGCTTGTCTAAAAACCTATTTAGCCGCTATCATATATACCGAGTGATTTTTACTTCTTTTTCGATTAGAGTTTTTTGAAGCCATTTAAATAGATATTAATTAGATTTGAAAAATATTTCTCCTAAAAAGCACCTTGCATAAAAAACGTAAAAATTATGCAAACATACTACTTTTCGGTAAATAATAAAAAATCTAAAGAAGTAATTAACATTTTATATTATTTTTTCCAATTATAAATCTTTAAAGTCTTCACATACAAAAATTTGAATTTTAATATTAACTCTTGATATGTGAAATTTTGAAATATATTAAAAAAATTGAAAAATTTATTTTTAGCTAAAGTTAAAAAAATTAGGGGTTTGCTGGCCTTGATATTGTTCAGTTCGCTAATCATAACACGCTTTAAAAAAAATCTCATTGAAATCTTTCTTAGTTTCCGAAAAATAGCACTTTTCGGATTTTGACAATTTCGAAAAACACAATTTTCCAAAGAAGTAAAAATCACTCGGTATATATGAAAGGGGCTAAATAGTTTTTTAGACAACCACAAACTATTGACTTAAATTTTTTTTTAATCAAAAATTTAAAAAAAATCCCATATTATGCCGACGTTTTGGCGGACTGTATATATTTTATGTTTTTCGTAATCTACGACTCAAATTACATACAACAGTGCTGCCAAATTTACTTAAGTATTACACAGAAATATTAAAAAAAATAAATAATTAATTATTCTTGAATTTTAGATATAGCGATAAGGTAGTGCATGATGCATATCGTTAGAATGGTAATTAAATTTTCTGTTTAATGGCAAGATGGCCCTCGGTAGGTGCCATTTAAAAAAGTGACTTAAAAAACGTTTTTAGCAATTTTTTTAAATTAAGTATTTGATATCGACTTCATTGATAAAATAGCTATTACTATTAGTTGCTAGAGTCAATTGGAACATATTTTTTCAAGTCACAGCCTCCTATCGTAAAAAATAAAAGTTAGAAAAAAAATTCTGTTTGAAAAAAATTAAATTTAGAGAAACTAGTTTATATAATTTGACTTGCAGATTCCGAAAAAACTAAAATATACAGGGTGATCTATTGAAAAATTCAAAGTTGGTATCATTTCCGGTGAAACCGGAAGTCCACTATTTTGACCATATTTATCGGTTAATCAGATATTATCTCTAGTATCTTCATATAAAATTTTATCTAAATCGATGTATAAATAAAGAAGATATAAGTATGGCCCTAGTCTCATTGTTACCCGGTATAAACATATGGTGCACCCAAAATCGCCACTGCGTCATTTATAGCGCAACGATAAGCATATGCATTTATCAGTGAACACGGGTTCAAATCCCACTGGCTGCAATGTTTCTATTTAATTTTCAAATTCATGTAATTCGCTTTACCAAGTGTGTCTGTATTAATAGCAGCATTAAGGTGTTTTTACCTATCTTGTAGAGAATTTTGAAGACTTCAACCATAATTCGATCTAGCAAAAGTTGTTTTTCTTCCAGCCCGGTTTCTGTATTAAAGACGTTGAAAACATTTCCTTTTTAACTTTTTAATTTTAAAAATGTAAAAATTATTTTAATTAGAATAAGACCACATATGTGGTGCGTTCAAAAAGTTGGTAAAGACATATTAATATCTTAAAATAACACAATATACACAAATAATTACATATTATCATGCGTAGTAACATATGAACATAGAATAAGGTTCTGTTTTCGCAACCGCACTGTCACACTATTTTGTAATAATCAATATATTTAAAACGCGAAACTTTTTTTGTCGGCACGTAGTATAAGCCTTTCATAAGGCCAATTTCGTGTAGGGTTGCAGAAGTGTTTTAAAGTGAACACATTCGACCGGGAAAGTGATTGATTGTAGCGAAAAATACCATAGTAGTGGAACAAGTAAGCTCTCAAAATCGGTCTGTAGTATTCTGCTGATTGTTGCAATGGATGAATGTATCAGCGATGAGCCCAAAGCCGTGAATGTATATGTAATATCAGTGGACCTGCTCCAACAGTTGTTAAAAATTTAATGTAGGTGAGCACTATAAAATAAATCTGGTAGACGTATAGCATTTCCTTTGGAAATTGTACAAGGCAGTGTAATGTATCGACAAGATTGGGCGCAATTCGCATTATTATAATTAGCATTATTTGGACTTGAATCGTTAATATTTCAAATTAATTTATATGCAAAATTGGCGACTTGCTTATTTATTTTTTATTAGTGCGAAACAATTTTTTTTCAGTGCCATTTTGGCACCCCTTACCGCCTGCGCCTGCAGGCGGGGGCCTACTCGGCCTATACCTAGTTACGCCCTGGTGACCGCCAAAAAATAGATATATTTAATCTTAGCAACTGAGTACTCTAGCACTATACCATACTCACAAAGTAGTTACACGACTGCTTAACGGCTATTAATAACAACCTGAGTACAACTTGACAAACACATACAAAGAAATCGACCAATCACGCCCAAAAGCCTTGTAGTTATTTGCATTAACATTCCACACAAGCTGGTGCATAAATCGTCCTGATAGTGATGTTGTTCTGGAGATACAATGTTTACATCCATCGTGCGGAACACCTTCGCTAAACTTTATTTTCCAACCTTCCTTTAGCGCCAAAGCGGTCCCTATCTTCGCAACAGTTGTGTAGTTTCATGAGGCCTTTCATATAATTCTAATTTGGCCGGGATTGATAGCTGTTACGGCAAAAGTTGCAATATATTAAAAATGGTCGATTCCGAATGTAATAATTGATATGGAGTGATGCAACACCTACGCCACCTCCTATAGTTACGCCACTGAAGCAGGTTATATTAATTATTAACCAACAGTGTACTTGCACACTTCAATCCGTAGGTTTGGTTTTATTAAAAACCCCTGTTCTACGCGATTCCAAAAAAAAGTATGTTTTTCATGTAAGAAAATCCAAGTTTCTTGAATATGCAACTAGAATTGGGGAATAATTAGACTGGAAAAAGTTAAGATAAAAGTGCCCTCTACCTGTGTAAAAATTTATTCTGAACTTTACACTAACATTTAAAAAATGTTAATCTGTTCGTATTGGTATCACAGTGCATTACAGAAAATTATGGAATTAGATAGTGTGCCTATTACCTGTAAAAGTCCATTATTTTAAGTAAAAACAAATTAAGACTTGTGTACGGTGACGTGTTCCCTGGTGAGAGGACGAAATGGAGAACCATTAGTCTGTTTTCACAACTTTTCGCTGTAATTAAAGCAGTCATATGCTTTACGTTTGCAGTGCGAATTTGGAATGAAATCGTTTAATGGAAATTATTGCAACTGAAATGCAAGACAAGGACTGCATTTTGAAGTAAGCAGCAAATTGGGGTAAAGCTTTTGTGCGTAATAGAGTTAGCACATGTAGGAAGTTGGAAAAGACTCAAGACTGCATTTAAAAACAGTTGAGAAAGAACATAAATTTCAAACTAAAAGTATTCACTATTTACATACAATGTATTAACGAAAAATAGATATATGTGCCTGTGCTTCATCTTATGGTGGTACACCGGCTCGATTGTAAGTAGAAAGCATTAATACAATTATAAAGAAACATGGTAACAAGTATTTAAGAATTACTTAAAACTAACGTATTGTAAAGTATCACTGCATCACTATTGTAGTACATAATCTTGTCCTTGTGCTTCACTCGCACCAATTCACTAGGGGCATCTGAATAATAATAATAATAACAATAATAATATTTTGTGACCGACTATTTACTATGCAAATACTAAAAAAGCATGCATTTTAATTAGTATACTTTGATTATGTGAAACTTGTATGTACAAAGGGATAGAGACCCATGCATTACATTAATAAAATATAATATAGAGACGAAAAGAGACTGAATTAGGATATGAAACAAACAGGTTTTGCTGATTATATCCGTGTTGCAGTTTTTATATTAAAAAAATATACTTATATCTCTCGAATTATATTAGTTCAAGCAAAACTTAATTCTGGTATCAAGGGTAGGATTATATTTTCTAAAAAAATCGTACGAGTAAGTGTAGGATTTGTAAAGAAAATATCGAAGATAAGGAGATATAATACCGTAATGTGATTAATGTAAATAATCGTGTTATTAAAAACCTAGTTTATAGGCTACAGGTTTACTTTTTTACCGTTTTTACCAGGGTTGATCCGATTTCAATCATTTGATTTAAATAACAATGAAAATTATGATTTAATTTTTTTAAATTATTGATTTAAATAATAGTTTTTATATTTTGCCAAATTAACAAGAAACAAATTATGCAAAAGAAGTGACCTTCAAATATTGCTAATTATACAAATTTCTATCACCAATATTACCATAATACATATTACTAAATGATAAAAATGTTTTAACTTCTAAAATATGTACATCATACAAGTATGATGATGTTGTAATTAGAGATTATTGTAAAGTACATAATAAAAAAAAGGTTAATAGGCATTGCTTGTTTTATTTTCAGATACTGGTAAAATCCATAAAAATCGTCCGTTTTTCTGTATAGGGAAAAATAGGTGTTTGTAAATACTTTAGTTGGTATTTAAATATACAAGCCGTGGCAACACTGATTCTGGAACACACTGTTAGGTCGTGTATCTCTGAATTAACTCACTAAATTCTGAATGTTTTTATGTTCAACTGTTAAAGTATTTTTCAAACTTAATTATTCAAAATTTACTATGTCACTAATACATAACCTTGACACTGGCTTTTTCCAATTCGCCTGATCTTCTGTCACAGGTTCGAAACGAGCGATAAATCAGCTCATGCAGAAACGTACCCCAACGACCAATTGACACGATTTCCAGCAATGACAAATAGAACAGAATACCACTATTCTAATCACACCAAATTTTTCACAAGGAAATACTTCATCTATTGTATTCGACTGATGTAAAAAGCTGTAGATACATATATGCTATAGAATTTTAACCATCGTGGCAGATCTGCTTACTTCTCAGAATGTCATTTGGGCTGTTATGTTGCAGTAAACAGTACATGTCTCACAGGAGAATCTCTAACGACGAATGTTTACCTTTGTTATTTTTCAATTCCTCTTGTTTCACTATGGAAACGAAGTAAGTTGTCAACTTTGTTAAAATTCGCAAATATACGTAAATATTAACCAGAAATAAAAAACGCTATGACTTATTATTGACTTGTAAAGCAGCCAGGTTAAAACAGGTCTTGATTGGTTCCCTAATGAGAAGGACCAACATTTCTATTATTTCATTTCCAAACGTTACAAACGGAAAAAATATACATTTCACTGTTTAAAATCTTACGATCCATTATATGTATAGTACAAGTATTTTTTGATTTTTGCAGATATCAAGCCATTGTGTTTTCTAAGACTTGGATTGGCGATGATTTTTAATTTTTACTGGTTCACTTTTAGTGGTTTGGAAGTTTTGTAATCAAATTTGGCGAATTTTTATTCAGCTTTAGTCTCTTTAAAACGTTTGAAGTTAGAATTTTGTATTAAATTTTATATTAATTAGCGATTTAACTTAATTTCTGTGACTTTTATCGTTTAATAGGATAAAACTCGATAGAAAATAATTGTCGGTTTTACTGTGTTGCAAACTAAAAAGATTGATAAATTCCTTTAGTCAATCTTTCTTTGGTATTGCATTACGTCCAGTGCTTTTACTCATACAATAGAAATGCCGGTTTCTCTCTTTCTAATCAGATCGTTAAATGTGTGTAGCAATAACGCCAAAACACATATTATGTATGTACAATTTATATCAATGGAATTCAACTGGTAAGATACTTTTATTAATAGAGAAATGGGTAACAGCTGCTAGCACCTACAAATAACACAAATAATATACCGTTGCAACTGATCCATCATTCGTCATATTTAACATTTGCGATTGCTACAGTTCAAAGATAAAATGCCATCTTACAGATCGCTCGTCACAGTACTCGCAGTACATTGTTTCTAACTAAATATTATAATCGTTATGATTAACTACAGATCTAAATTTGATTTGGTGGAATTGCAGTTGGATTAGAAAATTGATTTGTAGTCGCACCTGCCTAGACATACATTTTGAACATTTTGTTTATAAGAACCAGTAGAAGTATATAATTATGTTGTAGCTCATATATTCTTTTAATGTGTAACAGTACTATTGAAAAACTATCCATTAAAAAGTAAAAATTAAAAAAGCAATAATCGTAATATTGGTATTTCTTTAGTATCTATATTCGATACATAAGGGCAGTAAAGACCTTTTAATATAATTATTTACTATTAAGATAATATTTGTATTGATAAAGTTATTTTATACTTTGTTACGCAAAATGCATTAAGCAACATGCATTCTTAGAATATCTATATTTTCTTGTCACAAATATTTATACATGTCATACATATATGGGGCATTTATGTGATTCATGTATGCTATTTTAAGTAAATGGTTATAAATTAATTTATTTGTTGAAGTTACGTCACATTTTCTTTTTAAAAATTATTATTTCAAATTGTCAGCAGCACAAGAATTTTCAAAATAGGCCATTCATATTGCAATTGTGGTGTATTAAGCCCAATTGCTGCAAATGAAGGATCTTTTGTTGTTGTAAACGAACGCTTGTATTAGCAACTATACTAAATTTCATATAAGAATGCAGTAGGTGGCGCTCTAAACTCAAACTCAGTTTTACACTAGGAAAGTGTAAGTTTATTTAACTATTCGTGTTTATAATAATTTTGTTCCATATAATTCACATAGGCCAGCCTTTTTGTCCACTATTTATCGGTTTTTCTTTAAGATTCGTACCTGATGTCAAATTGACATATTTGAAAAATATTTTATTTTCAGATGGTTTATTGATGACTTTGTTTCGACCAATCACATGCCATAATTATGATTACTACTTAGTTACGAGTACTGCATGCTTATATGAAATTTAGTATAGTACCTAAGCAGTTGCCAAAACAATTTCAAAGTTATTCCTATTGAAAATCAAAATGGGGAATTAGCGTATAAAATTAACATTTCATATTTGCTGAAATAATACTAATTTTTTTTTCAAAGAATAAGTGTTATTAGTAATTGAAGAAGTAATTCGTGGGGTAATAATCAGTGAACTAATAAAAATCTTGATATTTTGGTACGGTACCTACCCGAAATAGTTTTAGGAATTTTCCTGGTATCAAATTTTATTTTTATTAAGCTTGATTTTAAATTATGGCATAAAACAGTGTCGTATATAGTTACGAATCGATAATATTTAAGCTCTGCAGATACGTTTACGAAAGAAATGTACGTCCAGATCAGAGAGCGTTTAATTAAAAAATCACTAATTAATTCACGTTCTCGATCGCCTACCTTCTGCCGACCCTTTTAAAGCGATTGGAACAAAAAAGCCGAAAGATTTTTCGAATCCTTAATTTAAATTGAGCAAATTCCGATACGTCACGTTCCGCAGTAAATTGATTATCTCCATTTAAAATAACAGCATGTAGATTTTATTCCGACAGGAATTTTATCCCTAAAAGGTTTACCTACGCCTGTTTCCGGGATTTATGGAGCTTAGCTCGTTGGGGTAAAACCTAATAATAATAATTATTGGTGTTCCTTACTTTTCGGTCTTTTTCGTTGCGGTTTCCGCTTTATCTGATTCGCCGATGATGTCCTGAAATGTATTCGCGAACGTCGGGATTTCTTGCACTTACCGAAATTTATAGTTCGGCGGAGTATTTAGGGTCGTTTTTAATTTTACAGGAAAACTCCCTGCATGGCATATTTTAGATTTAAGTGTTATGGCCGTATTATGGCTTAAGGTGAATGTTTTAAACTGCAGTGCACCATTTTGGGGGCAATTTATAGTGGGAAGCAGCTGTAACATAAAACATAAGCGCTACTTCGGCCGGGATAAATTATTAATCCCTCACTTACGGGATCAGACGCGAATGGCGATGTCCGCATTAACTACAGGGTGGTGAATAAATTAAGTGCTGCGCCTGGTGTTGTATTCGAAATGCGATTAGCACGCAAAAAAAGGTCCGCGGAATAAAAACCGAGACGTCCAGCGTCGCGACGTTTGTTTCATTTCGCTCTAATGCGATTTGTATTGTTGCCTGCTTGTCATCCACACACAGCAGCCCTCCCACCTCGCATTTGTTGGCAGCAAATGTTATGAAGATTGGTTCATATTCGCGTTATCTTCCTACTAATTCATCAAGCTGATAGAACTCGCGGAAGTTGCTCGAAGGTCGTCCACTTGCGCAACAGTACAATATCATAAATTGTTTTTCTTAACGTGTTTAAGAGCAGTGTTGAGGGGAACAAACTATATTAAAGAGTAAGAAAGAAATAGTCAGTTTTATTATACACATCGTCAAAAGGACGTCATATAATGGAATTGAATTAGCAAAACCGATATGCGGAGTATCTCACAGAATAAAATCATAACTAATAAAAAATACATAATTATGATGAAACTACTGTGCAGAATATACATTGATCCACTTCACTATACGTAGATGTAAATGACAAAAAATTAGATATGAAAACCATATTTTGCAATCAAACTCTGCCCGGTTAATTGTATCAAAAGGTATACTTTTTGATACAATTAACCTTCGTAAATACACATAGAGAGTGACATTAGAAAGTTAAATCGTCTAATATAAATTGTCTTTTTCGATTAAACAAGAGATAAATGTTAGCAAACATATTTTTTTGAAATCTACAGTGAAGATCGTTGAAATCGTCATTAAAATACGAAAAATCGGCAGTGAAGTAATCCATTGTTGTAATACTTTTTGTAGGCGGTGGGGCGGTAAGTAAACATCAACCCACGTCAACATAACCTACAAAGGTTGGTTAAAATGTTGTAATTTCGCGATTTCTCGATTTAAAAAAAACAATGTACCCCGCGACACTGATGTTCCTTTTTATCCCTCACTAAAACCACATTAGTAATAAAAAGCTAAACTTCAGTGCCTCGGTATATAAACTACTATTATGTAGACTTCGTATCTCCTTAAATTTTATTGCCATTACATAAACATTTTATTTAGTCTAACTTAACTTTCACCCACATCTAAGCAGTATTCCAGTCTACTATTAAATTGTTTTGTAAACATTTCTAGCACCTATCTGCAACATGTAAACAGTAGTTTTAGGTGGTTGATATGTGATAAACAAACACTACAAAATAGTGAGCTGATGTACCTCTATCTTCTTCTACTTCTTCTGGTGCTTCTCCAACTAATGAAGGTTAACTACCATCTCTATTGGTTACGGTATGTTTGAAAGAACACACATTTTTTTGCAATTAAAACAAATATTTCCTTTAATTTTTGTTTTATTTAAATTGTGATAGGGTCTTACACGATTTTGTGTTTTTACTAAGCTGATTTTTTAAAACTTGTAAAAAATAAAAAATTACTAGCATCTAAATTCTAATTAAAAACTTATGTTTGCAAGATTAAAGTTAGATTTCAAAATTCTCTACAGCATACTGAAAATTTTCAAATACGAAACTGTGTTGTAAAAACTAAAAAACACTTCTGGGCACTTCTTACAAAAATCTAAAACAAATACACCAGCTACAAAATACCGTAACAACCTAACCAATTTTTCTATAAAGTTGAAATTAAATGACAATCTCGTTATTATCCCAAATGTTGGCTTTTGGGTGATTATATGTTTTGACCTTATTTCTTCTAAAAAAATATAAATTTTTAGTTTTTTGCCTCGAAAATATCCATTTCTCTGAGTTTTTGGGGATGCTAGGAACGATTTTGAAATAAAATTCAGCCCACTTTGATCTCTAGGGTAAGTTTTGGTATATTTTTTAATAGCTCATAGTAGGATGAATTATTTGCAACGCTAGAATATTCCAAATAGGTACTTTAGTTTCTTTGGTGGGCTGTGAAGGCCACCAAGATTTCAAATCGTTATTCTTAAAGAGGTAGAAGACATGGATGTATTAAGTGATAAAGTGGGACACACTGTATATTGCAAAATAGTTAGCTAAGGAGTTCCTGGACGTTAAATTTAATTAAATTATAATATCGTCATCAATATAATATAGGATTTTTTTAGAAATTTGTCTTTGTCGAAAATAATAAAGCATGATTATTTCAGCCTCTTGGCGGTACATTTATTATTCTATGTATGAAGGATTTGTGGGCGACTCTGATTACACTGATTTTAGTAAAGTGTTTGACAGGGACAGGGTCAATCACAAGTTACTAATTGCCAAACTTGAAGGAACTTTATTGGAGTGGTCATTTCATTTATCACTAATTGTTCTCAGCAGATACAAGTTAATAGGTTTAAATCACAAAAATGTATTGTATCTTCTGGCGTTTCTCAAGGATCCTATCTAGGGCCAATTTTATTTTCCATTTTCATTAACGATGTTAGTTTATGTTTTAATCCAAAATTTCCCCGTTTTGGCGAATGATTTAAATTTTTTTGGAAAAATTGCAAAATTATTTGAATAATCTAATACATTGGTGCGCAAAAAAATGATACGCATTTAAATACTGTTAAATGTAAATATATAAGATTTAGTAGAAAACGAAATAATATCTACTCTATTTCATTATTATATTGGATATAAATCACTTGAAAATGTATCTGTTATTCATGATCTTTATCTTCTATTAGATACTTTACTATCATTTGATATCACATTAATTTTGTTTTTAGCAGAGCCATGGGAATGTCTGGATTTATTAAGAGAGTGACAACCAATTTTTCAGATGGAAAATGTCTGGTTATGGTGTACGGTTAATATTGGATTACAACTAGTGATATTGGATTAGAACTAGTGATGTAAGTGGTAATCTTACGAAGGTAATATTTCGAAGGTAATATTACTGGTAATTTAAGTAATATTACGTAGTTACCCAAGATATTTTTTCTAATATTTTTACAAGATTATTACCGGTAATATAATTAATCATACGTAAAGTTATCAGGTTGTTGCAATATTACTCGCGTGAAGAGCGTCGAGTCTCCGGTACTAACCCTTATTATGTGTCATAACCTTACAGCATACATGCTGTTGCAATTTAATAAAAATGAGTCTCAGCTTGCAGCATTTACCTATGCACTTATATGTTACCAGTAATTTCACATCACTAGTTACAACTGTATCATTTGATCATATGTTTATTATATACATATTGACAGGATTGAACGTGTTCAATAGAAAACTGTCAAAGGTCTTCGTTTAAGGTTAACATAAGACACGAATATTTGAATTAGATATAAACAATTATTACAATATTTTGGATTTCACCTTATGCAGTATTAAATGGAATTATAGCCTGCCCAGGGATACTGCCTGTTTTTAATTTACATGTTCCTACTTCAATGTCAAATTACAGCACATGTAGCTACAAGAGTATCGCTGTACGAAATATTGTATTAATAGTTCGCTTCAACGAATTGTGAGAACTGTTAATAAGACAAGTAAAGCAGATATTATTGCAATTCCATTTCATACTTTTATTATGCATATAAAATCTATATTTGATATGTAACCCAGCATCCCGGCACACATTTTTTTACTGTTATATGATTTTATTTTCTTTATATAGTAGATATTAACAATTGTTGTATTCTGCTGTTTTTTAGTACATACTTGTAAAGCCAAAAATTGATATAACCTAAATATTTAGTTACAGTATGTACATCTCTGCATGATACTCAAAAGAGGGCAAAAGCGAATCTGCGATATGTTATACTTATTTGGACCTAGAATTGTAAGTTTAATTTAGAATTAAGTATAGTTCAGTATAGTAACATGGTTTAAAGTGCAGCGTTAGCGGAAAACGGGAGACTCATCAAGTCGCTTAAAGGTCCCAACTACTAAGACACGTAACCTCGCGAATGGTACTATGCGCACATTAATTGGTGTGTTTTAGTGTTAATAAATGGTTTCTAGTTGGCTTCAGTAGTCCCTCGCATAGGTGTTAATTCTAAACGTTGAGGAACATGGCCATTCCCGAGTTGAACGCGATCAAAAGCGCTAACAGAGTTGCCACTTTAGTATATAGTAGATGCCGTCCAAGCAAATGTGCAAAGTAGGATGGGGCAGGCTTTTCTCCAGTTATCTCACGAGGGAAAGGCCATGGGGTCTTAGTTCTCGGGAGCAGTTAGACTAACGGAGAGGCGTAGAATTGCGTACGAATTGGACCTCCAGGTCCTGTGGAAGGCGACACCAGAGCTCAAGAGGGAACATATGCTGAGCATGTCACTAACGAGCCACAAGGGGGTACGAGATATGCCTAAAATAACAAAACATCGAAATTGAGTTTAAAACGAAACGACAGAAACGTACCAAAGTTGGAAGGTGGCCACACATAGGTGATCTCGCAGAAATAAATGTAAATCCCAGTTTAACCAGATTTATTCTAGCAGTGTCACACAGAATTTAAGGGCGAGCGACGATTTGCATCATAATTCTGGAATTCTAATCTGCATGAAACAAAATTTTAAAAAAATTACATGCACAGCATCCAGGAACAATCTCACGTAATCAGTGCCATAAACTGGCAGTCGCAAATCATACTAGCAATCTATTTTGAAAATTCAGTAGAATCTTCTAAAGCTCAAGGATTGTCAAAATAACCCAAAAATTAAAAATGTGGGTATGAAATATACAGTCAAGAATTGCGGTTCACTCAGTACATTTCCTGAACTTGCAATTTAATTGTACCTTAAATGAAAAATTTTACTTAAAAAATAATCAGATTTGTCCCAGTGTGTTTCTGAATTTCCTAACATTGAGGTATTATGGCTTTTCATTTCTTTCAATACAGTATCTAGTTTGCCTGTTTGTAGAAAGCCTCTAATGTTCCACGAAACGATGTTTCACCCTTATATTGAATCTCTTGACATCTCTTGAGGCATCGTCCCCCCCCCCCCCCGAAGATCCGATTGGGGAGATATTTACACTGCATTGTTTTGCATTAAATTCAGCCATTGATTCTCTTGGAAACATGTGTTTCCATAAGGTGGGTTGCCGGACCCTAGGCCTCAATTATTCTAATAGCGTCGGGGTCTAGAAATTGTAAGGGGTTGGTCAAGTGAGACCAACAGTGTAGCTTAGAGAGAAGGGACTTCGCTCAATATTAGTTGAAGATGAATGTAGATCCTAGCTATGGTACTTCGGGATTGTCAGTCCCCGTATTTACTAGTTGTGAGCCCCTGAGGGGTTGGAATTTTACCATCACATTGTCATAGATATTGATATGTAACATTCTATATGTATTCAGTCTTATTACATGGTAGTGAAACATGGATACTAAAGAACAACACAGTCAACAGAATTGAAGCTCTAGTAGAAATGTGGATTCTGCGGAGGGTCGTCGAAAAAGAAAATTGTTGAAAATGATGAAACAGAGGAAAACTGCTTATTTGGATCGTAAACTGATCCTGACAAGTAAAATCGAAGGCCGGCGCGGCATGGACAGAAGCAAACACTTATGGTTGAAGCTGTTTCAAGCTAATGGAATAGCCAGACGTTGGTTGAAATTGTTGACAACTTCCGTAGGCCCGAGACGGTACTTTAAGGAGCAGGCATGTGTAAGTAATCTGAATATTCATTAAACAAGTTGACGGTTCTTATTTTGGGTACAAATATTTTCAAGCATATCTATTCTATTGCTTTATTAGTAGCAGTACAGGTCAAGTTCAGTAATACATATGAAAGTAATTTAAAGTGAAGCCATTTTCTATTTTGGGGTTATTCTTTATTTATGGCACATATGTCTTTACCTCTTAGTGCATCGCTCTCGAAGCGTCAGGTGTTTAAGCTCAGGTTTCCTGTTATTTTAGCATTCAAGGCTTGTGATACCACCGCTCCGCTGTCTTAAAGCAGCTATTCCCTGCTTCAATTTTCTTCACGTGATCCTTCAAACGCCGGCCATCTAATTTTACCCATTTCCAGGCAAATAAAAGAGGAAAGAGTTAGGTGCCCGTTTCGGTTCTGGATATTTAGTTTTGTATATTTTATGCAGTGCTTACCTGAGCTTCCTTCGGGAACTTAATAGCCTCCCTTTAGGAGCTTCTGTATGGAGCGCACGTTAAAATTGTGTACATTTTCAAGGAACGGGCATAAAGGGTATGAATATTTAAATTCGCGTTTCACATTAATGCACTCCGGTGTTTATGTATTAGTTTCACCGTTTTGCGTTTCGGCGAGACCAATAAAATTATTTCGCAGATGGAAAGCGCGTTTCGCCGCTTTTGTTATCCGAATTGGAATTGGTGGTGTAAGTCGGTGTTGATTTTAAAGGCATTTGCTCCCCCGTTTTCGGTGGTGGAATTCCCGTAGGTGAGCGCGCCATTAATAAATATCTCGAATTTTTCGCTGGTGTGTTATTTCATCTTCGCAGAAATTTCATATTTATGGGATACACAAAGGGGCATTATGTCGGAAAATCCCTCAACGAAGGGAATTAATCTGCAAGGGCCCCTGTCTGAGCAACATTAGCTGGATCAGGTGTCTAATTCTTCCCTTCAACATGATGCTCGTGGCTTTCGGCGGATCCTCGTCCCGTTTATCTTTAGGGTTATTTATATCGTAAGTACCGATATAAATTATAATTGCTAATAGCGCAAAGATTTTTTACACAGGTAAATGAGGCACTTAGATATGCTTTGTTTGATTGTATGAGCTGCTCGATGTATTAATTACGGAAATTTAGTGACACTGATCTGATGTATGGGTACTGTTTATTTTAGAATTATAGAGCATAATAGAGCTTTTAAAAATAATCACCCTAACACTTGCTATCTTATATCAATATCAATCAATAATAGCGTTGCAGTCAAATATATTTTATAAATGTAGTTTAAATGTTGTTCTCCTTGCACTTTGTTAAAACTTCCTTATTCATACATGTTGTTTTGTTCTAACGGTATATAGCAGTAATGTCTTCTAATTATTATATCACTACAAATGTCTTCTTAGCTCGAATGCTTTGGTCATATTATTGGGTTTTGTTCTCTTCTTAAAGCAGTAAAAGGTTCAATTTGAATGTGGAATAGATTTATTTAAATAGATATCTATTTAAATAAGTTATTAAGTGGTAACAACTACAAACACACAAATAATAACTGCAGTTGGCTAAAACTTGCTTTGCACTTCGAAGGATCTAGAAACTCGCCATTTTCTCAGTGTTTCAAAGTTTTGTTAACGCAGCACTTACTATGATTGTAATTTATATTATTTAAACTTTACTCTAAACATTTAAACAAAATCAAACGTAGCCTGCCACATATATTCTTTGTGATAATACAATCTTAACTCACAGATCGACACTTCCTAGTGAAATACGGAGATACCACTACTTCCTTGTTCCCTATTATATCCGGGGCACCTCAGGGTAGTGTGCTCCGCCCAGTGCTATATCTTTTATATACAGCCGACCTATCAACAATCAGAAGCACGGTATTTGCAACTTTTGCCGACGATACGGTGTTAATGGCTTCACACAATGATCCAGTTCCAGCTTCGAGATACCTACAGAAGCACCTTGAAACGGGTCAGTTCGTTCCACCTGTATTTACTTATTTTACATCTTTTCATTATATGCTAATTAGCAATAAAGCCTGACAGTAAGTGTTCTTGTGTTTATTCATTTAGTTTAGCTCTATAGAGTAATAATTGATGTATACGCAGTCAATGACTATAGTGTAACGCGCCGCGATAACCTGAAAGAATGCGTCGATAGTGCAGTTTAGTTCGAGGAATAACCGGCCGGTATTTGAATCAACGCTCGAGGCCTGCAAGAGCAGACATTCGCGCCCAAGCCAGCAAGCTCGGCGAATCAAGCGACTCACTGTACAACCTGCCAACAGTGCGGGTTAATTGGATTCGCAAATAGCGAACCGAAAGGGTACGTGATACCTTCACGGTTTAGCTGGAGCTCTCTGCAAGGGGCCAACCAGGAAGAATAGCAGCTCCTTGAAGACGCTAACGACTGCCGAATCTAGAGGTTTAAAGGCCGTTTCGACAGCAGCCGTGCAGCGTTTCCTGGGCTACGGGAGGAACAATAAAGGGAACCAGGTTAGTCCTATGTGGAAATTGCGCAATTGTCAGCGAATGTGTCGCTGACTGATAAGGGTCAACTACCGGACGGCTTGACGTCATTTTACTGCATGTGCATATGGAGGCGATGAATCACAACGCGTCCCCAAGAAAACAAGAATAGACGACTGCAGGTACGAACCATTTTGGATGCGTGAAATTAATTTTGCCGGGGCTATTAAACGCTCGTAATTTAATAAGGTACTCTCTTATGCGTAGTGTGTAACTACTTTGGGTATTTGTTTACATGTACCTTTTTCTTTGTGTGTTCCTGTTTATTTACAGATTATATGTATTCATTGTAAATTGTTGGGATTTTTATTGTCATTAATGTTTGCATTGGTGAGTACAACATTTCAGGTGCCCACGAGCTTCGCCTTAAATAATATTAGCTGCCCTTAGCCACTCTGGGAATGTAAAAAGAGTCTCATAGCACACCGACTGATTAAGCTAGCCCAGGGCATTTTAAAGTAATAATTCAGTAGGTGTAGGGCTCGGAGCAAGAGGCCGCGTTACAACCTTAGCAACATAGAAGAATGGATCAAAACATAGCGCATCCGAATTAATGTTCAAAAATCAGTTCAGGTGATATTTACAACCCGAAGGGGAATATCTCTCCCCCCCCCCCCGCCCCGTCAGATTAAATGGTAACATCCTTGCACAAAAAGAGGAGACTAAATACTTAAGTATCCATTTTCACCAACTACTGACATGGGGTTCACGTATATGGCACAAGAAACTTCAGCCTCATACTCAGAAGATACTACTGGCTTATAGGACGTAACTCCAAACTCTTGTGTGAACAAACTACTCGTATATAAAGTTGCTATCAAACCCATTTGGTGCTACGGTATCTAAATATTGGGTGCAGCAACCGATTCCAACCTAGCAAAACTACAGCTCTGTCATAATATAAAGTACTGCGAATTATAGCAAACGTTCAATTGTTGGTACCAAATCAGGTATTACATTCAGACCTTCAAATTGATACGGTCCAAGAGACAATAAAAAACGATAGCATTAAATATAAGGAAAGAATCAGAAATCACCCAAATCCGTTAGCAGTTGAACTGCTGACAATCCAACCAGAAAGAAGACTGAAAAGGCACGACCCGATGGATCTACCACAACGCTTCTAAGCTACAACTTATTTCCAAGTAGTCACATCTAATATATTTTTGTATTTTGTACTCTGTATATTGTATTTTGATGTTGAGTTTGCCACAGGGTAAACCCACACTGTGACATGTAAATTCTTATAATCACATCTTTTACATAATGTCATTACTGACAGCACGGAAAATAATTTTGGACATATTTAAAAAAAGCCACCCTACAAATACTTCTGAAAAATCTGATAAAATAATTATAGAACGAGGAGTAAGGCAGAGATATTGTCGTCTAAACAATATACTCTAGTCTTCGAAGACGGCTTATCAGTTGAATTGAGTAATAGAGGTATGAATACCAACGGTGAGAAACTACATCATCTTATGTTCGCTGGCGACATAGTCACAATGGCCTAAAAAAGACGAACTAATAACTCTCCTTGAAAAAATCCAGAAAACAACCACCCGCATTGGCTGCAAATTAATTTCCAAAAAACGAAATAACATAACGATCAAAGTATAATGCTTGAAACGAACAAGATTGGCAATGTAAACAAATACAAATATCTAGAACAGACCATAACGATAAAAAAAATAAATCAAGAGTTCGAAAGAAATGATTATTATGACTAACCTGGGCAACATACAATAAAGCAAACATATCTTAACGATGAACTTGCCCGTTTACACTTAACAACAGAAATATAGGTACAATTAGTGCATTCTGCCAGTGATAACTTACAGAGCAGAGACTTAAACCTTCACGAAGGCCATTCTAAACAAATTAGGAGTTAACCAAAGAGCAATAGTGAGAAGAATACTCGGCATATCGTTGAAAGATCACAAAACGGATGCTTGAATCAGAGAAAGGACAAAAGTCAAAGTCATCACTCATATTGCAATGTTGAAATGGAACGTGGCAAGGAGTCGATGCAAATGGAGCGGTAAGCTAATACACTGGAGACCATGCAATAACAGCCGAAGTGTCGGAAGGCCACAGATGCGGTGGAGCTACGATCTCGGAAGAGTAGAAGGACTAAATTGGTATCTGGTTGTTCTTTTGTTAGTCTTAGGGCCTGCTTCTTTGTAGTTTCTTCAATCTACCTCTCTGATTGATATTCAGCTATTTAGCCATCGTTTTGGTGGTCGTCCAGGGGGGTTATGTCCTTGAGGCTTTCCATTCCTTGCTATTTTGACCAATTTTTCATCGTTCATTTTTTGTATCTGTGCATTCCAGAATTTTCTTGTCTGGGTCCTCCATTTAACTATCGTCAACTTCGCATATTCTTCTGATCTGAGTTGGGTACACGGTCTCGTAGTGTTTTTCCCGCTGTTGGTCTCAGTACCTTCATTTCGGTTGTTCGTTTTGTTCTCACTGTATCAGATCTAGCTTCTATCGCGTATGTTATGACTTGTCCCGAGTGGTGTAGCTTGAACAAGCGTCCACGTTCGATCAGCAGAATTAAGCAACGCTGTCTCTGGTCAGAACTTGGATGGGAGTTCCACGGCTGCATCTCTCGGCTCCTCGTAGTACGGCTATCACGGAAAAAAGTTGGTCCCGGTGGTCATACAACATCATGACAGTCGTTAGTGGGGTTGGAAGTCCTCATAACTGCACAGTGACGCCTATAATTGGCCTAACGCGTTACATTTGTAGGTTAAGTTAAATTGAGGTTAGGTTGAAACGTTGAAGACGAGGTAGCAATAAAATTTACAAAACACACCACATTGGAGAAGAAAAAAATTAATTAACCAGCAAACTACGTTATAAAGGTCGTTATACTGGTTAATACATCACAATAGAAAAATTAAAATTAAAGCAAGTAAAATAGATTCTAACTTTGAAAAAGTTAGCGCTAAGAATGAATTTTTAATACAATAGTAACTAAAAATAGGTCAAAAAGTCCCTAGATTCAATGACACTGAAATTACCAAAGAGGGTCAAAAAGTAAAAGAACAAAGTGAAAACCAATCAAGGCAAGAAATCGGCCAAAGACAAAACAACTATTTAATATTCGGGAAAATGTAATTGGTATAAAAATCTGTGACTTCATTGAGTCTGAATTCATTATTATTAGACATAATTTCAAAAATTTCGAGTCAATTCAACAACCTACCTTTGTTAGCTATATGTAAAATTTTGTAATCTTTATTAGGATCCAAGTTATGGTTGTGTTCCAAAATGTGATTAGCAAAAGCTGGTTTATTAGGTTGGTCGATATTAAAATTGTTGTTTCTAATGCAAGCTGAATGTTCTTTGATGCTTTTTAAAGTACGTCGAGTTTGACCAATGTAAAAACAGTTGCAAGACGAACAATCATGACGGTAGACACCAGATCTTTGTAATAAAGGGGTGGGGTACATATTTTGTAGATTTTAGCTTTGCTTTTCATGCTCATATATTTGTTTCTCCCAACTGTGTCCCGAAGACAGCCCAAAATAGCAGCTCCATTAGTGGCTTGCTGTGTAACCTCTTCGTAAAGATCGCCGTAGCTAGACATTTCCACGCCCAGATATTTGAAGCTTAGAACTTCTTTAAGCGGTTTATCTTGTTTGCACCGTGCCATCGTTTTGGTGGTCGTCCAGGGGGGTTATGTCCTTGAGGCTTTCCATTCCTTGCTATTTTGACCAATTTTTCATCGTTCATTTTTTGTATCTGTGCATTCCAGAATTTTCTTGTCTGGGTCCTCCATTTAACTATCGTCAACTTCGCATATTCTTCTGATCTGAGTTGGGTACACGGTCTCGTAGTGTTTTTACCGCTGTTGGTCTCAGTACCTTCATTTCGGTTGTTCGTTTTGTTCTCACTGTATCAGATCTAGCTTCTATCGCGTATGTTATGACTTGTCCCGAGTGGTGTAGCTTGAACAAGCGTCCACGTTCGATCAGCAGAATTAAGCAACGCTGTCTCTGGTCAGAACTTGGATGGGAGTTCCACGGCTGCATCTCTCGGCTCCTCGTAGTACGGCTATCACGGAAAAAAGTTGGTCCCGGTGGTCATACAACATCATGACAGTCGTTAGTGGGGTTGGAAGTCCTCATAACTGCACAGTGACGCCTATAATTGGCCTAACGCGTTACATTTGTAGGTTAAGTTAAATTGAGGTTAGGTTGAAACGTTGAAGACGAGGTAGCAATAAAATTTACAAAACACACCACATTGGAGAAGAAAAAAATTAATTAACCAGCAAACTACGTTATAAAGGTCGTTATACTGGTTAATACATCACAATAGAAAAATTAAAATTAAAGCAAGTAAAATAGATTCTAACTTTGAAAAAGTTAGCGCTAAGAATGAATTTTTAATACAATAGTAACTAAAAATAGGTCAAAAAGTCCCTAGATTCAATGACACTGAAATTACCAAAGAGGGTCAAAAAGTAAAAGAACAAAGTGAAAACCAATCAAGGCAAGAAATCGGCCAAAGACAAAACAACTATTTAATATTCGGGAAAATGTAATTGGTATAAAAATCTGTGACTTCATTGAGTCTGAATTCATTATTATTAGACATAATTTCAAAAATTTCGAGTCAATTCAACAACCTACCTTTGTTAGCTATATGTAAAATTTTGTAATCTTTATTAGGATCCAAGTTGTGGTTGTGTTCCAAAATGTGATTAGCAAAAACTGGTTTATTAGGTTGGTCGATATTAAAATTGTTGCTTCTAATGCAAGCTGAATGTTCTTTGATCCTTTTTTTGAAAGTACGTCCAGTTTGACCAATGTAAAAACAGTTGCAAGACGAACAATCAAGACGGTAGACACCAGATCTTTGTAATAAAGGGGTGGGGTACATATTTTGTAGATTTTAGCTTTGCTTTTCATGCTCATATATTTGTTTCTCCCAACTGTCCCGAAGACAGCCCAAAATAGCAGCTTCATTAGTGGCTTGCTGTGTAACCTCTTCGTAAAGATCGCCGTAGCTAGACATTTCCACGCCCAGATATTTGCTTAGAACTTCTTTAAGCGGTTTATCTTGTTTGCACCATGCCGGCGTTTTTGAGGTGGTGAGGCATTTTGTTGTATCAATGGATATTTTCAGATTAAGTTTTCTGCCGTTAATGTGAAACGTGTGAAGCATACGTTGCAGGTCGTCTTCGTCCTCTGCTGTAATGGCAACGTCAACTGCGTGGCAAATTATTTTAATTTCATGGTATTTCAGTCTATATCCTCTGCCTACCTGCTTCACAGCGTCTTTTAAAGAATCCATTATCAGATTAAACAGAATAGGGCTTAAGCTGTCTCCCTGTCTGATATCTGAGTTTACATGGATTTTTGCTGTTAGTGTACTGTTGACTTTGATTTTTATCGTGCTGTGGGTGTCCATGTCGCATATGATGTTGACTATTTTTGTGGGGCACCTTTCTTGACTTTATACGAATGACGTCTCGTAATTGCACCCTATCGAACGCTTTGGTTAAGTCTACAAAACATATGTAGGCTAGTTTACAGAATTCTATAGATTTTATTGCAATTTCTTTGAGTATAAGGATGGCATCTGCCGTGGACGTATTTTTTCGGAACCCCTGTTGTTCTTAAGTGATTGGTATCGTTTCAGAGATAATGTAAATTTTTATACTTGTGTATAACTTTAAAGCAGAGCTTAATAAGGTTGTTCCTCTATAGTTGGTTGGGTTTTTTCCCCTTTCTTGTATATTGGTATCATTATACTATTTTTCCAATGATCTGTCACCTTGAAGTCATTTGTTACTTCATTAAAGAGTACGTAAAGTTCCTCTATTAGCGATTCCCCCCGTATTTCACAAGCTGATTGTTGATGTTGTTTTCGCCTGGATACTTCCTGTTTTTAATCTTTTCACCGTGTTAAGTATCTGGTGCCGGTTAATTTCGACCTCTGTGTCGTTTTCCCTATCCCCTAGTTTGACACTTGGCTTATCGTTATTATTGTATAGGTTATTAAAGTACTCTACTTATTGTTCTTTGTTTATGTTCGTAATTTGTACATATTCTTTAATAGTTTTGTTTGCTTGTAACATGTTTCATATTTTCTTTTGTGAGCCGTACAGGTCTTGTTCCATGTCTAATGTAAATCGTTCCCAGCCTTCTCTTTTAATTTTTTTCTAAATTGGTATGAAGTCGCGCAAAACGAGAGTACCTGAAAACCATTAGGAAGGCTTATACCCAAAGGGTAGAAAATAGCTGAGCATGGAAAGATTGTTTGTTACAGCACGAAAACGTCATTACGACATGAATTTGACATTCAAAATACTTAACCGTAAGTTACCCTATAAAACGACACAAATCGGAAAATTCTCGGATCCGTTGCCCCAACTATGTACTATGTTACGATGGGCTGTAACAAAATTTACCGACTAAGACTCAGAAAGAGAAGGGGGGGTTTATTACGACCTTAATTAGGGAAACGGCCCGGTAAACGAATTAAAGATGTTGACTGCCAGACGCCCCCACTTTACTCTTAAATCGAGAAAGACACAGGTGAGCAAACAGAGAAAGTGAAAGCGGTGAACCAACCTTTCCGATCCCAACCTTGGCAGTGCTGGGCCGACGATCCCCATACAGATGCGTTGAACATCCTTCCTTGCATTTTGATACAGCTGCTTGAACTCCCTTTAACGTTAATTACTTTAATCGCACAACGTTCAGCTAAGTACAAACATTAAGATTTGGCGATAAATACTTAAATTGACTTAAGGACAGTAACAACAGTTCAAACGTTTAATTTTAAATTATAAGCAAGGCTACGTAAAATGATAACACTTCAAAAATCACTTTTCACTGCACCCAAATGCTTGTTAAAAGTATACATAGAAAACACAATACTTTGTAGGTGTTCAGCTTGCTCTGGTTATGAGGTCCAACGGTGCTGCAGACCGTGTCCAAGCGACTGCCCCAAAATGCTTGAAGAACTGCGAGAAACGACCTAAGGTGCTATCTGTTGAGCGGGTCTGGAGATTTTATATCCCCAAAGAGGGTAGAAAACAAAGAACGTAGTCGACAGGCAAGATTGCGGTACGGTACACGTAACTTCATTAAAAACAGTTAGCACGAAAGAGTTTCCTATTAATAATCCGCCCCAAAGGCGTTAATCGGAGCTTACCACCTCCATGATACGACAAACCTCGGCTAATATTTGCATCAAACGTATCTCAAATAACCAAAAACTTGACCGATAACACTCACGCGCAGTTTAACTTAATGCTGACGTCGCCCGGCGAAGGCCAAGGCTTCCGTCGATGCGGAGCAAACGATGACACTTGCCTTCTTCAAGTCCGGTGGTTGAAGCCAAACGGAACCCGCGCGTGCGTTACTTATATTGCTATTTTTCTCTTTCTCTCTCTCTCGCTCTCTCTCTCTCTCTCTTTCTCCTACTCGCATGAAAGCGTTAGTATTGTCATTTGATGCAACCACACTCCGCGCCCAAAGCGAGGTAC
>OW679197.1:72101503-72266466 GCA_940337035.1 Agriotes lineatus | reverse complement strand
ATATATTAACGCAGTCTCATAAACTCTGACTTAAAAAATTGTTATTACAGTTATTGCAATGTGGACTGGATATAACCAAAGTACCTACATCTTTTGCTTTAGAAATGTATTACAAAATATAAGAGAAAAAGGAATATGCAACTTGGATTATTATACAGGGTCCGCCATTGATGCGGGGGTGGAAGATATTCTAAAACAATGAGAGTCACATAAATATCGTGTATATAAAAGTTGTAAGTAGGTAGGTGGTGCACATTACTAAAATAGTTTTGATTATACATAGCGGCTCGAAAAAGTGTGGCAAATCAAACTTACTTTTTTATGAAAAGAAATGCTGAACTTCAGGAGACTGCTATAAATAACAGAAAACAATGGACTGAAGGAAAACATTACCAAAAAATTATGTTATTCGTGAATTACATTTTGAGTGCAAAATAGTTGCTGTGGGTATTAATGCTATACAGGGTGCTCAACCTTTATAAATTTAACTATGGATTTTTTTTAAATGGAACGGCCTATATGTTTTTATATTTTTGAAAAGCCCTTGTAATGAACAAAATCAAAAGTTCATTGAGCATGTTTGAAACATCAGTTACCTCTTATTATAAGGAGATAATTTTTTGTCACACTTGATTTACGGGAATCAAATTTTCCGACCCACATTAAGACTCGAAGTCGGCAGATATTTCCTTATGAAGGATTTTGTGCTAGCACTTTTGTAAGGCCTGGGAGTATCAACTTTTGCCCACGAACTAAAATTTTTCCAATAAAATAATTTAGTCAACCTAATGCTTTTTCAAGCAAATTTGAAAACCTTTGGTAACATCTAACTAATATGTCTGAATACCTTGCGAGACTAATCACTTTGCATATTGTAAAACGCACAAAATATATTTATAGCTGTTAAACCAGTGCAATCCGGACTATGAAGTCACATCGATTCCGACTCTCATACACTCGGAAATGTTGGTATGAATTAGCAAACAATATTTTTTAACTACTAAAGGCAGAATTTTCGAGGTTCTACTGCATATACCTAACTTTGTAAAACTAATTTACTCTAAACTAATAGCAGTTCATATTCTCTGATAGTTGAGAAATACTGTTTGATAGTATATTTTAGATAGCAGGATAGCTAACCTGTATCGGTGCCTGTATCGTTTATATAATATTTATTGCACTTTCATAACTGCTGCGTAGCATTTTAAGTCAGTGGAGGATTTCTACCTACAACTTAATAAAAAAGTAAAAAGGGCAAGTTCCTAATGACAAAAGATTACGTAGGATTGTTAAACTTCATAAAAAGACATCGGTTCTATCAGGAGAAAGGGATTTAAAATTTTCAATGAACATACATTAATATAGAAAAACATACGTTTGATATTTTGCATACCAAACTGCATGCAAATGTTATCATTTTTATAACTATCGATTTGTGTAATCCCTGGTGTACGCATACCCTTTTTTGTAGGTCAATAATTTAGACATCAATGATCCGCAATGGTAGATCAGTCACATGACCATCTCGATCTGAATCCAATGGACTTTCATGTGTGGGGCCTTCTATGGTAACATTTGCCCCTTCAGAACCTCAGTTCTATGACATCTTATGAACTCATGACAGTAAGTATAAATGTTTTAAATAACTGTTTGAAGAATGAATAGGAAACTGTATACAGTGCGAACGTTGGCTGTGGAACGCTCCAAATAAAAAATTCCCCAATCATCTGCGGCCAAAATCCTCGGACAAGTCGATTTTTATTTTTATTTGGGCATTTTTTGAAATAAAATGCATACATACAGGGTGTCCCTCGTATGAGGTATGGCGTTATCAATGTTTTTTTTTAATGAAAACGTCCTTTTTTTATTAGGGAATCTGAAAGAAGGCATCTTTTTTCTTACGTCGATAACGCCATACCTCATACGCGGGACACCTTGTATATATGCATTTTATTTCAAAAATGGCCAAATAAAAATCAACATGTTCGAGGATTTTGGCCGCAGATGAACGGGGAATTTTTTATTTGGAGCGTTCCACAGCCAACGTTCGCACTGTATATTTAAATAACAAGTAGTGTCATTGCCGTTTAAACACATTTATGGGTCTAATGAGGAATCAAGAACAGTTGGTAAGCCCATTCGCAATGATGATTTACTATTTTATGATATGAGAAATTCTAAAATATTAACTATAAAAGTCATAGGTAACTTAAAAATCAACATATTACGCATGAATTATAATATATAACACTCAAATATTAAATTCTAGATACCATTACTACTTACTGTATATAAAATGGTAAGAATGGTGCTATCATTTTGATTATTAGCGAAGGCAGAATATCAGCTAACAGTATTGCGCCTGTTGATATGTAATTGCAATTTCTATCAGGATTTCCACTTTCAGTCTCATTATAAAAAGTTAGGTCACTTGTACTCTGCAACAACATATTTTCTATATTTTTATTCTTTTTAAAGTTGAAAGTTACCTACATTTGTGCTTTCTTCTTGTTCATGTAGGATGTCATTTGCTGCACTTAACATAACAACATATCCATAGTTATTGCAAAGCCCTAGAAGCCAATAAGCAACGAGAGCTCTCCAGGGTTTTTCTTTGAGGGTTTGACTACTTAATTTTTCACATATCCGGCGTTTGAGAGAACCTGCTTGTGATTTGTTTAAAGGAGATTGCTCTGTTGATGACTGCTGCTTTTCGCCCAGTGTTTCCATTCTGTAACAAAATAACAATTTGATATTAATGAGGCATACACAATACACATACACAAAGCTAATGCTAGATTTCATTGCAAAATCAAGTACTCGGTACATAATAAATTTGTTTTTACTGTTAGTGTGATAACTAGAAAATATGCCCGCACATTTAAAATACCTTACAGCAGTAAATAAAATATGAATGGCATTTTAGATAGGTACTAAAACTGCCTTTGATTTCCTTGTTTTAATATTCTTTATATAATATATAATATATTTAATAAACAGTGACATTATGCTTTCAGGGTTTTGTAGTTTTGAAATTAGATTCCGCACTTTTTACAAAAACTTGAACACTAGCCTATTCCACTTTGCTGTTGAACACAGATCTGCCCAGTTTTCTTCCATCTATCTCTGTTAGGTACCTACTATACATTGCAAATATTTTATATATCTCAGTAACGGCCTCTCAACACCTCTTTTACGTATTTGTGGTTACCATTCCAACACACGTTTGGTCCATCTATCAACTTTTAAACGAGCTCCACTTGCTTTTCGTAATTCTTTTTATGACGTGGCATATTGTTTGCCTATTTTTTAGTCTTAATATAATTAAACGTAAATGTCTAAAGTGAACTTTACTTGTTAACAATATGCAATATATTTTAAATATGTAATATAAAAACATGACTTTTGCAGCAACGCACGAGAATTTCGAAAAACGTAAAATGTTTATATAGTAAACCTCTCCATAACAGACACCCTGGAGGAATCTGAAACTGTCCTTGTAGAAAAGTGTCCATTATTCAGGTTTTGTAACAAATATTCACTACTGCCCATTATAAAAAGGGGCCTGCTATTGAGAATTGTCTGTTAAGAGGACTTTCACTGTATGGAATTTATGCATGCTGAGGCATAATACGAGAATAGGTATCACCAGATTATATATATCAGCTAAATAAAAAAAATGATGTGGATAGCTTTCTCATACTAAAAAATGCCATTAGGAGTCACACCTAAATAAAAATGTTACTTTATATTGTGTTAATTTAAAAAACTGCATTATAGCGGATTAGAACCAGTGCTATGATACTTGCAGTTCGTTACTACAAAACGAAACTCAGAGCTAAAAATCATTTGATCAATGTAAATACATAACTATTGAATTTTCGAGTTTAGTTTACACTCTAAGGTAAAACACTTAGATATCCAAGCAAGGGCGCAGCCAGGATTCCAGTTAGAGGGGGGCATACATTTAATTATGCAATCAACTACTATTATTATTATTATAGTTTTATTTAATTTTTTAAGAATTACAAAAATTATAAGTTGAAACATCATCAGTTTCCGCAAATCTGCTGCAGATCGTAGCTTCTTTTTTTTTTAAAGTTGTAGAATGTGACTTGCAATAATGATGATGATTATAAATCAACTGCCTTTTGCTCTTTTTAAATGTTTAGGGGTGGGCAACTGCCAGGGAGGGGCAGCCTGGCTACACCCATGTATTCAAGTCAAAATCCCAAGTTTTGTCTTAAAATTACAAAAAAATATTTTGTTTTATAAAGATTTTTTATGGACAACGAAATTCATTCTACATTGTCAGGGTCCCGGGTGGTGTAGTGTCCACGTTCGATCAGTGGAGTTAAGCAACGCTCTTTCTGGTCAGAACTTGGACGGGAGTTCCACGGCTGCTTCTCTCGGCTCCTCGTGGTATGGCTGCCATGCAAATAGTTGGTCCCGGATGTCATAATAACATCATGACAGTCTTTAGTGGGGTTGGCAGTCCCCATAAAATTTACAGCGACGAATATAATTGGTCTAACGGCTGTTGGCTGAATACGAAACAAATAAAATAAAACTTATTATGTTACAAATAAAAGTCTTCTTCTTCTTCCTGTTATATGAAGCCAGGGGCCTGTTTAATCCCACAAACTTGTGGTTCTATGAGCCCTTTTTGCTTCTAAGCCATATAGATGGCTATCCCCGCCCTTAGAAATTGAGGAAAAGTTACCTTATTAGGGATTAACGACTACCACAGGTGTTAGTGTGGTAGCCAGAGAGCGTATGATATTTAAAATCCCTGTGTACTTACTGGGAATCAAACCCAGTCTAGCAGTCGAGAATATTCCGCTGGCGATCTGCTCTCTTAAAAAGTAACTGCCAATATATAACACAACTAGTTAATCTTTTCAAACTTCTAAAATAAAAAACTGCAAAATTACAAACATTTAAAATGTTGATAAAATTTTTTTTCGTAGTGTTCTTATTTCTAAAACTAGAATTTTTGAAAAAGTTATTTGATATTCCCTAGACTCTGCTTTAGGATGGTGGGACTAAAGATTTTTTCCGGTAAATCCTGAGATCGGAGAAACCGGCTTTTGCTCTGTAAAGATTTGCTGATCGTGGTAGTAAGTACGAGCCCTAACCACTATATATTCGGCCATTTCAATCATTTTACTCTACTAACGTAAAACAGGATTTTATGAGTGGAAGGAGAACAATTAAGACATCACATTTGCGGATTAAGGATTAAGGATTTCGAAGATTTCTTATCATGTTTTAACGAAAAGAAAATGTTGTACCTTAATTGGTTTTTGTTCAATCATAAAACTCTGTTTTTACGTGAAGGAAATAAAATTTTTGGAATGGCCGAATATATAGTGGTTAGGGCTCGTATAGGCTGAAACTTATGTGTGAATGTGCATTCAACTGCATTCACACACAGTTTTTATAAACAATGTTTTTGACATTTTTAGACCTCAGTTTTGCATGTTTGCATAGTTCCATACTCATGGCAAAGGTAAAAATCTGGAGTGTGTACTCAACATTCACAGTAAAATTACATATCCTAGCGTGTTTTATGACTTCTAATGTTTGTACTTGGATTTTGACTAAATATCTACTTAAAGTTCTAGTATGAACACTATGATTAACTGTTCAGGTAAAGTATTACTTCCGGTACTTCTATCGAACTGCAATTACATATCTTAGCGTTTTTGATGATTTCTAATGTTTATACTTGATAGCAACTAAATGTCTGTATTTAAGGTCCTAGTTTACATGATCAAATACAGCTAATTGTTCAGGTAAAGTACTACTTGCTATAATACCTTTGTGTCAAGTTTTATCAACCTAGCTTGTATGGTTTTTTAACTATCTTGTTTAGATACAGACACACAGGTATACAGACATCATGCCAAAAATGGTCACAATGGGATTAGGGAGGGGGGGGGGGCTCAAAACGTTGAGATCAAATTTTTTTGTGATTGCAATACCTTTTCTTTGCATACTATATATGTATACGGGAATGTAAAAATTGGAGAGTCAAGTCGTTTTTGCTATACATATATAAAAGTAAAAAGAGAGACCATGCAGGTCAGGACAACCAATCATTTCTTCTAAAACTCAGTCATCTAGCACACGTTTCTACTATGTACTGGGGAATGTGGTTAGCACCTTATCTTCAACAACTGCACTACTTCCCTACTACTACTACCACAAGGAGTGTGAGACTTTTTTTATCATATTCGACAATGAAGTGTTTTAAATAGTCTGTATTGTATTTGTTAAGAAATTGGAATAATGGTAAATTTTAACTAATAAAATCTTTAACCTATTCAAGATTTATGCATACAAACGTTCGAATCCTGAAAATGTACCTAATAACTTTTAATATAAGTATGATATTTATAATGTAATAATAAGCAGCTTCAAAACATGCAAAGAAAACAGGTTGTAAAATTGTACAGCAATTATCGTAATGAAATTTATCTGTTAACAAAAACAAATACGGTGAAAATTTCTAAATTTTCAAAAAGCCACAGAAATGACTGTTTAGTTAATACTGACTTTTATTTATTTTAAAATGGTTCAATTAAAATTATACAAATACTTTATCAAAAAACTACTGTATTTTGGTTCTCTGAATGATGTTATTTTTAGCAGTGGTCTATTATGATATGTTTAATCGGACTTTTTCCACTGCTTCGAGTGTTTTATCACATGACGTTTCGAGATTTTTTGATCTACTCCTGTCCTCAGGTGTTCCTGGTTAGTCCTGAGGACTGATTTTTGTACGTCTTTTCACGTACACTAGTGCCTACCCCAGGGTTTGAACCCGGGGCCACTGATCGCTGTTACGAGTCTGTCACTCTTACCACTAGGCCACCAGAATGGGAGTAGATCAAAAACTCCCGAAATGTCGTGTGATACATACCCAAGACAGTGGAAAAAGTCTGATAAAACATATCATACTCTATTTTTACCCAGAATTTTTTCAAACCTAAGATTTTTAGACAAGCCAGTTGTCATACATCCAATAATGAAATTAAAAAAATAGTTAAGTCCTTGTGCATACAGGCATACACCCACCAAATATTACTTTGAAATTTTTGATTGATGACAATACCTTCTGATACTGAAACATGAAACAGTAAAAAAGTTACTTTATTTATATTTACTTATACTATAAACAAATAAAACCATTAAAAATATTAAAGCCAAATTACTACTGAATAATAGTTTTATAATTTGGAAATACTTGCAGGTATTGTATGAATTTTATCAATATTGATTAAGGTACGGTAACAGTTTAATTAGTGGCATATACGATTAACACTATCTTTTCAATGTTTATTTTTGAAAATAAAATTAATACTTTAGAGATAAATCTGTAAATACGTTGTGATATGTGCCCATTTACTTACAATAACAAATATACATTTTATGATGAGTCCCTACATATCCACCATCATTATAGAAGGTGAATTTTTATCCAGCAACGGTCTGTACTGTCGGCAGTACTTAGGTTCTACATATGTTTCTAATTAGTTTCATAACCTATTAATTTTCATTGCAAACATATAGCTTTTATGCAGTTTATCCATGAAGAAACTAATACTTTAACAAGTACCTGGTTGATTCTTTCTACCATTCTCCGAAATTTGTGAAATCACAATGGAGCATGCCTATCTATAGCTTATAAACACTACCTAGCAGACTATGTAACAACGGACAACAGCTATATGTGTATTTGCGTTATAGTTCTAAGAACAAGTGAATTTTGTAAAATTAATACTTATACAATACATATTATTAATAAAAACTTCTAACACTAGAAAATTAGTAAATAACAAATTGGAAAGACTACTGAGAATAGAAAATGATGGCTAAGAACTTCAGTAAGTATACAGAGTGACTTTTCTGTTTTAAGACACATATAGGTACAATATAAAAATATTAATTAAGAAATGAAAATATTACCTGCAATATTACTACTGTATCGAATATTTATCTATTTTTATTAGCTTAGTTATGCATGATAAATTAAGTCACTTTTACAGTATGTTGTTCGAAAAACACAGCTGAAATGATTTAAAGTATTCATTGGCTATTCTATATATTATCCTTG
Organism: Agriotes lineatus; assembly: GCA_940337035.1. Lineage (NCBI taxonomy): Eukaryota > Metazoa > Arthropoda > Insecta > Coleoptera > Elateridae > Agriotes > Agriotes lineatus. The sequence continues at coordinate 72,258,344 of OW679197.1, read as the reverse complement.
GAAGAAAAAGCAGTCTTTAGAATTCCAAGAATCTCCTTTACTATAATTATGTTTCATATGCAGCAATTAGCATGGACTTAAATTTTGTAAGTTTGTGAGGGCATGTTTGTAAATATTTTAAATAATAAGCATTTCTACCTGATCATGGTGGCTGTTTTTAGGAGAATCCGATTACACACGTGCACCGCACGCAATTAACAATGCTAAACTAATCAGTACTAAGCAATTATGTCGGAATAATTTATGTTCATCTTAGTGTTATCTATATGTGACGCATCAGTTAATATATCTCATCCATAATTCAAGTCCCAGCGGAGTTTCCGCGACGTTTTCAAAATCCCATAATCGACTCTATCAAGATTGGATTGTACTTCCGTACGCAGTTCAATCACACTTGGTATTTTTGTAACTTATTGAAAATCATTCTAAACGAAGGTTTTCCGAATATCTCCATACGAATATTTCCTTTTCACATGTTTGCAATACTTCCATCGTCACCGTTATCTTCTTTTAGTACATTTACGTTGATGCACGAGTAAAATATAAACATTCACGTCCTTTCTCAAATTTTACCTTAGCAATTAGTACTATAAATGTCATAATTTATGTGTTTTATATCTTAAATCGAATTATCTTGGTTTTAAAATGTTTTTGACGAAACGTCGGTCAGTGCAGGCCGCTATCTCTCTAGTTATTTTTAGAACGGCAATTACTATGTATCAAATTGGGTTTTTTATTTATTTGCGGAAATTTTCCACATACACAACTTCGGCCAATTGCACGTGATGTATCTCTAGCTTTGCATAAAAAAGCAAACGATATTACTTTCAGAATGAAACTTTGTCAGACTCTTGACCTTCTTTAACGCACTGGAAGGCCCCTCTTTACGGTACGTATCATTCTCTACTTAATAAATCGGTCACGTTTAAGTAATGCGTCGTTAAGCATGGCGCATAGTACGTTTGTTTATCAGCACTTTAGTACTGCCAGGTTCAGTTCCTTAATAGGCACCGCCAAAGTTGTGACAGACCAGAGTAATTGTTTGTTTATGGTGTTAATATTTTAAAATTAGATCGACATGTCTATAAAAATGAAGAAATGTTACCTTAGAAGTGTTTTCTGCTACTTCATTATATAGAGAAAGACAAATGCAAATTGATCATTTTTGGAGACTTGCATTTGAGGATTGAATGGTTGGTTATGTAAGCGTATTTGCTAATGGATCGATCTGTTCAGTGAAACTCGTATACCGGGTGCTGACTTGCGTGACGCACCATAGGAATTTGCATAGTAAATTCTTTATGTTCAATTATTTGCTCCCCTAATTATTTTAGAGCTAAAGTGTAAATACATTTTTTGTAGAGAAAAAAATACTGCATCCACTCATACTATTGTTAACAATTTTTTATTTTCCGGAACCGAAGGAATGCAAAAAATCAAATTAGCATTTTTACAAAAATCAGTGATGTCATGGAATTATTGAAACAAGCCAATAATGCATGTGGATGCGGCGCGATCATCCAGTCACTGCCGTCAAAAGATTGAACGTATTGTCGTTTTCTCGTTTTGATGTATGTTCTGAACCTCATTATTGCACCTACAATTATTTAATAACGTGCCTGTAGTTTTAAACTTAATGTATCAGTCTATTAAAGGTTGTCCTGTTTGGAATTTGCCGATACGGATAATTTACAATAAACAAGGAGTTTACTTAACGAACGTCCACCATAAAACCATTTTTGTTATGGACAAGGTGAATTATGAATTATTATAAACGTCAAACATTAATGACAAACAAACAAATAACACATATTGTCGTCCCGCACGCACTTGCGTTGGCATTGGCTTGTTTCAATAATTCCGTGGCCTCACTGATTTTTGTAAAAATGCTAGTTTGATTTTCTGCGTTCCTTCGGTTCCGGAAAATGAAAAATTGTTAGCAATAGTATGAATGGATGCAGTATTTTTTTCTCTACGAAAAATATATTTACAATTTATCTCTAAAATAATTAGGTGAGCAAATAATTGAATATAAAGAATTTACTATGCAAATCCCTATGGTGCGTCGCGCAAGTCAGCACCCGGTATAAAGACATCGGTTATTACGACAATTTTGTTATAACGTCATTTAACTCGGTTATAGCAACACTGTTTATAACGACACAATTCTTGTCTTGTTTAACTCGTTTACGAGTAAATTATATTCACAATGTTAAATTTAGAGCCTATTTTCAGATCTGCAACTTGCACATGTAATCGACGGTGTTTTATAGTCTCCATTTAGCTGCTGTGTAAGAACAACCTTGAAAATACTATTGGAAACGCGTAGTGCAACAACAAAAAATGACAATTGTTTTGAACCTGTAAATATTTGATAAATATGAATTAACGAATTTTATGTAGTCACTTTATAGAAACATTTATGTACGTAGTTATTCTTAAAACTTCGTCTCCATCGATCATTGAATGGATTGAGTAGCTTATTGGTCACGTTGCCGGTCCCAAGCCCGGATAAAGGAGGACGGTTAAGGGGTCGGGCTAGCAATGTGCCCTTTGACAAAAAGGAATTTCTGTTCATAGATATAATGATCGCCTCGGAAACGGACGGATTACATGGAAAACGACCCGGAAACGAACGATATTTAAAACAAAGAAAACGTTAAGGTTGACAACTTAGAATATCATGTCTTGGAATAACAAAGATCAGGAAATAATTCAAGAATTATTAGAGAAGCATATTGATGTTTGCACATTATCCGAAGGGAAAAGAAAAAGAAAAGCAACTCGCCAATATGAAAATTATTTGCTAATATACAGTGGAAAGAATAAGGAAGATCGTGGAAAAATGGCGTCGGAATACTCATTAATAAAAGGCTTCAATCATCTCATGAGAATTTAGTATATGTTAACGATAGAATTCAAAGAACTGTTTTAGAGATTTAAAGCAGGCAGTTGGACATTATTAGTGTATATGCTTCAGACATATCAAAATTTAGGACTGTTAGAGAAAATTTTTATGAACAACTACAACAAGAGGTGAACATGATCCCAGAAAATGGGTACATTGTAATAATGGGTGATCTGAATGCCCGGGTAGGGAATAATATCATGGGTGGAAAAAAGCAAAGATTGAATGACGAAACTGAAAACGAAAACGGCGAGTTTCTTATTGACTTCTGCTGCCAAACCAATCTACGTATTAACAACACCTTCTTCAATCATGCTGAAAAATACAAGATCACCTGGCAGAATAGCCGCGGAGAAGGGTCGACTTTAGGTTATATCGCACCAAACTGCGCTACACGCCAAACTCAGCCAATATTGGTAGCGATCACGCCTTAGTACTTTGTAAATTAAGGCTAACCTACAACACAAAACATAAACCGATAGTAATTAAAAAGCTGGAGAAACTAAACATAGAAAGCCTTAGAGATGATCTGTACAGCCAAATATTAGCTCAAGAAAATGAAGCTAACAGAACTGACGAGAGTAATAGTGTAAACTACGCATGGGAGAAATAAAAAACGAATTTAATCAAGGTAGCACAATTACGAGACATGTGATGAAGAAAGGTTAAACTAAATTGTGACAGTCGAACGCCGTGGCTCTCAGACGAAATAAAACAAGTAGAGAAAAAAGAAGCGCATCTAAAGTACAGAGCAACAAAAACTCCGGAAGAGCTCGGGAGGTATAAAGAAACAAGAAACCGGGCAAACCATTGGATGCGCAGCATCGAAGAAGAATACTGGGAACAATTTACCGCCTGGGGCGAGCAGGACCTCTCAGGAGCACAGACGAAGATGTGGAAAATTATCCATAACAGAAAATGTTAAGTTTCACATTATCAACAGTGGACGGAACACTTCACAAAATTTTTAATAACTCAGTCAATCCCAACACGATGTTACATAGTACTAGACGAAGGCAATGACATAGAAATCTCAAGCACTAAGCACCCTAAAAGAAAGAAAAGCACCTGGGCCAGACAACTTCGCTAACGAACTGTTAACGCACGTTGGTATGCTCTAGTGGTAGAAATACTGTCACTAACCAAACTAATCCTCAAATGGGAAAAGATACATAACGCAGTGAACATCAGCTTCACGATCCTATTTCCAAAAAAGGAAACAAGCCTGACCCCACTAATTACAGAGGGAGTACTCTTCTCAGTATTAAAATTAACTAGACTGATACTCAACTTATGCGTGTCTAATACCGAAGAGCAAATGCGATTTCGAAAAAATAGGTGTGTGACCAACGCTATATTTGTGATGCTTCAAATATGTGAGAAAGCGCTAGAATACGATGCTCTGGCGTACCTGTGCTTCATTGTTCAAATGAAGGAATTCGATCGAACCAGGCTAACCTTCTTCTTCTTCTTCTTCATCAACCTGAATTCATCCAGTGTCGAATACAGGCCTCTTCCAAATCCTGCCATGCGTTTCTGTCATGAGCCGATCTCATCCATTTCTTCCCTGTTACGATTTTTATATTGTCTGCCGACCTTTTTTGAAGTCTTCCAATACTTCTCTTAATTTCTCTAGGTTGCCACCGTGTTATTTTATATGTCCATTTCTCCGTGTTTTACCTAGATATATGACCCGCCAATTGCCATTTAAGTTTTCCTATGAAATTTATTATATATCTGAATTAGTTCTTCTACGGACTTCAGTATTTGTTATTCTGTCTTTTAAACTTATTCCCAACATACTTCGTTCCATAGCTCTCTCAGTTACCTTAAGTTGTTCGACACTCTTCTTCGTTAAAGCTATGGTTTCCAGTCCGTATGTGGCAACCGGCAATACGCAGCTATCATATACCTTGAGGTTCGAATGGACTGGCACCTTTGCCAAAGGCTGCCCAGGTTAGCGCTATTCTGCGTTTAATTTCAGCGGTTTAATTTTTCTTGCCGATTTTTACAGTGTGACCCAAATAGACATACAGGCTAACCGATGTACTCGAAATACTACAACTACAACTCATAAAAATTGCGACTACAAAACGAACGATATACCAGTAAACACCGGAATCCGCAGAGACTCCCTTAGTCGTATGCTCTTTAATATAATTATGGATAAGAAAATAATTGAAGGCTATAACAAGGGGTAAACGCAAGTGCAAATCGTATGCTACGTAGACGATGCTGTCCTGATTGCCAAAAATGAGGATGCCCTGCAAAGACTGCTACACCTGAGTACAGCAACATCAAGAACCTTAAATATAAAAATCTTCAAAGAAAAAACCGAATGTCTGACTATATTGCGAGAACCAATAAGATGTAAACTGGAAATAGAGGTAACTATAGTAGAACAAGTCATGGAATTTATATACTTCGGTATCCAAATGACGCACAGCAGAAAAGTTGGCAAACTCAGCTAAGACTAAGCAAATACTTCGACAAAGGAGATGAGAACATTGAGAGCTATAGCTGTTAAGACCATGCGAGATAGAATACCAAATGAGGAGATAAGCCAAATTTATTGTAACTCGAAAGCGGGGTAGAATGATCATATTGATAGAATGACAGAGAACCCATTGCCAAGAATAGCCCGAAATAACGTGCCAACAGGAAGAATAAGAGTCGGACATCCACCCAAACTATGGAAACAGAGCTGGATCTCATCGTCCATAGAATCACCACCAAGGCAAAATAGGCGTAACGGCTAAATGCAGGAGGAAGAAGAAGAATGATAATTATGCTTAAGTTTTTAATTAAATACCTAATCTTTCTGATGTTTTATACTACATGTTTTGTTACAGCTACAACTCAGTTATAACGACAAAATTTTAGTAGTCCCTTTAATGTCGTTATATTGGAGTTTCACTAATTGAATGTGCATCTTGGGGACTCCTGGCTTGGTTGAGATGAGTTGTGGTATGGGAAAGTAGGAAGTATAATACTGATTTGGAAAAGGAATTGAGAATTTTCTTGATTATGTTTTCAACGTCCTGGTCATATTTTCAATTAGAGCCAACCTCCAACCCTTTTATCTGCAAAGGTTTAACTTTGAACATTAACTTTCAGCTATTTGGGGGGTTCAAATTTTGTTTCAATAATTTGGAGCTTAAACGGCAGGTTTGTTATTAGTTGAACATGGATTAAGGTTGGGGATTGGAACAAAGAATATGCTCCAATCTTCCCTCTCGCTTTATTGTATTGCAGCATGCTACCACCTGGAAATTTCTAGTCAAACTAGTTATAAACATTTCTACTTTAGGTAAGTTTACGACTAACTAAGGTGGTGTTCTCTGCTGAACAGATGTCAGGTGTTTGTGTTTTGTAACGTCGTGCCCAGACAACAGGTGCAAATAGATTATAAAAATGACAAGACATAAAAAGCTATCTGGTAATATTTGTAACTCCAATCTCGTGTATTGTATTTCTTTGACCTGGCAACTTTGTGCATGTGCGATATCAATAAATACGAAGAATTTGACGTTAGTTATACAAATATAACAATGGTTAAACATAATTTCGCACGTCGAAAGAAAAGAAATAATAAGGCAACTGCTTCAAGGAGGGGTACGCAGATACGATATACAGGGTGTTTCAGAATAACTGTTCCTAATTCTCAGAATTAAGAGAGGGCATGTTATTCAACACTTTTTAATGATAAACTAGTGTTCGGAAATACTTCCGATTCGAGATAATACGACATTAACGAATTGAGTACTTGAAATAATCTCAATGTGAAAAGTAACGATTTTATTGATTTCCAGCGGTTGCAATTTTTATTAATATTTAAAAAATGGTATTACACAAAAATTATAAGAATTGTTCAAAATTATGGCCGCCATTGTCGACACACAAGGTAATTCTTCGAAATATCTGCGGACGATCACGAATGTCATCAAAAGCCAGAATAATTCGAGCCACTAACTCCTCTGCTGTGTCCACAGGTGTCACATAGACGAGTGATTTAATATGACCCCAAATACAAAAATCAATTGGAGTCATATCTGGCGAACGTGCAGGCCAAAGAATAGGACCTTGTCTCCCAATCCATCGGTTTCGAAATTGTGCATTTAAATAATCTCGAACATTTAAACCGAAATGCGCTGGTGCACCATCATATTGAAAGACCAAGTCTCTACGAATATTAAGTGGCACATCTTCAAGTAACTCCGGCCATGTTGCCATGGATGAGGTTCACTATCTGCAGCTATTTTGCATGCATGCGTTACTTTCCACATTGAGATTATTTCAAGTACTCAATTCCTTAATGTCGTATTATCTCGAAACGGAAGTATTTCCGAACACTAGTTTATTATTAAAAAGTGTTGGATAACATGCCCTCTCTCAATTCTGAGAATTAGGAACAGTTATTCTGAAACACCCTGTATAAGAAAAGACGTGGAAATTCTTTTTAACAGCATCATTGAGAAAATACCTTTGCTGACACGTATGTTTTCATTCAATAATGAAATGGTGCAACCTTCTGTTTTTTTTTTCACAGAAACAGGCCAATTTTGTAGGGGTATTTTAGAGAAAATTGTCGAAGATTGTAACCGCAGCAAATCTCCAGTTTCAAGTAAACAAGAAACATCCGATATTACTGCAGAAATCATTGAAGAAAATGAGTATGACTTTACATTGGGGTCTGTGCAAGAATACGAAGAGTAAGTAGTACAGGGTCCGGCAGAGTGACCGACCCTATTTAAATTGTTAATAACTGTTTCAAAGTTTACAATATTTTTAATTTTTTTTCAAAAATGTAAATTAAAAACTTTCCAATTTTAGTTACAATATAGTTTATTTATTAAAAATATTAGCACTTGCTCCAAATTAATTTGGTTATTATTATTCAGTAGTTGAAGGAATTGTTCACAAAACGTAACCCGAACTTCTAAATCTCGTGGTACCTAGTAACTGGTGCACGACTTGAACTTTGTAAGGATGAAATTTTAAATCCTTCAAAATACAGCGAAGAGTTCTGTCTGATAGGCCCAACTTGATGAATTTAATCAAATTAAAAATTAGGTTAATCTGTATTAGTGTGAAAATGAAGTTTGAGTTTGAGTGATGTTATTTTCAAAACCTAATATTTTTAATAAATAAATTATATTGTAACTAAAATTGGCAAGTTTTTATTTTACATTTTTGAAAAAAATAAAAATATTTTAAAATTTGAAACAATTATTAATAATTTAAATAGGGTCGGTCATTCTGCCGGACCCTCTATAATTCAGGATACTAGATACTATCAAACAAATTATTTTTGAAATTGTTATATGTATTTACACTCATAGACACTGGCCTTTCAAAACGGTTTCTTATTATAAAACAGTTTTGGGTAATCCTGCTGTTTACGGCTCCCATTTCGAACTACCACTCCTAGAGCCTCTAATATAGGAGGGAGACTGCAACGCTGTGGGTCGATTATACCTAGGTACTACCGTTTAGAAGCAGCTCATTTTGAAAAAGAAATTGCGAAAACTAGATAAATCCAAATTAACAAGGCAAATCAATTTTAATTCATTTACATTATATTACAAATCAATTATTACCAATAAAACTGTTTCCATTGCAATTGAAATTCTACTATTTTTCTGATTTTGAGTAACTTCTTAAATAATTTCTTTAATAAAACTAAGCCTACTACAACTTTTCAATTTCCTCCATTTATTTTTGATGGCAGTAGACTACTGGCGTGCAGTAAAATTATTTAAAAATTGCAATAATAACCCCGAGTATAATTGAAATAAAATTAAATTTGTCAGAAAATGGGTAAGAAAGATGCAGGGGTGTGTAGAGAAGAAATGAAATATACTGTATTTTTAAGTTAATTGAATATAAAAAGAACTACGAAAAAGAAATTAAATTGTTTATAAAGTCAACACGTACTTATAAAAAAATAAACTAAATTGTTAATACAAAAGTGCATATGTATTTAAAAAAATATATTAAATTGTTTATAAAAAAATAAGTAAATGTATTTACAAAAAATAAACTAAACTGTTAATAAAAAATCTTTGGTAAATATGTATGCACTTTTTTATTAACAATTCGGTTTATTTTTTGTAAATTTCTACTTTTTTATTAACAATTCAGTTTATGTTTGGTAAATACATGTGTACATTTTTTTATAAACAAGTCAATCTAGTTTTAATACATTTTTATGCTATTTAGACAATTCTTACAAAACATCTATAAAATAGAGGTGCGAGTCTAGCGACAGGACCGTATCAAAGTTAGAAACAAATAGTAATTTTTATTAAATGTAATATAAAATATTTTATTTCTTAAAAAAATAGTATTTTGTAACTAAACAACCAAAAGTAAGGAAGATTAATACGTACAGCAGCTGAACAAGTCAGGTTAAAAATAAAGTTTTTTCATTTTTAATTTCAATTTCTTCAGTAACTGTATCTTGTATAAAAAAAGTTTATTAAGCTTTCTTGTTTATATTTTTGTTGTTTAATTCAAAATTCTAATAACTTCACGAAATCTACATTCATCATGGGCAAAAATGGTTTTTCTGCATAGGGTGCCAACATTGTGCCAATCCCCGACGAAAAAATTGAGGGGGGCGGGGTGATAAAATAACTGAAGAATATCGATGGTAACATGAATCAATAGTACTTTCTAACAAGGAAGAGAGAGGCATACGTTTTTCCAAAGTGTGAGTTTGAGGCGGAAGTGCGAAACGCGAGGACTACAAATACATAGAAGAAAAAATGGCGTTCTCTCCTGCTTATATACAATTTTTTCCATGACCGGGATCAGAACAACACGAAACGAGTATTACTGCAAATTAGAATTATGCTGCAATATTTAGCAGCCTTTGAATTGTGCTACTCTGCGAATACAAACAATATCATCAGAAAGTACCATAAATACAATGAGCATTTTTTTCTTTAGAAGTAATAACATATGTTAAAATTTTTAGCAATTTTTTGTACTTATTATTAATTACTATCTTCGTTCAATAGAGAGGACGAGTACGACCGAAAGCAAGACATTAAGACGAAATTCTAAACCACTTCGGCCCAGGGCGGTGACCTCAATCACAGTGTATCTGCTATTAATCTTGTATTGAAAATAAAGTAGTGTAATAAAAAATACTTTTTTCTTTGTCAATATTTAAAGTTTTTGATATCTGTTTAGGCAAATACAGCATTATAGGAAGTATAAATTGAGTTGTAAACATATAACATTTACCAATATATCGCAGTAAAATTTGGTAACTATCTGTTTTCTTGTAAGGTGTTGCAAAGTGATTCCGGTGTGCTGTTAAATGGCAGAAAGGTTTTGAAGGTAAATATCGATTGATAAATTTGAATATATTATCAAGTTGATTAATTAGGTACCTAGTTATTATCAAAAACTATATAGTTGTAGATAAATTATTGCACTTGACTTGCATATAATGGCTGTATTACACTTGGATGATTTCATCTTCGCGTAATATAGCCTACATTATATGCTTGTTAAATAAAATAGTATTTTCCGCAACCAAAAGTAATTACTTTTATCTACTCCAGTGGGATAAGTAACGCATTACCTCACTCATTTGACACTATTTCAGTTATGTAATGAAGCTCATTACACCACTCAGTTATGTAATGGTTTCATTACGCAACTGAGTTGTGTAATGACTTTATTACGTAACTGAAATAGTGTCAAATGAATGACATAATGACATTTGCCTACTAAAATATTTTTGAAAATGACAGATCTGACATTTCTCTTAATGCACTTTTCTCAATTTTAGGCAGTCGTAGATAAAATTTTGTACAATACATGTATGATAATGCATCATTAATATACTTGTGTGCTTACATAACTCGTGCTACGCACTCGTTTGTAACTTACACACACGTATATTAATGATGCTGTTATTCCACTTGTATAGTAAATAACTATTAATACCAAAATCTGTCATTGAAGTTGACGTTTCTCTTACTGACACAAAAAGTGTATGTTGCTATGTAACACTTTTAGTTCCTAGGAAGTACTTTTACTTCCATGGAACTAAACGCAACTTCCATTTGGTCGTCTGTGAATGTAGTTGTCATAATGATTTTTAAATGAGAAACGTGAAAAGTAATCAATCATCTAAAATTTTTAATATTTTGTACTTTTCTAGGTTGCAGAAAAAATAGTATGTATTATTTGGATTAAAAGTGACCCTGTTTGACTTGCAATTTTTGCATTTGCTCGGCTACGGTGCGCTTTGTCTTGCAAATGCAAACATAATTGTTCGTCAAACAAAGTACCACTTTTAATTCTAATAAAACAATATACTATTAATTCTAGGAACTATAAGTGTTGCATTGCAAAATACACTTTTTGTGTCAGTAAGAGAAACGTCTACTTCAATGACAGTTTTGGTAGTAATCACTTCAAAAACGGTTGCCGAACAACATTCTTTTTCAACCTAAAAATTATAGATACTTATGCATTAACGGAGATATGAATATGTTTTTCCCTTGGGTTGACATGTGTTACAGACCGAGGGCTTCTAGTCTGAGGTCTGTAAGTCAACCGAAGATAAAGAACATGAATATCTCCCATGGTGCATACAATATTTTATTTACTAGCAATATTAGTAAAAATTAAATTTTGGGGTTACAGCTGTTTTTGTATATAAACTAGTAATTTGGAGATGAAATCAGCTATGTTGGCATTGTATTAGCTCAGCTACTTGAAATTTCTACATGAAAAATAAGTTTCAATCAGAACTCTGTATTGTCAAAAACACATTAAAATTTTATTTAAAAGGTTATTATAACGTTTTGCTGGTTATACAAGCTTCATCAGAGAAAATAAATTTAAAATACAAGCCTTTTGCAGTAGTTATTCTGAAAGTTTAAACAAGCAAGCAATAAGTGAAAGAATAAAACCTCACATTTAATACATACCAAGAAAAAACATATCGTATCTTAATAATTAGGATTCATTACATCTTCTTGTTTAAAATTGAAATATAATTTTTCTTTTTCCTTCAAAACTCCAACTTTTACCAATAAGTATTGAAAAACAGGATAGAGTTGTGATTATTTTCTGGTTTTTTCGTATTTTTTCTTAAAAATTATTTTGCTAAAAAACAGATATTAATAGTTAATAGAAAACAGTTTTTGTTAAAAGAATAGAAATCACCGTTGTAGTTTTTGTCGTTTTCTTTTAAAGTGTATTCTTTTTTATTTTTCTTGATTAGTCATTAGTCATTTTACCTTAATCCAAATACTCTTAAAAATTAAAGGTAAAGATTTAATCAATAAACTAACACTTTCTTAATAACATTAACATTAATTAATTTCCAGCCAAATTTCAATAAACAAAATACGAAACAAACATAAACCCAAACTGTCACAGGAAAAACAAAAATGATTGAAAATACAACATTAATTATGGATGTTTAATAAGATTATTTTTATTCTAAAAAAAATGCTACTAATGACTAATCAAGAAATATAAAGAAGAATAATAAAGAATACACTTTAAAAGAAAACGACAAAAACTACAAAGGTGATTACTATTCTTTTAACAAAAACTGTTCTCTATTAACTTTTAATATCTGTCTTTTAGAAATATAATTTTTAAGAAAACATACGAAAAAAACAGAAAATAATCACAACCCTATCTTGTTTTTCAATACTTATTGACAAAAGTTGGAGTTTTGAAGGAAAAAGAAAAAGTATATTTCAATTTTAAACAAGAAGATGTAATGAATCCTAATCATTAAGATACGATATGTTTTTTCTTGGTATGTATTAAATGTGAGGTTTTATTCTTTCACTTATTCTCTAATTGCTTGCTTGTTTAAACTTTCAGATTAACTATTGCAAAGGGCTTGTATTTTAAATTTATTTTATCTGATTAAGCTGGTATAACCAGCAAAACGTTATAATTAACTTTTAAATAAAATTTTAATGTGTTTTTGACAATACAGAGTTCTGATTGAACCTTATTTTTCATGTAGAAATTTCAAGTAGCTAAGCTAATACAATACTAACATAGCTGATTTCATCGCCAAATTACTAATTTATATTAGTAAAAATAGTATGAAGTTTCAAAATGTCATAATGACATTTAAAATTAGAATGTGTAAGTAACATCAAGAATTGCCTCATTGTATGGTTGCTAAGACGTTGCCTATAGTTGCATGGTTACCACGAGTTTGAGGGAGAAATAATTTCAAAAATCCCTTGGGGGTTATGAGTACCTTTTCATATTTTGTATCTACAATTCGTATTTCATTCTAAGAATTTCTGTTCAGCTATTAATTATTACGTATAGTAAAATAGCTAGAAATCTACGCTCTAATAATAACCATCCACTATCATTTGAATTCGTATTTACCGTATTGTAAATTTCGGATTAGCCTGTATACTGCAAGTAGAAATTTCCCGGCATTCGTGCAATGTCACAACCTTAATTATGAAGCGACATCTGTCTTACAATGGCTGAACTATATGTGCGCTATTTTTGTGGAAATTTTATCAGGTGTTTACAAAACCGGCACGAATTTCCGACGATTCCAATGAAATATTCGCCCTAAATGACAACCGCTTCAAATTTTTTAGAAATCACGTTTTATCAAAAACTAAACGTCAGAAATAGTTCAATGGGGTCTTAAATGAAAGATCAAAAATCGTATCTTCCTGTAAGCAATTTTACAGTTTCTGTTTTCAATTTTTCACAAGTAAATTTTACTGTTGGATGACAGAAATACAAATGAAAAGTGCCTACAAAAGCGTCGATATTTTAAATACAATTTTACAGCGCAAGCGAATCTGTTACCATTTATAAAATAGCTTACGCCGATCAGCCAACATTCGTCTTTGAAATGAAGCCTTGTTTAACTTCATACGACGCGTGTGAATCGACAATACGTGATTTCTATGTATCAATCTGTCCCTATTATTTCAACATAAGCCAAACGCCAGCCTTAAATCGTTTTCGATGTTATTCGATTATATTTAGTGCATAATATACAATTTAACAACGTTGATGGCACACGGTCAACTATGTTTGATGTAATTCGATTATATTTAGTGTATAATATACAATTAAATAACGGTTGTCATGCACGTTGAACTATTTTTGATGTAATTCGATTATGTTTAGTGCATAGTAAACGTATATTAAAGTTAAACAAATAGGTGGGAGAAACATAACAGTTTATTAAATATACCATATATTTAAAACACACCATTACAAAGAAAAAAATTATATACATTAAGTGGTCTTGGGGATAATGGGTACAAAACAATGGACATTAACTTAATTTTTTTATAAACAATTGTCAATAATGTCAAATGAAGTGCAAAACTCCGTTATACCAGCCAAAATCACTCCCATATGGACCAGTGCTATGAGAGTTTCAGTTATCATATTACTATTATTTGATTAGAAATGTATAGACATTTTTTCTAAGTTGAATTTTGGTTTTGAAACCGATGCTTCGACTGCTTCAGCCAATCTTGACAAGCTTGCCCAATTGCCTTGTCAGTCAGTTCGCCGACAATGGATTTTGCTTGTCCTCCTTGAAAGCATATCTTGTTGGCTACTGCAAGTGATCACAAATTAATATTACTGTTAAAACGTAATATACATAGATGTGGCATAAATTTAATTTAATTTATATTCTAAATTTTGGATATTTAATTTATGTGTTAACAATGATTATACGTTTTCGAATAAATTAATAAAATTTCAAATAGAACTACCGCTTTGATTAGGAAATAGAAACTTATAGTAAATAAAAATAAAAAACGCAGGGTTAATAATAGTAAGCCCTTAGTAAAGACCTTTGTTAAAAATTATAAGGGCTGCTACGGTTCATAAGGAAACATTCCTAATAAGTCTGGAAACTTATCTAAATATAGAATACAATAATTTCAGAAGTGATTTCTATTTTATCATCATTTGTACAACAAACTCCTAATAATAATAATAGGGACAAATTCTGAATATAATATTTGATTTTTTTAAATATTGAAAATTTTCATTTGACTTACCGTTAATTACTTTACATGCCAGTGTTTCTTTAAAGGCATACTTTCATCGATGGTCAACCGATTTAGGAGCACTTCCTGCCCAATTAAATGCTATTCTCAATCGATTGGACATTATGAATTTCATCATTCTACGTTTGCCAATGTAAGATTTTAAAAATAGGTAGGTACATTGTCTTGTGCGCCATTTTTTAGTTCACGCGGTTTGTGGACGTACAGGTACACGTACAGAATACAACATACATAATAATAATAATAATATTTAAATAATAAATAGTATAGCAGCAAACAAACCTTTAGGTGCACGTACAGAAACAAAGCTTTTATCTTGCATGCAAAATGACTCAGTTAAATAGTATATTATAGTTTAGGTACTTACCTCTTGTAACCAAAGTGAACATGACAATCGCAAAGCAGAAAGTGGTAGCTAGCAAGAAGTGGCAGACTGGGGTGGAAGCAGTGTTGTCAACTGTTGACGGCCGTTTTGTGCTTTAAGACAAACATCCCCTTTTTTCCTCTCAACTTACAATTTTAAGCATAACCTTTCTCGAATAAAGCATAAGTTTGTCGAAATTTACCTTAGAATTAGACATTTTGACTTAAAAAATTTCCTTTTTCTGAAAAAATCCTTGTGGCAATTTTGTAGGCTTAAAATTCCCTCAAAAATGAAAATTTCCCAACACTGGACGGACGCAGAGCGAGACGCTGCAGCTGCAGCCAGCCTCTAAATGCCAATGAACTCATCACTGCTAAATTCAGCGCTAGACAATCACGTGGTTTTAGAACAGTGAAGTTTATTGGTTGGAAAAGGCGCGAAACATACCGAAAGATCAAATGGTTTTTAGATTAAAGTAGGCGTTTAAAATATTTTTCTTATCTTGATTGAATCGGCAAATGTCATGTTTGACAAATACAATACAATAAGCAAAAGAAAAGAAATATTAGCTAACCTTTGTTCCAATTGAACGGGATAAAGAACACAAATATAGAAACACTGCACTAAAAATCATAAAGTGTACATTATGCTTGTAACAAAATTGTAATCCATACATGTATATTCGACCGACATAACATATACGCTTATCGTACACGTTTATCCAGAGTAGATGGCTTTAGTTTAAATTATGTTTAGAGTATACCCAAGATATAGTATGTCCAAAGTATACCATATCGCTGTCAATTGGTGATTATTGGTGGTCGAATAATCCAACATAATGCAAAGAACACAAATATCGAACCACTGCACTAAAAATCATCAAATTTACATCATGTTCGTAACAAAATTGTAATCTATACACGTATATTAGACCGACAACACATACAACACATACCTTTATCGTACACGTTTATTCAGGGTAGATGGCTTTAGTGTAAATTATGTATAGCGTATACCCAAGATATAATATAAGTAGATACACGTATATTAGACCGACATAACATATACGCTTATCGTACACGTTTATCCAGGTTAGATGGCTTTGGTGTAAATTAGGTGTAGAGTATACCCAAAATATAGTATATCCAAAGTTATACCCTTTCGCGGTCAATTGGTGATTTTTGGTCTTCGAATAATCCAGCATAACGCAAAGAACACAAATATCGATCCACTGCACTAAACCCATAAAATTTACATCATGTTCGTCACAAAATTGTAATCCATACACGTATATTAGACCTACATAACATATACGCTTATCGTACACGTTTATCCAGAGTAGATGGCTTTAGTGTAAATTATGTATAGCGTATACCCAAGATATAATATAAGTAGATACACGTATATGAGACCGACATAACATATACGCTTATCGTACACGTTTATCCAGGTTAGATGGCTTTGGTGTAAATTAGGTGTAGAGTATACCCAAAATATAGTATATCCAAAGTTATACCCTTTCGCGGTCAATTGGTGATTTTTGGTCTTCGAATAATCCTGCATAACGCAAAGAACACAAATATCGATCCACTGCACTAAACCCATAAAATTTACATCATGTTCGTCACAAAATTGTAATCCATACACGTATATTAGACCGACATAACATATACGCTTATCGTACACGTTTATCCAGAGTAGATGGCTTTAGTGTAAATTATGTATAGCGTATACCCAAGATATAATATAAGTAGATACACGTATATGAGACCGACATAACATATACGCTTATCGTACACGTTTATCCAGGTTAGATGGCTTTGGTGTAAATTAGGTGTAGAGTATACCCAAAATATAGTATATCCAAAGTTATACCCTTTCGCGGTCAATTGGTGATTTTTGGTCTTCGAATAATCCAGCATAACGCAAAGAACACAAATATCGATCCACTGCACTAAACCCATAAAATTTACATCATGTTCGTCACAAAATTGTAATCCATACACGTATATTAGACCGACATAACATATACGCTTATCGTACACGTTTATCCAGAGTAGATGGCTTTAGTGTAAATTATGTATAGCGTATACCCAAGATATAATATAAGTAGATACACGTATATGAGACCGACATAACATATACGCTTATCGTACACGTTTATCCAGGTTAGATGGCTTTGGTGTAAATTAGGTGTAGAGTATACCCAAAATATAGTATATCCAAAGTTATACCCTTTCGCGGTCAATTGGTGATTTTTGGTCTTCGAATAATCCTGCATAACGCAAAGAACACAAATATCGATCCACTGCACTAAACCCATAAAATTTACATCATGTTCGTCACAAAATTGTAATCCATACACGTATATTAGACCTACATAACATATACGCTTATCGTACACGTTTATCCAGAGTAGATGGCTTTAGTTTAAATTATGTTTAGCGTATACCCCAGATATAGTATGTCCAAAGTACACCATATTGCGGTCAATTGGTGATTTTTGGTCTTCGAATAATCCAGCATAACGCAAAGAACACAAATATCGAACCACTGCACTACAAATCAGAAAATTTACATCATGTTCGTCACAAAATTGTAATCCATACACGTATATTAGACCGACATAACATATACGTTTATCGTACACGTTTAATAAATATACTATATCCAAAAATTTACCAAAATATGGTGGAATACACGTATATTAAACTATAACGTTTTCTGGCGTGTTGCTTGGGCAATTACAGCCGTTCAAAATGATTTCCTGCATTTTCCATATACAGCAACACCTAGTAGTGGTCGATATTACACATCTTGTAAAAGTTAAGTGATTCTGTCAATATTGTATAGGTTATATTATTAAGTACCTTTGCTCATCATTGCCAACATAAATTAAATTTAAAAAAAATCAATGGCCCTCTAGAAGTTAAAAGTTTTCGATCATACGGTATAAGTACGCCTTTAAAAGACGTGCGACGAGTTTAAGTGTACGACGCAAAGCGGAGTGCTTTTAACGTCGCTAGTGCTTTAATGGCACTTATACACGTGTATCATACGATATTTTTTCTACGATCGTAACAGAAATATAAAAACTTAGTTCGGTGACACTTTTTCCGACACATTGTGTCAGACATTTTAGGTTATGTTGACATTCAAATTTACGGCACAGCGTGTTTTAATATAGTTTTAAAATACGCCACCAATAGCAACGTGCAAAAAGACGTAATTCGGGCGTTATTATTAAGAGTGCTACAAACGTCACTTTTGACACTAGAAACTGTGCAAAAAGTTGTCATTTTGACACAATCATAGAAAAAATATTCAAGGGTAATATCACAAGTAGTGGATATATTTTTGACATATATTTTGCCGTTTTCATGTAAATTATTGCGTTTAACTGTCACGATAGAAAAGCACATTAAAAATGTCACGAGCCGAAGGCTGAGTTGTTGAGTGAAATTTGCAATAATTTTTATGGAAATGGCAAAATATTTAAAAAAATATATCCATTTCGGTATTTGGGACGACAATTTAAAAAAACTTAATACATAACGGTTAAATTTATTGAAAAATAATCCAATTAATATAATTATTCATTCTCAATTAAATTCAGCGGAATACTTCCAAAACACATTGTTTTGTGCCCAATATTCAAGGGTAATACCACAAGCAGTGGATATATTTTTGACAAATATTTTGTCGTTTCCATGTAAATTATTGCGTTTAAATTTCACGATACAAAATCACATCAAAAATGTCACGAGCCGAAGGCGAGTGACATTTAAATGTGGTTTTGTTGAGTGAAATTTGCAATAATTTCTATGGAAATGGCAAAATATTTCAACAAAATGTATCCACTTCGAGTGGTATTTGGGACGACTATTTAACAATATTAATACATAACGATTAACTTTATTGAAAAATAATCTAACAATTAATGTAATTATTCATTCTCAATTAAATTCAGAGGAATACTTCCAAAACACAGCATTTTAAAATTTTTAAAACAAGCCACAGAGTTTGTTGGGGTTTAGTGTTACGTAACCTAGCGATATCACTAAGGACAGAACGTCGTTGCTAAGCGATACTTCGCAACAAGGCTATTAATTTTTTGAGTACGTACATTGTTTTGTGAATATTTTGCATGGTGCCCAATATTCAGTGATATACTGCTGTTATTGGTTGAAAAAAGCAAATGTCTGCAATGTGATTGGCTTATATGTTATAGTGTTGAATAGTCAGTGATATACTGCTGTTATTGGTTAAAAGTAAATGCCTACAATATGATTGGCTTATATGTTATAGTGTTGAATAGTCAAGGGTAATACCACAAGCAGTGGATATATTTTTGACAAATATTTTGTCGTTTCCTTGTAAATTATTGCGTTTAAATTTCACGATACAAAATCAAATCAAAAATGTCACGAGCCGAAGGCGAGTGACATTTAAATGTGATTTTGTTGAGTGAAATTTGCAATAATTTCTATGGAAATGGCAAAATATTTAAAAAAATATATCCACTTCGAGTGGTATATGGTACGACTATTTAACAATATTAATACATAACGATTAACTTTATTGAAAAATAATCCAACAATTAATATAATTATTCATTCTCAATTAAATTCAGCGGAATACTTCCAAAACACAGCATTTTAAATTTTTTAAAACAAACCACACAGTTTGTTGGGGTTTAGTGATACGTAATCTAGCGATATCACTAAGGACAGAACATCGTTGCTAAACGATACTTCGCAACAAGGCTATTTATTTTTTGAGTACGTACATTGTTTTGTGAATATTTTGCATGGTGCCCAATATTCAGTGATATACTGCTGTTATTGATTGAAAAAAGCAAATGTCTGCAATGTGATTGGCTTATATGTTATAGTGTTGAATAGTCACTTGAATACCTTCCAGGAAGATATATCCGCTGATAATTTTTTGATTGGTCAAGAAACGTCAAATTCTGGATTTTGATTGGTCACTTTTTGGTGTTGGTATCATTGACGTAGCGCTTACTAATACGTATTTTTATTACATTTTATTAAACTTCAGGTGATTATTCAACACTATAATGAACGAACTAATGAAAATTGTTCAATTTGTCAGAAACGACAAATCAAAATTGACTGTCTTTGAAAACACCTAAGGGCCGGTTGCAGAAAGCAATGTTAAGTCTGGTGTTAGCTAACGCGACGTCAAAGTGAACAAAAACGAATCAAATCTCAAATGCTTATGGTAACTAATACATTAGTAAACAAAATTTGATGCGATTTTGTTCACTTTGACGCGACGTTAGCTAACACCAGACTTAACATTGCTTTCTGCAACCGGCCCCTAATGTCGCAGTGTTTACACCATATAGTGAGTATTAGATATATGGTTTACACGCGAGCCCGAGTGGTTTCAATGATTTCAATTTAGTGAGTAGCCTTTGACTGACATTTCGCCAAAACGTCAAAGTGAAGTTTTCAAAGCGGCGTCGTTCTAAAAACTCATAATAGTCATGTTGGAAGCTCCAGTATTGAATTAATAGTGGAATAGTGCAATTAATAGTGAAAAATGTGTGCTGTCGAACACGGTAAAAGTCATCTACCCATATTGTTGAAGGCAACATTTTTTAAGAGAATATTTTTCGTCACCATGCAAGTTATTGCAAATTTCTCTCAACAAAAACTGCTCAAATTCCACTCGACTTGTGGTCTCGCGGAAATTTTAACGCAGTTTTAGTTTCGAGAAATTCAAACGCAATAATTTGTATGTGAACGAAAAATATCTCAAAAAATATTCTTCTTGTGATATTACCATTGAGAGTTTCTAGAAAAATATTTACTTTGACACTGCAATAGGAAATATTAATTGTCATTTTTAAATTCAAATCTGCCTGTGTACAGGTGTGGAAACCTTTGCAAAATAAAATACAGAATCCCTAGCACAAAAATTATATGAACATGCCAACTTCAAAAAAATTAAAATGTTTTTGTGTTTACTGAATGCCCTATAGAACTGCATGTTACTAACAAATTGCTTGTGTCAAAGATATGCGAAATAATTTAGGTTATCGTTCTAGCGATGTTTTTCATATTATTGCAGAATACGTATTGACATAGATTTGACGTTTTGGAATAGTTAAATCTTTCCACACAGCGAATACTTGTAGTACTGTAAGTTACATAAATTCTGCAATACTATTTAACAATAGCAGCTCTGGTGAAGATACTGCCAAAGAGATACTGGTTTATATGAGCTTCTTGCTGAAATTTAAACACTGAAAACTAACACTTCATTTTCAGTTGAAATTTATTCTGTATCCTAATTCTCTTGATACACATCGTTAATAATTCAGTCATGTTCACTCACACTTGTAACTAAAAAAAATGCAAAAATTAAAGTACGAACATGGACGGTAGTTCAGCTGCATCCATTAGCATTAGGAGAGTAAATAAATCCGGCCTGGTAGGGACTATAGGGCCTATAGATTTAGTTGGCCTTGATAAGTCACCACGACTAGATATATCTAGGAGACGGCCGTTTAGCGCATATACGGTCAAAATTAGTGTAGCCGAGATTCTTGTCATTATGTACTCTATGGTAAAATTAAGATACCTAAGGAATACAAGTAGCTGTAATGTGTGTTCCCCACGTACCATTGTTTGCATAGAAAAGTGGGACAGCTAGTTTTAAGGTTGGTTATACAACGTATGTGTAATATGTTGGTGGCACTGTAAGTCTATGTCAAATTCCAGGTTATCAGGTTAGGTTTGTCGTCAGTTTTGACACAAACTGACACAAAACCTAACCTGCTAACCTCGAATTTGACATAGACTTACGGTGCCACCAACATATTATACATACGTTGTAAAACCAACCTAAAACTAGCTGTCCCACTTTTCTATGCAAGCAATAGTACTTGTTACAAAATAAAATATCACACTGTATATAGTGGAAACATGTTTTAAAATAAAAATCATCGTCACGTAGATACGTCAAAATTTGATGTTCAGTTTCTGAAACAAATGATTTTGTATAAATCGTAGTTCATAAATTATACTGTTATTCCGACTTCAGAATGTACTAACTTTCTGTTTCATTCCAGGTAAACACACTTTCAGAGTTTTAACCATCAAACACTCCAGTCCAGGTAATGACTTTTTTATAAGTTTTTCCATTATTATAACTTCGTTTTGCAAAAATTGTTAAGAAAATTTCTCCTCGCAAAACTTTTATCTTTGCCCTTCTACGACGCCCTTCGCTAGTGGGACGGGGACAGTTATATTGTCGCATTATAAATGATGTCGGATGGAGCGCATAAGAATTTGGCGTGAAAAATTGCCGCCGTGAACCGTCGTCTAATAAACTTAATCAAATCGAGTGTCTGCAGTTTATAAACTGCCTCTCATTACTCAACACTTGCTCAAACTTATGAAGTTTAATCGATGTATTGCAAAACATCCCGGAGCCTCGGAGGGTCTTCTTTCAATTTTACTTTATTTCCGCGGGGCCTGAAAACGATTGCTGAAAGGAGTCATAGGCGCGATATAAGAAAATACTTATTGGAGGAGGAAAAGTCGATTACATTTTATGTCCCTGCGTGTGGTCACGGCCGTAAAATATAGTAAAGAGTAAAGATAGTTCTGATTTTATTGTTCGTGTCTCCGGAATTTGTTTTGAAATTCGCTACATGTGGAATGCAGCCGACTATGATTCTCTTTAGAAATAAAATTGACCCTTGGAAGCGCACCATAAAACTGCTGTTAAGTTGATCGGCTGTTCGTCGGGACGGTTGCTTGCCAAATCGTCCTTAGCTGGTTGATAAGAGTTCTGAGGGCAACGAAGAAGCAATTTTATGTAATATCTGGCCTGATGCCAGTATTTTCACTTTCAATTTGTTGTTCCTGCTACGAAAATTATGGCACATTCTTAGAGACCACCTTCGACATTTCCTGTATTTAATATACGAGGAGCATTCCAAAAACTAGATACGATCACTAATTACAGACAGTTGGCAACAGTAAATGAAATCGAGCTCAGTGAGTAACCTCAAGTAGCTCATTGAGTAGCTATCCGCCGTTTTGTTGCCAGTCTGTTCTTTTTTCTCTTGTAGCAGTTTTTGATGTATACCAGAATATTACGTTGCCACTATTTACAATTTCGTCAGTGATTCGAAAGATGTCATCAATTTAAGGAAGACAAATGTGAGGATGAGTAAATATATCAATTTAATACAATGTTAACTTTATGGACATCAGTGTTTTTAATTTTTTTTTGTACTCAGCCAACAGCCGTTAGGCCAATTATAGGCATCGCGGTACATTTTATGGGGACTTCCAACCCCACTAACGACTGTCATGATATTATTATGACATCCGGGACCAACTATTTCCGTGACAGCAGTATCACGAGGCGCCGAGAGAAGCAGCCCTGGAACTCCCATCCAAGACAATAAAATATTTCAGGAAATTCCATCATATACAATGTACACTGAAAAAAAAACTTGCTGAACTGGTTGATATCTGTGTAGGCTGCAACGCTGCTTCTTTAGTCCTACTGTGGTTCGAACCTACGGTTATACGAGGTAGATTAAAAATTAAACAGAACTTTGTGCCTGCGGAGTATACACAACAGCTATAAAATGCGCATTCGTATGGAATGTTTGGTATTATGTCGAGACAAATCTAGCAGGCGACGTGTCGTGTATTCATCAAAAGTTAAAAATATGTATTCATCAAAAGTTAAAAATCTGGTGTGATACACTCACACAACTTCCTTTTACAGTGATCTTATAATTAGTCAAAAATTTCATTTTTAATTTTTAAAAATTTTTCAAAAATTTTCCAAAATTTCAAATTCTACAAAAACGGTACAAAATAGAGCGTTACTTGAAGAGACAAATTTTCTCTAGAATTTTAAGGTGAATTCGAAAATGTAATAATATACCGGGTGTTTTATTTAAAATAGGAGTTAATAAAAAAAATAGAAAAAAAAAACAAAAGAAACCCACTTTAGAAGTATTCAACTGGAAAATCACCTATCTCACATCAATACACATTAAAAATGTAATAAAAATGTAAAGTTTAAAAAAAATCGTTAGAGCCGTTTTTGAAAAAATCGAAAAAAACTGAAAAATCACAAGAGTAAACACCTACTTCCGGTTATGCGATTTTCTTCAAAAGCTTGCTGTCTCATCTACATAGTACACAAAACTTATATATGAAGTTTCAATGCCATACCTCTTTTCGTTTTTGAGATATTCTGTTCACAGACAGACAGACAGACAAACAGACAGACAGACACACAGACCAATGAAAAAAAATATGTTTTTTGGGATCAGGGGACTCTAAAACGTGAAGATCCGTTGAAAACTCAATTTCGAATTTTTGGGGTGAATCCAATACTTTCTTTATAGTAAAAGGAAGTAAAAATAGAACTGCATTTAATAGAACACTGTTAGTGCGCGTTGTGGGATGGCGAGCAGTGCGTAAATATTAAATTTTGTATGAAGCTCCGTCGAACGTTTACTGAGACTTCACTTGTTCAAATCAGATTCTTCACCACGACAATGCCCCCACGCATCGGGCGCTCTTACTCACTGAATATCTGACAAAGTACCAGAAACCTCTGCTAAGTGAAGCTGCTTACTCTTCGGGTCTCGCCTCGCAGATTTTTATCCGAAATTGAAAACTTCCACAAAGGTTCGCCAGTTTCATTCATCAGAAGACCTGTTTACATGACTGTTTTGATAAGTGATATGGATGCTAACAAAACTGTGTAGCTGCCGAAGGTGTCTTTTACGATTTACTATTTAAATAGTGATTTGCCTTGTTGGTTGCCCGCTAGCTCAGTTTATACCAAGAGAACTTTTACCTTTAATTATTCCTAGTCGAGATTACGGATAATCATTACAACAAAGTTCTGGTCGCTGACACCAATAAATATAGGAAAATACTCTACACTTCCATTTCAATAAAAGCAAATCGTTTTACAATAAGTATAATACACAGATATATTGGCTTTAAACACCTACATATAAAAAGAAACCAAATGAAGGCACACAAAATAATTTGCCATTGATGACCCAAAGAAGTTAATTAATAACATGAAAAACTAAGAGGGATAAAACACGTTTCTACCAACGTTTAAGATTAAGGTATCTAATGCGTATCATAAGTGTTGACCTACATGTATATTTAAATATTCCGGAACCGAATCAGAAATACAGAAATTAGACGACGTACAAATGTTATTGATGTCGTACAAAAGATCGATTGGTAAAAAAGTGGCCCAAGAGGAACAAAATATAATTTTAGAAAGTATCTTAAATTTTTTTCAGAAAAATGTAGTTTCGTAGTAGTTTACTTAACTTCCAAGATTGATTTTGAACATTTCTTTTACGGAATGCAAAAACTGGTTTTGTTCTTTAATTTCTATGATTTACAAAGAATTATGGTATGTGTAACGGGCCAGCTGGATCCCTTACCGTTAATGTTTATTTTCATGCTTAAATGTAGAAGCCAAGTGTATTTCCTATTTTCTATTATTAGATTTAATATTGAATTTTATGCAAGCAAATGTTCGTAAAGCCGGTCCTGCGCTGGACATGTATTGCGAATTTTGGTTTTCGCGAGTGCAGCAAGAAACACACGCTGTACGTGGGATGCTGGGATTTTCAACTCATACAAATTCAACAAAAAAGGCAGCAGTCGCACGCAGCTTCTTCTGGGAGGAACGTATAGTACGTGAATTTGTCCAGGGAGATATAAGTTAGCCAACTTTTGCTGCAAACAGTGTTAAAGTGCAGCGCGCCAGCGTTTGCGAGTGTACATTTAAGTACACCCATTGTGCTATATTTAAAGGCTTATTTAAAGCGTTAGCTTTGAGAGGCGCCAATTCAACTGTTCTTACGAGGCCTGCACGTGATCAGTGGTTCCCAGCATAATGTCCCCAGGAGCGGGTGATGCAATCGAGGCGTGCCGTTTCCAAGGGTATGCAGCAGCCAGTTCCAGGTAAAATGTTTGCAGAGCGTGATAAGGTTGCGTTTAACTGCAAGCTTTTGCAACCGTGCAGGAATGTGTTTTCAGCAACTCAAATAAGTATCGGCTTCAGGCAGTTTTGACATTCCAGTTTTGTTAAACATTTTGACATTTGCGTTTAAAATATTTTGACATTTGCGTTTAAAATATAATTATTTCAACGCTATTGTTGGCGATGTTTTATGTTGTTCATGTATATTTGCAACACGCCTGCGAGTAGCCTCAATCTATATCGCACGTAGATTGTTTGAGAACTTAATTCTGTTTTATTTTATTTCTTTTGTATTTTTATGCCTATTTTTTGTTTTTATGTGTTTTTGGAGTTGATGGATAGAATTCGGCTTTTTTGTGCATTGTTCAAAGTTAAGTTTCAGTCCGACCAACACTATAAGGGGGAACCAGATTTCAGCTTTGACAGATAGTGATCTTGCATAAACGACTAACTGAGATATTAAGAGAGTTTCATGTTCACTCAGCTAGCTAAGGGATAAAAAGGGCAAATAATGATTTAAATATTAAGGCGTACGAGACCTCTTGTCAAATTTAATGTATCCACGGAGAGGTAAAAAATGCCGCCTTTCATATGTTACTTAAAAATATAAAACAATTTTAGCAATTATATCTTTATAATGAGAAGAACAAATTCACCTTCAACTTTTTTATTTATTTTATCCCACTCTTTTGTCCCCCAAAATGATTTTATTCGGGTCAGCATCGACTCAATGTTGGTAACCGTAACTCCAATCGGCTGTATATCGGAAGACCATTAATTAACATTATTTAGCTGAGGTATCGAGGACCAGGATGGTTTTAAGACAGCTGTGCATAATAAAGCTGGGTTTGTAAATATGTGTCTTACCAGTAATATTTTTAGCAACCTACGGGATTACTGGCCTTTACTTCTGAAACGTGCCTCGTATTAATGTTAGAAGTTATTTTGCCCAACATTCCCTTAAAAGTTTCTCCAAATCACCAATCACACAATTTAAGAATATAATGTAATATAAGGAATCACAATATAATAGAAGATGTAACATTTATACTCTTTTCAAGGGTAGGTAATTGTAATATACTTGCCTAGTAGCACAGCTTCACCATTAATCTAAGCATTTTCGGACGGGAAAAATACAGCTGAAAATGGTTTTTAAAATTAAAATTCATTTTATAAAAATACATACATACGCTGACAGAGCTCCACACATTCATGTAATGTAAACACGATATTTTTAATTTTAAATCCTTAAATGGAACACCTTTTTTATATACCATTTTCCCGAAAACGCAATTTTTAAAGTAAAAATGATGGGACAATTTTTTTCACAAATAGAGAATGGTTTTGGCAATACCATCTATCTATATCCTCAAAAAGCGTTTACAGTTACGAAAGTTTCGGCCCAGTAACTCACTTGTGTCATCTGATTGAAGTATTCTTTAAATTCAATTCTGGTTGACTTAGTTTTATTACCAAAAGTTAATGCACCGGTAAAATTGACCGCTCTCGATGACAGCAATGATATTCAATCAAGTGTAACGGAGACACTTACTGATATTTCGATGAAGACTTAGAAAAGAGCATTCTATCTATTGATTTGCCGTTTTATTACATTCAAATGCATATAATGAGTATTTTAGCATTCTGCAACATCAGATACTCGAGAGTTTGCACATCTGCTTGCCTTTCAATCAATTTTTTATTCATTTATCTTAGTGTATAACGGTTTACACAAATACATTGATTCTTGTAAATCGTCAACGCTGTACAATTTATATGCCCGGAAGAAAAATACTAGTTGATTCTTTGTGTTTTTATTCCAATAATTGTATTAGTAAGTGTTTACCACGATCCTCTGAAAATGGGTTCGATTCACTGATCCGGATCAGTTTACTTCAAATTGTTGTTACGATATACAGTTACAATACCATAACAACAATTTTAAAGTTAAACTGAGGATTCGGATCTGTGAATCGAATCTATTTTCTGATGTTTGTACTTTTGTGTAAAGTCAGAGTTTATAGTCGACAAATTTAACAAGTCCAAGACAATGGTAATAATAAATCAGATTATAAATTTGTGTTAAGTCTTCACAGGACTAAAATTCCGAAGTTACCGGGTAAGATCTTAGTTTCGTAAACCTCCGCAGTCCCCTACTCCTAACAATGTGAAGAAAACGACGCAACAACGCTGGCATAAAAAATATCTGAACTACAAAAAGGATCGTGTCATGAATAAAGGATTCGAATCACGGAAAAATGATT
The DNA here is from genome assembly GCA_940337035.1 of Agriotes lineatus. NCBI lineage: Eukaryota > Metazoa > Arthropoda > Insecta > Coleoptera > Elateridae > Agriotes > Agriotes lineatus. The sequence goes on along the minus strand of OW679197.1, from coordinate 72,229,712 downwards.
CAAATCCTTATAAGGATTCGAATTATTTTACAATTCGAATCCAAAAAGTGGGTATTCGAATACAAAGCTTTTTCGTTTACTTCACGAATCCAAATCATGTCCTTTTAGGTTAGGTATTCGAATACGTCTTATTAGAAGAATATCACATGGTCAACCAACATGTAAAAACCCAATTACAGGTTGACACTAATTTTAAAGATATTATTATTTTGCTGTACTTAGTCAAAGAGCAGCATCTAAAATGTTCACCTATGGAAATACTACTCTCCAGCCAAGTACGGCAGTATTGTCGTACTAGTAGTACAATAATATGAGATAGACCAAACTATAAATAATGGAATAAAAAACAAAACAAATTTAAAGATTTTGCAATAGCAGATTTTTGAATTTTGGAAAAGACATGCAGAAATATCGATACACCCAGAATACTGATTATAACATCGCATAATTTCCAAAACGGTGAGTTTAAAACAGAGCTGGGCAGTAATTAATTACTTTTTATTAAATTCCTTTTTGTTTATTTGTCTTGGAATTGAATTACACTTCAAAATGCGGTAATTGTAATTGGGTATTGCCATTTTTGTTAAAAAGTACTTGAAAATTACTTTTTGAAAGTAATTAATTACTACACTCAATTACTCAATTACTTTTGTGTAATTAAATTACTCTAAAGTATTTAAATTACTTTACAAGTATTTGAATTACCTGTGGTAATTGAAATTGCTCGAGGTAAGTGAATTACTTTGTGGTATTTCATTATTGAATTATTGACCTCGATTGGGTGCCAAATCTCCAGAACGCAAAAATAAGATAAGATCTTATTAAGTTACATATTAAGCAAATCGCAATAGGGTATTCCCCGAAAAATATAAGCCTAATTTATTATTTCCTCTGACGAGTCGAATAACAGCAACTTTTGCATTTTGTACGACGCGTCACGAGCATTGGTGCGTGTATGTAGATGTGATCTGTAGCTTGCAATAGTAACTCTAATATTTATTGTTTAAGACGTTAAACTGAGTTTGCGGTAAGTACATTACAGATTACAATACCTACGGTAAAAATATAATTTAAAATATTAAAATAGCTTCATTAGACGATATTGGTTGATAATAATCATTTATTCATTTCAATTTACTTGTCGCTTTCTTGCCTTGTAATGCTCATATGCTGCTTTGTATACTGACACATAGTGCATCATTTTTACGGACTGCTGCAATATGTTAGCTTCGATTATTATTATAAATTTGGATAGTGTCTTATAAAAATCATGACTTTCTTATAATTCCGCTCACCTCATCCAACATTACTTCTTTACGTTATACAGGTTCTGCGTTGACGGACGAAACGTACAAAACCCTCAACCTTCATATTAATTACTAGGCATTCAAATATTGGCTTCTTAATGATTTTACACAAAATCCGATTTAGTTTTTTAAAAGAACAGTGCATAGTGATCAAATTACGTAATTTCAGATATTTTATTGGCCTAAACTAAAATCAATAGGTATTATTAAAGATGTTGATAAGATTTTGAAATTTGAAGTAAAAATATGAAAGCATCCTGAGCAATTTAATTGTCGACCGTTGACAGTAATTTTATGAAAATAGGTATTTCCTCCCGTTTCTTCTACGGTGTATCAAAAACAAAATACATAAGGGTTGGCCATGGAATATAAAAGTAATGTCAACAGCAAGCTTTAGAATTCATTAACTGTCATCACTGTTGTTGCTGTCATCAGTTTATATTATACGCTGATATCGTGATTGAAAATTCTAAAAATTCTTGTCTCTAAAGCTGCTGTCGACATTACTTTTATTTACCATGGCCAACCCGTATGTAATTTTTTAACACATGGTATAAAGGTCTTTTGAATGTAAAAAATTACTTCATTGTACGTGCTTGAGCAAATGTCTTTTGTTTTGTATCTGCTGTACAAATTCTTATTTCAATCAGCGTTTTCAACTAGTTTAATTCTTCAGCGTTGGCGAGAAGAGTACCTAATCAATTGTAATCATGCAAGGGAGGAAATGACGTTTTAGTCCAGAGTTATATATACAACAGTTTTAATATTTTATGATGAGACTATCTCTTGTATTCAGCTGCATTCAGAATGTTTAAATATGAAAACCAGGTTAAGCAGGAGGTTAGTTGATTTATTATTAATTACATTGCCTCCCGTCTCTAATGGCAACGGCAGTCAATGTATTATATTCCCTCCCATTGCTATTGGAAACCGACCATGAAACCAAACGTATATTTTCGGAAAACCTTGAACATGAGACAAAAAATGTTCAAGTTGCGCCAATTGAATCACCACGTAGTGTTCTTTTACAAATCCAAATAGAAATTTGCTGTCAAACAATTAAAAAATCCAATGCTCCACCCTGTATACTTAAGTAAAGTTACATATTTTCGTCATTCAGCCTCATGTTAGGCTTATTTAATAGTAGATTGTTCTACAAGTTAAGAAAAAGTGAGAGTTTTTCAACGTTTAATTTACGAGCGAGCGATGCAAAGCGAGTGGATTAATTTATCACGAACATGGAAAAATTACTTTTATAACATATTCAGCGTGCTATTTTTTCTAATACCATTACAAAATCTAGCCAAAATGAAATTCGATATTTCTTCATATTCGATTTTTTTTAAATCGGCAGTGAAAAACGTGAAATCTTCAAATAAAATACGAGAAACCGGCAGTGAAGTAATCCATTGTTTTACGACTTTATGTAGCCGGCTAGGCGATAGGTTAACGTCAACCGACCATCATATTTTTTAAGGACAGCTGTAAGAACTCCACCTCCTAAAACTTGGGTTAGTAGCAGTATAATCTTGCAAAATATAAAAATGGATTCGGAGTATTGATGATTCGACTCATACTAAGCTCTGATGTTTACAGTATTTCAGGTCGTCTCTCGCATTGCTATTCAGCACTGGTGTAGTATTTGCGTGATTCAGCTTGTGGTGATTTTTTATTGATTACTTCCATATTTTGTCCTTTCGTGCCTATTGCAATATATTTAATTTGATGAACATTTACCATCGATTGCAAACTTCTACGTTTTACTTTCAACTTTGTCGTCGTTGATTTAACATCAAATACGTTATTGATATTGATTAGAGCTGTTGTAATCTCCATTGTAGTTTATATATATCGCATGCGTTTCGCATAATCCGTCATTTTGCAAAACGTCGGAATTTTGCACAAACCTTGAATATTTGCAAAATGACGGCTGCATTTCAGTTATTTTGCAAAATTCATTGTTGCTAGTATCTTTTATAAATTCTTACGTTTCCAAAGATTATCCTGAGAGTTTTGAATTCTCAAATAATTTTTAATGCCAACCAGTGGTTGAAAACAGTGTTTCAAAAACTTTGAAGTGTTGGCACTTTTGATAAAATGGCAACTACACATTTATCTTTCAGTTATACCATTTAATTCCAGAGTTGTCACATTTGGAAATCTTACCATATTTTTTAATGAACTGTTCATGGGATTTTTGCTTGTAGAAATTATTTCTTGAAGAAAAGTCTGTTCAATTTTGGATAACATAACAACTTGGGCTAAGGGTTAACTATTGTGTTTGAAGCAATTTCTTGGTTCGATTTAAGAGAAAATGTAAAAATTATCGCCATCAATGTATTAAATAATATTGTCTATTAGGATATTAGAAATATATGTTACTTTTGGAATATACGTAATTCTAATTCAGGCTTCAGGCTTTCTGTTTCAAAAGGTCAAAATTGTGTTGAGCATTACATTTGCTTTGGCTGCAGTCAGTCACTTGGTACAGATATTAATGGCCTTGGAGGATATTAATTTATTTAATGGATTAGAGGAACGTTTCATACCCTCGGAAGTACATAAAGTAATGATCACGTATTTGAGTGTCTCCGAGAGTGTCATTAGCCGGACGGATGAGGTGTAAGTGGCATGGACGCCGCTGATGTCCTTTTTAACCTTGGGGGCCGCAGCTGCGAGCCTGCCATCCTGCATGCTAAGTACTCCGGAATCGCAATAGGGGGCAAAGCGTATGCAAATGCACGGTACGTACGTGCGCCGAGGTGCATTTAAATATATATCCCGTAATGCAAAATGCGAGTTTTTGGCTAAATTATGATTCACGGCCCCTGCGCTGCGGCTGAGTTTAAAATATTCCCTCCAAGTGCACGAAATAGAGAACCATTAGTCTGCTTCCCAACTTTTCACTGTGATTAAACCAGTCATATGCATTACCCCTGCAGTGCGAATTTGGAGTTGAGTCGTTGATGGAAATTATTGCAACTGAAATACAAGTAGGCAAGTTATAAGGGTTTTGTATACAGGGTGTAAAAAGGGCGTGAGAGCAACCCACCACAGCAAGCAGTTTATATTATATACACGTACATGGGTCTGAAATTACGTAATCGGGGAGCTACTGAGATGGGTATTAGAGAAACACAGTTTTATCTTCGTATTCGCACTAATGGTTAGTTTTATTGCCGATGGATTTTTATAACAAAAACATGTGGAACAATCATTGTGTGTGGTATTACTGAAATATGCAATAAAAAAGTATTTTCAGTTTCCTTCTAACTATCCAGATAGTCGGAGAAAGAACACAAATCCAAATATGTTTTTCTTTCATTTTGAATAAGTAAGATTTTTTCATAAATATTATTGCTGTCATAAATGCCAAACTTTGCCGTCATTAACTGACTTACATTTTTCTAAGATTCCAGTGCTCACAGCCAAATTTGATTCACCCTGTATATGTTATTTTTCATGCTGACTCACGTGACCGCCAGGGCCTTAACTAGGCAAAGTTTTATTGTAGGCAAGCCAACATTTTTGCACCCCTCAGTACAAAAACGATATATGTGACACAAAATACTAATGATACTGTATAACTTCTACATTTATCTCCGGATATATGATGCAATGTATTCAAACAAACAGGTAGGTATTCAAAATGAATCCAACATTTTGTATTCAAACATTTAAAAAATAAACAACTAAATGTTAAAATGAGAAAATACAACACAAATAAAATGAGAACAGAAAACAAGATTAGAAGACACAATTCTAATTTTTAAAAAACTACATATTATGTAGTCAGTAGAACATTTTACAAATCCCTATATACCGGATGACAATGAGACCAGGGTCATGCCTCTATCTCCGTTACTAATAATGAATTTGGATGAAATTTGATATAAGGATACTAGATATAATTTCGGATTGACACACAAGTATAATCAAAATGGCCGACTTCCGGTTTCACCGGAAATAACACTAACTTTGATTTTTTAAATAAATCACTATACAGTGTCCGCCAAAAAGTCGGCATAATATGGGAAAAATTTTAATTTTAGATTTTTCAAAAAAACTTTACGTCAATAATTTGTGCTTGCCTAAAAACCTATTTAGCCCCTATCATATATACCGAGTGATTTTTACTTCTTTTTCGATTAGAGTTTTTTGAAGCCATTTAAATAGATATTAATTAGATTTGAAAAATATTTCTCCTAAAAAGCACCTTGCATAAAAAACGTAAAAATTATGCAAACATACTACTTTTCGGTAAATAATAAAAAATCTAAAGAAGTAATTAACATTTCATATTATTTTTTCCAATTATAAATCTTTAAAGTCTTCACATACAAAAATTTGAATTTTAATATTAACTCTTGATATGTGAAATTTTGAAAAATATTTCAAAAATTGAAAAACTTATTTTTAGCTAAAGTTAAAAAAAATTAGGGGTTTGCTGGCCTTGATATTGTTCAGTTCGCTAAACGTAACACGCTTTAAAAAAATCTCATTGAAATCTTTCTTAGTTTCCGAAAAATAGCACTTTTCGGATTTTGACAATTTCGAAAAACACAATTTTCTAAAGAAGTAAAAATCACTCGGTATATATGAAACGGGCTAAATAGTTTTTTTTAGACAAGCACAAACTATTGACTTAATTTTTTTTTTAAATCAAAAATTTTTTTTTCATATTATGCCGACCTTTTTTTGGACACCGTATATATTTTATGTTTTTCGTAATCTACAACTCAAATTACGTACAACAGTGCTGCCAAATTTACTTAAGTATTACACAGAAATATTTAAAAAATTAATTAATTAATTATTCTTGAATTTTAGATAACGATAAGGTAGTGCATGATCCATATCGTTAGAATGGTAATTAAATTTTCTGTTTAATGGCAAGATGGCCCTCGGTAGGTGCTATTAAAAAAGTGACTTTATCTTAAAAAACGTTTTTAGCAAATTTTTTTTTAATTAAGTATTTGATATCGACTTCATTGATAAAATAGCTATTATTATTAGTTGCTAGAGTCAATTGGAACATATTTTTTCAAGTCACAGCCTTCTATCGTAAAAATAAAAGTTAGAAAAAAAATTCTGTTTGAAAAAAATTAAATTTAGAGAAACTACTTTTATATAATTTGACTTGCTGATTCCGAAAAACTAAAATATACAGGGTGATCTATTGAAAAATTCAAAGTTGGTATAATTTCCGGTGAAACCGGAAGTCCACTATTTTGACTATATCTATCGGTTAATCAGAAATTATCTCTAGTATCTTCATATAAAATTTTATCTAAATCGATGTATAAATAAAGAAGATATAAGTATAGCCCTAGTCTCATTGTTACCCGGTATAAACATATGGTGCACTTAAATCGCCACTGCGTCATTTATAGCGCAACGATAAGCATATGCATTTATCAGTGAACACGGGTTCAAAATCCCACTGGCTGCAATGTTCTATTTAATTTTCAAATTCATGTAATTCGCTTTACCAAGTGTGTCTGTATTATTAAGCAGCATTAAGGTGTTTTTACCTATCTTGTAGAGAATTTGAAGACTTCAACCATAATTCGATCTAGCAAAAGTTGTTTTTCTTCCAGCCCGGTTTCTGTATTAAAGACGTGAAAACATTTCCTTTTTAACTTTTTAATTTTAAAAATGTAAAAATTATTTTAATTAGAATAAGACACCTATGTGGTGCGTTCAAAAGTTGGTAAAGACATATCAATATCTTAAAATAATACAATATACACCAATAATTACATATTATTATGCGTAGTAACATGTGAACGTAGAATAAGGTTCTGTTTTCGCAACCGCACTGTCACACTATTTTGTAATAATCAATATATTTAAAACGCGAAACTTTTTTTGTCGGCACGTAGTATAAGCCTTGCATAAGGCCAATTTCGTGTAGGGTTGCAGAAGTGTTTTAAAGTGAAACACATTCGACCGGGAAAGTGATTGATTGTAGCGAAAAATACCATAGTAGTGGAACAAGTAAGCTCTCAAAATCGGTCTGTGGTATTCTGCTGATTGTTTGCAATGATGAATGTATCAGCGATGAGCCCAAAGCCGTGAATGTATATGTAATATCAGTGGACCTGCTCCAACAGTTGTTAAAAATTTAATGTTTTGATTGACATAGGTGAGCACTATAAATAAATCCGGTAGACGTATAGCATTTCCTTTGGAAATTGTACAAGGCAGTGTAGTGTATCGACAAGATTGGGCGCAATTCGCATTATTATAATTAGCATTATTTGGACTTGAATCGTTAATATTTCAAATTAAATTTATTTGCAAAATTGGCGACTTGCTTATTTATTTTTTTATTAGTGCGAAACAATTTTTTTTTCAGTGCCATTTTGGCACCCCTTACCGCCTGCGCCTGCAGGCGGGGGCCTACTCGGTCTATACCTAGTTACGCCCTGGTGACCGCCAAAAAATAGATATATTTAATCTTAGCAACTGAGTACTCTAGAACTATACCATACTCACAAAGTAGTTACACGACTGCTTAACGGCTATTAATAACAACCGGTGTACAACTTGACAACACATACAAAGAAATCGACCAATCACGCCCAAAACTTTTTAGTTCTTTGCATTAACATTCCACACAAGCTGGCGCATAAATCGTCCTGATAGGTGATGTTGTTCTGGAGATACAATGTTTACATCCATCCTGCGGACACCTCGCTAAACTTAATTTTTCAACCTTCTTTTAGCGCCAAAGCGGTCACTGTCTTCACAACAGTTGTGTAGTTTCATTACACCTTTCATATAATTCTAATTGGCCGGGATTGATAGCTGTTACGGCAACAATTGCAATAATAGTATTAAAAATGGTCGATTCCGAATGTAATAATTGATATGGAGTGATGCAACACCCACGCCACCCCCTATAGTTACGCCACTGAAGCAGGTTATATTAATTATTAACCAACAGTGTATTCGCACACTTCAATCCGTAGGTTTGGCTTTATTAAAAACCACTGTTCTACGCGATTCAAAAAAAAAGTATCTTTTTCATGTAAGAAGATCCAAGTTTCTTGAATATGCAACTAGAATTGAGGAATAATTAGACCTGAAAAAGTTAAGATAAAAGTGCCCTCTACCTTTGTAAAAATTTATCTGAACTTTACACTAACATTTAAAAATGTTAAACTGCTCGTATTGGGATCACAGTTCATTACAGAAAATTATGGAATTACTAGTGTGCCTATTACCTCATAAAGTCCATTATTTAAGTAAAAACGAATTAAGACATGTGTACGGTGACATGTTCCCTGCTGAGAGGACGAAATGGAGAACCATTAGTCTGTTTTCCCAACTTTTCGCTGTAATTAAAGCAGTCATATGCATTACGTTGCAGTGCGAATTGGAATGAAGTCGTTTAATGGAAATTATTGCAACTGAAATGCAGGATAAGGACTGCATTTTGAAGTAAGCAGCAAATTGGGGTAAAGCTTTTGTGCGTAATAGAGTTAGCACATGTAGGAAGGTAGAAAAGACTCAAGACTGCATTTAAAAACAGTTGAGAAAGAACATAAATTTCAAACTAAAAGTATTCACTATTTACATACAATGTATTAACGAAAAATAGATATATGTGCCTGTGCTTCATCTTATGGTAGTACACGGCTCGATTGTAAATAGAAAGCATTAATACAATTATTAAGAAACATGGTAACAAGTATTTAAGAATTACTTAAAACTAACGTATCGTAAAGTATCACTGCATCTCTATTGTAGTACATAATCTTGTCCTTGTGCTTCACTCGCACCCAATTCAATAGGGGCATCTGAATAATAATAATAATAATATTTTGTGACCGACTATTTACTATGCAAATACTAAAAAAGCATGCATTTAATTAGTATACTTTGATTATGTGAAACTTGTATGGACAAAGGGATAGAGACCCATGCCATTACATTAATAAAATCTAATATAGAGACGAAAAGAGACTGAATTAGGATATGAAACAAACAGGTTTTGCTGATTATATCCGTGTTGCAGTTTTTATATTAAAAAAATATATTACAGACTTATATCTCTCGAATTATATTAGTTCAAGCAAAAACTTAGTTCAGGTATCTAGGGTAGGATTATATTTTCTAAAAAAATCGTAGGAGTAAGTGTAGGATTTGTAAAGAAAATATCAAAGATAGGAGATATAATACCGTAATGTGATTAATGTAAATAATCGTGTTATTAAAAACCTAGTTTATAGCTACAGGTTTACTTTTTTTACCGTTTTTTCCAGGGTTGATCCGATTAAATAACAATGAAAGTTATGATTTAATTTTGTTAAATTATTGATTTAAATAATAGTTTTTATATTTTGCCAATTAACAAGAAACAAATTATGCAAAAGAACTGACCTTCAAATATTGCTAATATACACATTTCTACCACCATGAGCAGTAACAATATTACTAGAATATTACTAAATGATAAAAATGTTTTAACTTCTAAATATGTACATCATACAAGTATGATGATGTTGTAATTAGAGATTATTGTAAAGTACATAATAAAAAAAAGGTTAATAGGCATTGCTTGTTTTATTTTAGATACTGGTAAAATCCATAAAAATCGTCCGTTTTTCTGTATAGGGAAAATAGGTGTTTGTAAATACTTTAGTTGGTATTTACAAGCCGTGGCAACACTGATTCTGGAACACACTGTTAGGTCGTGTATCTCTGAATTAACTCACTAATTCTGAATGTTTTATGTGCAACTGTTAAAATATTTTTCAAACTTAATTCTTCAAAATTTACTATGTCACTAATACATAACCTTGACACTGGCTTTTTCCAATTATCCTGATCTTCTGTCACAGGTTCGAAACGAGCGATAAATCAGCTCATGCAGAAACGTACCGCAACGACCAATTGACACGATTTCCAGCAATGACAAATAAAACAGAATACCACGTATTCTAATCACACCAAATTTTTCACAAAGAAAAAATACTTCATCTATTGTATTCGACTGATGTAAAAAGCTGTAGATACATATATGCTATAGAATTTTAACCATCCTGGCAGATCTGCTTACTTCTCAGAATGTCATTTGGGCTGTTATGTTGCAGTAAACATTACATGTCTCACAGGAGAATCTCTAACGACCTCAGCGTACAAAACACTAACGAAATGGGGACTCGTCCTTAGCAATAATTTGCTAAAATAGCGTTTTTGTACACGAATGTTTACCTTTGTTATTTTTCAATTCCTCTTGTTTCACTATGGAAACGAAGTAAGTTGTCAACTTTGTTAAAATTGGCAAATATACGTAAATATTAACCAGAAACAAAAAACGCTATGACTTATTATTGACTTGTAAAGCAGCCAGGTTAAAACAGGTCTTCATTGGTTCCCTAATGAGAAGGATCAACATTTCTATTATTTCATTTCCAAACGTTACAAAAGGAAAAAATATTATACATTCACTGTTTAAAATCTTACGATCCATTATATGTATAGTACAAGTATTTTTTGATTTTTGCAGATATCAAGCCATTGTGTTTTCTAAGGCTTGGATTGGCGGTGATTTTTAATTTTTACTGGTTCACTTTTAGTGGTTTTGGAAGTTTTGTAATCAAATTTGGCGGATTTTTATTCAGTTTTAGTCTCTTTAAAACGTTTGAAGTTAGAATTTTGTATTAAATTTTATATTAATTAGCAATTTAACTTAATTTCTGTGACTTTTATCGTTTAATAGGATAAAACTCGATAGAAATAATTGTCGGTTTTATTGTGTTGCAAAGATGGATAAATTCGTTTAGTCAATCTTTCTTTGGTATTGCATTACGTCCAGTGCTTTTACTCATACAATAGAAATGCCGTTTCTCTCTTTCTAATCAGATCGTTAAATGTGTGTATAAATATGTAGCAATAATGCCAAAACACATATTATGTATGTACAATTTATATCAATGGAATTCAACCGGTAAGATACTTTTATTAATAGAGAAATGGGTAACAGCTGCTAGCACCTACAAATAACACAAATAATATACCGTTGCAACTGATCCATCATTCGTCATATTTAACATTTGCGATTGGTACAGTTCAAAGATAAAATGCCATCTTACAGATCGCTCGTCACAGTACTCGCAGTACATTGTTTCTAACTCAATATTATAATCGTTATGATTAACTACAGATCTAAATTTGATTTGGTGCAATTGCAGTTGGATTAGAATATTGATTTGTGGAGGAGCGGTCCGCAACTATGTTGCCCAACTGAACTTCGCCCTGCACTAATAATATTAGAAGTATAACTAGCAACCAGTGAGACAAATGTCTCATTTAATAAAACAAAAAAGACCGTTTTTCAAATAGAACCCGTATTAAATAAAAAAATAATATATTTTAAAATCACGTGATTGAAATTCGGTTCCTGACCTGACATGACCATTCCAAACATAACTTTAATAACTTTTTTCTCTATCTCTTACGGTTTGGCTGCTGAAACAGCGTCCCGGACGGACGGACGGACGGACAAGTCTATTAGATAAAGGATACTTTCTTTTTATATTTATGTCAATAAAGACACTTATTATTATTATTATTATTATTATTTGTAGTCGCACCTGCCTAGACCTACATTTTGAACAATTTGTTTATGAGAACCAGTAGAAGTATATAATTATGTTGTAGCTCATATATTCTTTAATGTGTAACAGTAATATTGAAAAACTATCCATTAAAAAGTAAAAATTAAAAAAGCAATAATCGTAATATTGGTATTTCTTTAGTATCTATATTCATACATAAGGACAGTAATTATTTAGTATTAAGATAATATTTGTATTGATAAAGTTATTTTATACGTTGTTACGCAAAATGCACTAAGCAACATGCATTCTTCGAATATATATATTTTCTTGTCACCAAATATTTATACATGTCATACATATATGGGGCATTTATGTGATTCATGTATGCTATTTTAAGTAAATGGCTATAAATTAATTTATTTGTTGAAGTTACGTCACATTTTCTTTTTAAAAATTATTATTTTCAAATTGTCAGCAGCACAAGAATTTTCAAAATAAGCCATTCATATTGCAATTGTGGTGTATTAAACCCAATTGCTGCAAATGAAGGATCTTTTGTTGTTGTAAACGAACGCCTGTATTCGCAACGCAACTATACTAAATTTCATATAAGAATGCAGTAGGTGGCGCTCTAAACTCAAACGCACTTTTACACTAGGAAAGTGTAAGTTATTTAACTATTCGTGTTTTATAATAATTTTGTTCCATATAATTCAAATAGGCCAGCCTTTTTGTCCACTATTTATCGGTTTTCCTTTAAGATTCGTACCTGATGTCAAATTGACATATTTGAAAAATATTTTATTTTCAGATGGTTTAATGATGACTTTGTTTCGACCAATCACATGCCATAATTATGATTACTACTCAGTTACGAGTACTGCATGCTTATATGAAATTTAGTATAGTACCTAAGCAGTTTGCCAAAACAATTTCAAAGTTATTCCTATTGAAAATCAAAATGGGGAATTAGCGGTATAAAATTAACATTTCATGTTTGCTGAAATAATACTAATTTGTTTTCAAAGAATAAGTGTTATTAGTAATTGAAGAAGTAATTCGTGGGGTAATAATCAGTGACTAATAAAAATCTGATATTTTGGTACGGTACCTACCCGAAATAGTTTTAGAATTTTCCTGGTATCAAATTTTATTTTATTAAGCTTGATTTAAATTATGGCATAAAACAGTGTCGTATATAGTTACGAATCGATAATATATAAGCTCTGCAGATACGTTTACGGAAGAAATGTACGTCCAGACTAGGCCATTTTGTATGGCCTAGGTCCAGATCAGAGAGCGTTTAATTAAAAAATCACTAATTAATTCACGTTCTCGATCGCCTACCTTCTGCCGACCCTTTTAAAGCGATTGGAACAAAAAGCCGAAAGATTTTTCGAATCCTTAATTTAAATTGAGCAAATTCCGATACGTCACGTTCCGCAGTAAATTGATTATCTCCATTTAAAATAACAGCATGTAGATTTTATTCCGACAGGAATTTTATCCCTAAAAGGTTTACCTACGCCTGTTTCCGGATTTATGGAGCTTAGCTCGTTGGGGTAAAACCTAATAATAATAATTATTGGTGTTCCTTACTTTCGGTCTTTTTCGTTGCGGTTTCCGCTTTATCTGATTCGCCGATGATGTCCTGAAATGTATTCGCGAACGTCGGGATTTCTTGCACTTGCACGAAATTTATAGTTCAGCGGAGTATTTAGGGTCGTTTTTAATTTTACAGAAAACTCCCTGCATGGCATATTTTAGATTTAAGTGTTATGGCCGTATTATGGCTTAAGGTGAATGTTTTAAACTGCAGTGCACCATTTTGGGGGCAATTTATAGTGGGAAGCAGCTGTAACATAAAACATAAGCGCTACTTCGGCCGGGATAAATTATTAATCCCTCACTTACGGGATCAGACGCGAATGGCGATGTCCGCATTAACTACAGGGTGGTGAATAAATTAAGTGCTGCGCCTGGTGTTGTATTCGAAATGCGATTAGCACGCAAAAAAAGGTCCGCGGAATAAAAAACCGAGACGTCCAGCGTCGCGACGTTTGTTTCATTTCGCTCTAATGCGATTTGTATTGTTGCTGCTTGTCATCCACACACAGCAGCCCTCCCACCTCGCATTTGTTGGCAGCAAATGTTATGAAGATTGGTTCATATTCGCGTTATCTTCCTACTAATTCATCAAGCTGATAGAACTCGCGGAAGTTGCTCGAAGGTCGTCCACTTGCGCAAAAGTACAATATCATAAATTGTTTTTCTTAACGTGTTTAAAAGCAGTGTTTAGGGGAAACTATATTAAAGAGTAAGAAAGAAATAGTCAGTTTTATTATACACATTGTCAAAAGGACGTCATATAATGGAATTGAATTAGCAAAACCGATATGCCGAGTATCTCACAGAATAAAATCATAACTAATAAAAAATACATAATTATGATTAAACTACTGTGGCAGAATATACATTGATCCACTTCACTATACGTAGATGTAAATGACAAAAAAATTAGATATTGAAAACCATATTTTGCAATCAAACTCTACCCGGTTAATTGTATCAAAAGGTATACTTTTGATACAATTAACCTTCGTACATACACATAGAGAGTGACATTAGAAAGTTAAATCGTCTAATATACATTGTTTGTTTCGATTAAACAAGAGAAAAATGTTATCAAACATATTTTTTGAAATCTACAGTGAAGATCGTCGAAATCGTCATTAAAATACGAAAAATCGGCAGGTGAAGTAATCCATTGTTGTAATACTTTTTGTAGGGGGTGGGGCGATAAGTAAACATCACCCACGTCAACATAACCTATAAAGGTTGGTTAAAATGTTGTAATTTCGCGATTTCTCGATTAAAAAGAACAATGTACCCCTCGACACTGACGTTCCTTTTTATCCCTCACTAAAACCACATTAGTTATAAAAAGCTAAACTTCAGTGCCTCGGTATATAAACTACTATTGTGTAGACTTCGTATCTCCCTTAAATTTTATTGCCATTACATAAACATTTTATTTAGTCTAATTTAACTTCCACCCACATCTAAGCAGTGCAGTGTTCCAGTCTACTATTAAATTGTTTTGTAAACATTTCTAGCACCTATCTGCAACATGTAAACAGTAGTTTTAGGTGGTTGATATGTGATAAACAAACACTACAAAATAGTGAGCTGATGTACGTACCTCCATCTTCTTCTACTACTTCTGGTGCTTCTCCAACTAATGAAGGTTAACTACCATCATGTTTTTATTTTGCAAACTACAGAAAAGACAGAGTTGTGTCAAAGAAATTCTTCAGTGTGTTGCTGAAATACTAAAATTCGTAACATCTTAAAGCTTTTACAAATTGTATCAAAAATACTCCATTTTTAATACTATCTTCCTCCTGATACGAATTCAACATTGTGCAGCATCTAATGAACCTCTTTTTGTCTTTTTCTTTTGCCATATGTGGGAGGGCATTCGGACTTCTGTTTAAATGGTGATATTTTCATCGTTTTCATATTGGGGGGTGGGAGAGAAAATGCTGTTGCCTTTTTCTTCATTTCAAGAAACACCGTTAGAGTTTTAAGTATATGGCTTGTTTTATATATTACCCTGCAATAAAAATGATTAATGCAAATGAGTATCTAGCGCTATTTTTAATCGAGCATCTTAATGGAGTTTATCTGCACCATTTTAAGAGAACAATGCTATACAGTGTATCTCATTTTGTCACATAACATCTCATTATCTTCTGTATTTGTTGATAATGATTTGAAAATTTGGTGGCTTGTACACTTGTACAGACCTCCTAGGGAACTTAAGCTGCCTGTTTGAATTGTTTCCATATTTGTGTAATAGCCTAATAGGATCTATTAAAAACTTACCTTAGCGATCAAGGTAGGCTGGATTTGATTTCAAAATCCTATTTAGCATTGGCAAACTGTCCCGCATATACGAAATATGCGGAAATATAAAAACGTAAATTTTTAGAAGCAATTTTTTCGCAATTAAAACAATTATTTCCGTTAAATTTTGTTTTATGGAAATTGTGATAGGGTCTTACACGATTTTGTGTTTTTACTAAGCTGATTTTTTAAAACTTGTACAAAATAAAAAATCAGCATCTAAATTGTAATTGAAAACTTATGTTTCCAAGATTAAAGTTAGATTTCAAAATTCTCTACAGCATACTGAAAATTTTCAAACACGAAACTGTGTTGTAAAAACTAAAAAACACTTCTGGGCACTTCTTACAAAAATCTAAAAAAAATACACCAGCTACAAAATACCGTAACAACCTAACCAATTTTTCTATATAGTTGAAATTAAATGACAATATCGTTATTATCCCAAAAAGTTGGCTTTTGACCTTATTTCTTCTAAAAAATATCAATTTGTATTTTTGTGCCCCGAAAATATCCATATCTGTGAGTTTTTGGGGATGCTAGGAACGATTTTGAAATAAAATTCAGCTCACTCTGATCTCTAGGGTAAGTTTTGGTATCTATATATTTAAAACGTGAAGCGTTTTCTTTCGACATCTATTTTTAGACTTCCACCGGACCGATTTCGATAATTCTTTTTTTAAATGAAAGCCGTCACCGTGTAGATGTGCACAAAAGTCCTAAATTGCAAATAATTGCATAAATTTTAGAGAAAAACTAAAATATATTCGCACGCAAGTGACGTAGCTACAGCGCGATAGCAGTGGAACAACGCCTGCTATATTATGAGAAACGTCAAAGTACATGCACAGTGACAGCGAATTTTTAATAAAATTTCCATCTTTTCTTTCGAAAAGTAGCGTGTATGAGTGAATCTTGACTGTACACCAGTTTATTATTAATCGAATGAACCTACACATCGCCCATTCTCATACAAATTGGAAATGGAAAATATCACACGATTACAGGTGAAAAGGATACAATAATTAAAATACCATCTCAACTAATTGCCAAAGAGGACATCATTACAGAAATATTTGGTAATAGTTTGTCAACTCTTGAGAACATATTTAGTATCTCAAAATTCTCAATTTTAGCGCCAAAAAACGAACATTGCTATGAAATTAACCTCAAAATTATATCTCTCAAAAACAAATATTTGAGTGTGATTACATGCAGATAGTGACGACATTTTACAATTTCCTACGGAATTTCTAGATTCGTTAAATTTCAGTAGAATACCTCCACATTGCTTAACACTAAAAATAGCGGCAATTGTTATTCTCTTGAAAAAATTAAATGTGTAATGGTTTGATAAATCGGACAAGATTAGTGGTACGCAATTTATACGGGAACTGTTTAGATTTGGAAGTATTAAATCGGCAAGCTACAGGCAGAAGAGTATTACTACCGCGTATAGATTAAACACCTTCTGATATTACATTACCTTTTTGCTTTGGGAGAAGACAGTTTCCTTTACACCTAGAATTTGCGATGACAATTAATAAATAGCAAGGACAAAGTAGGAATGTATTTGACACAACCATTATTTAGCCATGGTCAATTATACCGTATGATCGAAAACTTTTAACCTCTAGAGGGCTGTGGATTTAAAAAAAATCAATTTATGTTGGCAGTGATGAGTAAAGCTACTTAATAATATAACCTATACAATTTTAACAGATAAACTTAACTTTTACAGGATGTTTAATGCCGAGCACTAGGTGGTACCGTGCATGGAAAATGCAGCAAATCATTTTGAACAGCTGTAGTTGTTTTTGTTACTAACATTTTGATGTATTCAACAAGAATGTTTGTATTCGTTGAAATGACCATCCTAACATAACCTTAAACTGACAGATATAAAATGCCAATGTGACTTTTACTACCACGACTGCCAACAAAATTTTTTGACAAAATAATTCCACAGCCCTCTAGAGGTTAAAAGTTTTCGATCAAACTGTACGTAGCAATGTCACGGGTGCGTTGTTTTAAAAACTTAAAAATCAAAATTTTACCTAATGGTTTTTGCAATGGGTGGTTTTGTATTTACTGTGATTTTACTAGCTCTACGATGATATTTAAATGGCAGTTGCTCTGAAGGTAAATATAAGTACGTATTATGACGGTGGTTTTTCAAAATACAGTATTAGTACAATAAGGACATATTGCCTGGAATTTGCATAAGGTTTCACCTGAGCAGATATTCCAAGGCCGAATAGTTTTCCAAACTTCTGTCGAAACTCGGCAACGTAAACCTATGTCAAGCCGTGACAGATATCGCCAACCTCACTAACATAATATATTCCGACATCAAGAACATAACAGCCAAACCTGTGTCCTGGCTTCGAAAAAGGGCGATTATCACTCTGAAGAATTATAAGGCACTAGAAATCAACAACACACACCTCGGAGCCTTTCATTCGGAGGAGAAGATCTATCAGTCGATTAACACTGTGATGGACGCAAAGGACACAGTGCACTACCACGTTGAGTTTCTCATCACTCTCGACTCTCCCGGACTTCTTCCAAATGGCCTACCTTTGAAATTTAGAGCACCCATTATACTACTGAGAAACGTGAAGACTCCCAAACTCGACTGCAGGTGAAAGCTCCGCATCGAAACGTCACTGAGGTCACAATTTTTACGTTTTGGAGAAAAGGAGACAGTCTTCATTCCTCGAACACCCCTTATTCTTTCAGACTATTCTTTTCAATTTAAGAGACTGCAATTTACCGTCAAAACCTGCTTCACCATGTCGATCAACAAGGTGCAGGGGCAGTCGGCTGAATCAGGTTGGGGTCGACTTGAGGGAAGACTATACAATATCGTCTACAAAGAAGTTTTTTTTACTATTTATTCGACGGGAGTGAATTTTACTTCACAGATCGGTACATAATAGAATGTAGGGAAGGTAAAAAGTTGTAATTTGCCATATTAATTCTTTTTACAAATAGGGTCAAATCATTTTCAGGGCTTTTCGAAATTCTCCCTCCTAAGGAGCTAACTGTGGTAGACCTGTTTTTTAAAGATCTATAACACGGAAATTACTATAGGTGGGAAGCTGAAATTCGACATATTAGTTCGTTTTACAAATCAGATCAAGTAAATTTCAAGGTTTTGCAGAATTCATTCCCGAAAGGGGTTAAATGGGACAAATCTGTTTTTCTAAATATCGCCACAAGGAAACTACTACAGGCAGTAAGTTTAAATTCGGCATGTTAGAACGTTTTACTGATCGGAAATCATTTTTAGGGTTTTTTGAAATACATTTTCTCAAAGTGGTTAAATAGTGTGAATACAATTATATCACTTAATGAAAACATTTTATAATTTTCTATGAAACTTCTAGATTCGTTAAATTGCAGTGGAATATATCCACATTGCTTAACACCAAAAATAGGATAAATAGATATTACCTTGAACATTTTAAATGTGTTTACTGTCTTAATAGTTGAGATAAGATTAATGGTACGCAATTTATTTGAGAACTGCTTAGATTTCGTATTAAATGGGCAAGCCACAGGCCAGGCAGAAGATTATTATTACCGCGTATAGATTAACACATTCTAATATTGCACTACTTTTTTGCTTTCGGAAAAGAAAATTTTCTCTGCATTTGTCATTTTCCATGACAATTCATAAATCATAAGAACAAACTGTATTTAGAAATGGTGAAGTATGTGTAGCCATATCACGTGTGAGTAGTTTTAAAAACGTAAACATTTAAATGTTACCTAATGGATCCTGCCACACGTTACAAATAAGTTTTGTAACTTGCAAAATATTTTGCAACGGGTCCACTAGTATTTTTTAATAGCACATGATGAATTATTTGCAACGCCAGAATAATCCAAATATGTACTTTAGTTTCTTTGGTGGGCTGTGAAGGTCACCACGATTTCAAATCATCATTCTTAAAGAGGTAGAAGACATGGATGTATTAAGTGATAAAGTGGGGCACACTCTATATTGCGAAATAGTTAACTAAGGAGTTCCTGAACGTTAAATTTAATTAAATTATAATATTGGCATCAATATAATATTGGATTTTTTTAGAAATTTGTCTCTCTCGAAAATAATAAAGCATGATTATTTCAGCCTCTTGCGGTACATTTATTATTCTATGTATGAAGGATTTGTGGTCGACTCTGTTTACACTGATTTTAGTAAAGTGTTTGACAGGGACAGGGTCAATCACAATTTACTAATTGCCAAACTGGAAGGAACTTTATTGGAGTGGTCATTTCATTTATCACTAATTGTTCTCAGCAGTTAATAGGTTTAAATCACAAAAATGTATTGTACCTTCTGGCGTTTCTCAAGGATCCTATATAGGGCCAATTTTATTTTCCATTTTCATTAACGATGTTAGTTTATGTTTTAATCCAAAATTTCTCCTTTTTGGCGAATGATTTAAATTTTTTTAGAAAAATTGCAAAATTATTTGAATAATCTAATACATTGGTGCGCAAAGAATGATATGCATTTAAATACTGTTAAATGTAAATATATAAGATTTAGTAGAAAACGAAATAATATCTACCTACTCTATTTCATTATTATATTGGATATAAATGACTTGAAAATATATCTGTTATTCATGATCTTCTATTAGATACTATCATTTGATATCACATTAATTTTATTTTTAGCAGAGCTATGGGAAGGTCTGAATTTATTAAGAGAGTGACAACCAATTTTGCAGATAAAAAATGTCTGGTTATGGTGCATGTATAACTTGTACGGTTAATATTGCATTACAACTAGTGATATTGGATTAGAACTATTTATGTATTTATTTTTATTTATTTATTTAATATAATAATATAATAAAATAAATAAATAAATAAATAAATAGAACTAGTGATGTAAGTGGTAATCTTACGAAGGTAATATTGCGAAGGTAATATTACTGGTAATTTAAGTAATATTACGTAGTTACCCAAGATATTTTTTGTAATATTTCTACAAGATTATTACCGGTAATATAATTAATACGTAAAGTTAGCAGGTTGTTGCAATATTACTGGCGTGAAGAGCGTCGAGTATCCGGTACTAACCCTTATTATGTGTCATAACCTTACAGCATACATGCTGTTGCAATTTAATAAAAATGAGTCTCAGCTTGCAGCATTTACCTATGCACTTATGTTACCAGTAATTTCACATCACTAATTACAACTGTATCATTTGATCATATGTTTATTATATACATATTGACAGGATTGAACGTGTTCAATAGAAAACTGTCAAAGGTCTTCGTCAGGTTAACATAAGACACGAATATTTGAATTAGATATAAACAATTATTACAGTATTTTGGATTTCACCTTATGCAGTCTTAAATGGAATTATAGCCTGCCCAGGGATATTGCCTGTTTTTAATTTAAGTGTTCCTACTTCAATGTCAGATTACAGCACATGTAGCTACAAGAGTATCGCTATACCAAATATTGTAATAATAGTCCGCTTCAACGAATTGTAAGAACTGTTAATAAGACAAGTAAAGCAGATATTATTGCAATTCCATTTCATACTTTTATTATGCATATAAAATCTATATTTGATATGTAACCCAGCATCCCGGCACACTTTTTTTACGGTTATATGATTTTATTTTCTTTATATAGTAGGTAGATATTAACAATTATTGTATTCTGCTGTCTTTTAGTACATACTTGTAATGCCAAAAATTGATATAATCTAAATGTTTATTTACAGTATGTACATCTCTGCATGATACTCAAAAGAGGGCAAAAGCGAATCTGCGATATGTTATACTTATTTGGGCCTAGAATTATAAGTTTAATTTAGATTTAAGTATAGTAACATGGTTGAAAGTGCAGCGTTAGCGGAAAACGGGAGACTCATCAAGTCGCTTAAAGGTCCCAACTACTAAGACACGTAACCTCGGAAATGGTACTATGCGCACTTTAATTAGTGTGTTTCAGTGTTAATAAATGGTTTCTAGTTGGCTCCAGTAGTCCCTCACATAGGTGTTAATTCTAAACGTTGAGGAACATGGCCATTCCCGAGTTTAACGCAATCAAAAGCGCTAACAGAGTTGCCACTTTAGTATATAGTAGATGCCGTCCAAGCAAATGTGCAAAGTAGGGTGGGGCGGGCTTTTCTCCAGTTATCTCACGAGGGAAAGGCCATGGGGTCTTAGTTCTCGACGGAGAGGCTTAGAACTGCGTACGAATTGGACCTCCAGGTCCTATGGAAGGCGACATCAGAGCTCAAGAGGGAACATATGCAGAGCATGTCACTAACGAGCCACAAGGGGGTACGAGTTATGCCTAAAATAACAAAACATCGAAGTTGAGTTGAAAACGAAACGACAGAAATGTTCCAAAGTTGGAAGGTGGCCACACATAGGTGATCTCGCAGAAATAAATGTATATCCCAGTTTAACCAGATTTATTCTAGCAGTGTCACACAGAATTTAAGGGCGAGCGACGATTTGCATCATAATTCTGGAATTCTAATCTGCATGAAACAAAATTTAAAAAAAAATGACATGCACAGCATCCAGGAACAATATCACGTAATCAGTGCCATAAACTGGCAGTCGCCAATCATACTAGCAATCTATTTTGAAAATTCAGTAGAATCCCCTAAAGCTCAAGGATTGTCAAAATACTCCAAAAATTAAAATGTGGGTATGAAACCAAATATACAGTCAAGAATTGCGGTTCACCCAAGACATTTCCTGAGCCTGCAATTTAATTGTACCTAATATCTAGTTTGCCTGTTTGTAGAAAGCCTCTAATGTTCCACGAAACGATGTTTCACAATTATATTGAATCTCTTGAGCCCCCCCCCCCCCCCCCCCGGAGATCCGATTGGGGAGATATTTACACTGGATTGTTTTTCATTAAATGCAGCCATTGATTCTCTTGCAAACATGTCCCCCCCCCCGGAGATCCGATTGGGGAGATATTTACACTGGATTGTTTTTCATTAAATGCAGCCATTGATTCTCTTGCAAACATGTGTTTCCATAAGGTGGGTTGCCGTTTCCGTTGTTGAATAATGAAGAAATATACATAGTAAAATAGAGACCTAATAGCGTCGGGGTCTAGAAATTGTAAGGGGTTGGTCAAGTGAGACCAACAGTGTAGCTTAGAGAGAAGGGACTCCGCTCAATATTAGTTGAAGATTAATGTAGATCCAGCTATGGTACTTCGGGATTGTCAGTCCACGTATTTACTAGTTTGTGAGCCCCTGGGGGGTTGGAATTTTACCATCACATTGTCATAGATATTGATATGTAACCATCTATATGTATTCAGCCTTATTATATGGTAGTGAAACATGGATACTAAAGAACAACACAGTCAACAGAATTGAAGCTCTAGTAGAAATGTGGATTCTGCGGAGGGTCGTCGAAAATGAAAATTGCTTATTTAGATCGTAAACTGATCCTGACAGGTAAAATCGAAGGCCGGCGCGGCATGGACAGAAGCAAACACTTATGGTTGAAGCTGTTTCAAGCTAATAGAATAGCCAGACGTTCGTTGAAATTGTTGACAACTTCCGTTGGCCCGAGACGGTACTTTAAGGAGCAGGCATGTTTAAGTAATCTGAATATTCATTAAACAAGTTGACTGTTCTTATTTTGGGTTCAAATATTTTCAAGCCTATCTATTATATTGCTTTATTAG
The DNA here is from genome assembly GCA_940337035.1 of Agriotes lineatus. Lineage (NCBI taxonomy): Eukaryota > Metazoa > Arthropoda > Insecta > Coleoptera > Elateridae > Agriotes > Agriotes lineatus. Next base: position 72,206,212 of record OW679197.1, on the reverse strand, counting down.
TAGCAGTACAGGTTAAGTTCAGTAATACATATGAAAGTAATTTAAAGTGAAGCCATTTTCTATTTTGGGGTTATTCTTTATTTATGGCACATATGTCTTTACCTCTTAGTGCATCGCTCTCGAAGCGTCAGGTGTTTAAGCTCAGGTTTCCTGTTATTTTAGCATTCAAGGCTTGTGATACCACCGCTCCTCTGTCTTAAAGCAGCTATTCCCTGCTTCAATTTTCTTCACGTGATCCTTCAAACGCCGGCCATCTAATTTTACCCATTTCCAGGCAAATAAAAGAGGAAACAGTTAGGTGCCCGTTTCGGTTCTGGATATTTAGTTTTGTATATTTTATGCAGTGCTTACCTGAGCTTCCTTCGGGAACTTAATAGCCTCCCTTTAGGAGCTTCTGTATGGAGCGCACGTTAAAATTGTGTACATTTTCAAGGAACGGGCATAAAGGGTATGAATATTTAAATTCGCGTTTCACATTAATGCACTCCGGTGTTTATGTATTAGTTTCACCGTTTTGCGTTTCGGCGAGACCAATAAAATTATTTCGCAGATGGAAAACGCGTTTCGCCGCTTTTGTTATCCGAATTGGAATAGGTGGTGTAAGTCGGTGTTGATTTTAAAGGCATTTGCTCCCCCGTTTTCGGTGGTGGAATTCCCGTAGGTGAGCGCGCCATTAATAAATATCTCGAATTTTTCGCTGGTGTGTTATTTCATCTTCGCAGAAATTTCATATTTATGGGATACACAAAGGGGCATTATGTCGGAAAATCCCTCAACGAAGGGAATTAATCTGCAAGGGCCCCTGTCTGAGCAATATTAGCTGGATCAGGTGTCTAATTCTTCCCTTCAACATGATGCTCGTGGCTTTCGGCGGATCCTCGTCCCGTTTATCTTTAGGGTTATTTATATCGTAAGTGCCTATATAAATTATAATTGCTAATATCGCAAAGATTTTTTACACAGGTAAATGAGGCACTTAGGTATGCTTTGTTTGATTGTATGAGCTGCTCGATGTATTAATTACGGAAATTTAGTGACACTGATCTGATGTATGGGTACTGTTTATTTTAGAATTATAGAGCATAATAGAGCTTTTAAAAATAATCACCCTAACACTTGCTATCTTATATCAATATCAATCAATAATAGTGTTGCAGTCAAATATATTTTTTGAATGTAGTTTAAAAGTTGTTCTCCTTGCACTTTGTTAAAACTTCCTTATTCATACATGTTGTTTTGTTCTAACAGTATATAGCAGTAATGTCTTCTAATTATTATATCACTACAAATGTCTTCTTAGCTCGAATCTTTGATCGTATTATTGGGTTTTGTTCTCTTCTTAAAGCAGTAAAAGGTTCAATTTGAATGTGAATAGATTCATTTAAATAGATATCTATTCAAATAAGGTATTAAGTGGTAACAATTACAAACACAAATAATAACTGCAGTTGGCTAAAACTTGCTTTGTACTTCGAAGGATCTAGAAACTCGCCAATTTCTCAGTGTTTCAAAGTTTTGTTAACGCATCACTTACTATGATTGTAATTTATATTATTTAAACTTTACCCTAAACATTTAAACAAAATCAAACGTAGCCTGCCACATACATTCTTTGTGATAATACAATCTAAACTCACAGATCGACACTTCCTAGTGAAATACGGAGATACCACTACTTCCTTGTTCCCTATTATATCCGGGGTACCTCAGGGTAGTGTGATACGCTCTTTTATATACAGCCGACCTATCAACAATCAGAAGCACGGTATTTGCAATCTTTGCCGACGATACGGTGTTAATGGCTTCACACAACGGTCCAGTTCTAGCTTCGAGATACCTACAGAACCACCTTGAAACGGGTCAATTCGTTCCACCTGTATTTACTTATTTTATATCTGTTCATTATATGCTAATTAGCAATAAAGCCTGACAGTAAGTGTTTACTCATTTAGTTTAGCACTATAGAGTAGTAATTGATGTATACGCAGTCAATGACTATAGAGTGTAATGCGCCGCGATTACGTAAAAGAATGCGTCGATAGTGCAGTTTAGTTCGAGGAATAACCGGCCGGTATGTGAATCAACGCTCGAGGCCTGCAAGAGGAGACATTCGCGCCTAAGTCAGCAAGCTCGGCAAATCAAGCGACTTACTGTACAATCTACCAACAGTGCGGGTTAATTGGATTCGCAAATAGCGAACCGAAAGGGTACGTGATACCTTCACGGTTTAGCTGGAGCTCTCTGCAAGGGGTCAACCAGGAAGAATAGCAGCTCCTTGAAGACGCTAACGACTACCGAATCGACAGATTCAAAGGCCGTTTCGACAGCAGCCTGGCAGCGTTTCCTGGGCTACGGGAGGAACAATAAAAGGAACTAGGTTAGTCCTATGTGGAAATTGCGCAATTGTCAGCGAATGTGTCGCTGACTGATAAGGGTCAACTACCGGACGGTTTGACGTCATTTTACTGCATGTGCATATGGAGGCGATCAATCACATGGCGTCCCCAAGAAAACAAGGATATACGACTGCAGGTACGAACCATTTTGGGTGCGTGAAATTAATTTTGCCGGCGCTATTAAACGCTCGTAATTTAATAAGGTACTCTCTTATGCGTAGTGTATAACTACTTTGGGTATTTGTTTCCTTGTACCTTTTTCTTTGTGTGTTCCTGTTTATTCACACATTATATGTATTCATTGTAAATTGTTGGGATTTTTATTGTCATTAATGTTTGCATTGGTGAGTACAACATTTCAGGTGTCCACGAGCTTCGCCTTAAACAATATTAGCTTCCCTTAGCCACTCTGGGAATGTAAAAAGAGTCTCATAGCACACCGACTGATTAAGGTAGCACAGGGCATTTTAAAGTAATAATTCAGTAGGTGTAGGGCTCGGAGCAAGAGGCCGCGTTATAACCTTAGCAAAATAGAAGAATGGATCAAAACATGGCGCATCCGAATTAATGTGAAAAAATCAGTTCAGGTGATATTTACAACCCGAAGGGGAATATCCCCCCCGCCCCGTCAGATTAAATGGTAACATCCTTGCACAAAAAGAGGCGACTAAATACTTAAGTATCCATTTTCACCAACTACTGACATGGGGTCTACCTATATGGCACAAGAAACTTCAGCTAGGCTTCATACTCAGAAGATACTACTGGCATATAGGACGTAATTCCAAACTCTCTTGTGAACAAGCTACTCGTATATAAAGTTGCTATCAAACCCATTTGGTGCTACGGTATTTAAATATGAGGTGCAGCAACCGATTCCAACCTAGCAAAACTACAGCGCTATCAATATAAAGTACTGCGAATTATAGCAAACCTTCAATAGTTCGTACCAAATCAGGTATTACATTCAGATCTTCAAGTTGATGCGGTTCAAGAGGCAATAAAAAACGATAGCATTAAATATAAGGAAAGAATCAGAAATCACCCAAATACGTTAGCTGTTGAACTGCTGACAATCCAACCAGAAAGAAGACTGAAAAGGCACGACCCGCTGGATCTACCACAACGCTTCTAAGCTACAATTTATTTCCAAGTAGTCACATCTAATATATTTTTATATTTTGTACTCTGTGTATTGTAATTTGATGTGGAGTTTGCCATAGGGTAAACCCACACTGTGACGTGTAAATTCTTATAAACACATATTTTACATAATGTAACTAACAGCATGTAAAATAATCTTAGAGTTAGTTAAAATAATCCACCCTACAAATACATCTGAAAAATCTGATAAAGTAATTATAGAACGAGGAGTAAGGCAGAGACATTGTCGTTTAAACAATTTACTCTAGACCTAGAAGAATGCTTATCAGTTGAATTGGGTAATAGAGGTATGAATATCAACCGTGAGAGACTACATCATCTTATGTTCGCTGGCGACGTAGTCACAATGGCCTAAAAAAAGACGAACTAATAAGTTTCAGTGAAAAAAATACAGAAAGCAACCACCCGCCTTGGCTGAAAATGAATTTCCAAAAAAGACGAAATATATGAGGACAGATAACAACAATAACGATCAAAGTATAATGCTTGAAACGAACAAGATTGACAATGTAAACAAATACAAATATCTAGGACAGACCATATCGATAAAAAAATTAAATCAAGGGTTCGAAATAAATGATTATTACGACTAACCTGGACAGCATACAATAAGGTAAATATATATCTTAACGATGAATTGCCCGTTTAAACTTAAAAACAGAAATATAGGTACAATCAGTTAATTCTGCCAGTGACAACTTACAGAGCAGAGACTTAAACCTTCACGAAGGCCATTCTAAACAAATTAAGAGTTAACCAAAAGGCCATAGTGAGAAGAATACTCGGCATATCGTTGAAAGATCACAAAACGGATGCTTGAATCAGAGAAAGGATAAAAGTCAAAGTCATCACTCATATTGCAATGTTGAAATGGAACGTCGCAAGGAATCGGTGCAAATGGAACGGTAAGCTAATACAATGGAGACCATGCAATAACAGCCGAAGTGTCGGAAGGCCACAGATGCGGTGGAGCGACGACCTCAGAAGAGTAGGAGGATTAAATTGGTATCTTGTTAGTCTTTTGTTAGTCTTAGGGCCTGCTTCTTTGTAGTTTCTTCAATCTACCTCTCCGATGTTGATATTCAGCTATTTAGCCATCCTTTTGGTGGTCGTCCAGGCGGGTTAGGTCCTTGAGGCTTTCCATTCCTTGCTATTTTTACCAGTTTTTCATCGTTCATTCTTTGTATGTGTGCATTCCAGAATTTTCATGTCTGTGTCCCCCATTTTACTATCGTCAGCTTCGCATATTCTTCTGATCTCAGTTGGGTACACGGTCTCGTAGTGTTTTGCCCGCTGTTGGTCTCAGTACCTTCATTTCGGTTGTTCGTTTTGTTCTCACTGTATCAGATCTAGCTTCTATCGCGTATGTTATGACTTGTCTTACACATATTTTGTAGGAAGCAACAAAGGTAAGTAGTCTTCTCCACGTACATTTATTTATATATGCGACATGGTTTTATCTTCGGGCCAAAATGATGATCTACAGAGGCATATGGTTAACTATAGTGTACAAGTACATAGTAAAGAAATGAACTTACTGGTAGTAAAAAACTACGTGTTACATTTGTAGGTTAAGTTAAATTGAGGTTAGGTTGAAACGTTGAAGACGAGGTAGCAATAAAATTCACAAAACACACCACATTGGAGAAGAAAAAAATAATTACCCAGCAAACTACGTTATAAATAGTGATGGGCATAATCGGATGATTTCAATAATCGGAATGTTCCATTTCGGAATGTTTATACAATCGGAATATCATCCGATTATTTTACATTCCGTAAATGCAAGCAAGAGAAAACGAGCGAAACAACAACAAGCGGAAGGAAGATGAAGTGCGTCCAAATTTGCGATGCGAGCACTCGCCGTTGCGCGTAAGCCCTTATCTGCATTGGCATCTATTGTTTGGGTTTATAAGGACGGTCAGTAAAACAATTTATAAGTTTGAGTCGCACAGTGGGATGTGAGGAAATAAAATATTTTTTCAAATCATTACAGTAGTTACCTTAATAGACTTTCGGAAAATGGTAGTGATATTTTAAAGTTTAATGGCACATAAAGTACATAATAGATAGTATAAAACAATACATGAATTTGAAGTCAATAAGGTGTACTATCTAATAATTAATCTACGAAATACCACTGCCATTAGTGCCAGCATATAGCAGTCAAGTGAGTCAACACAACATTCGTATTCCGTTCAGTTCAAATTGGCATTTCGTTTTCTCATTTTGTATACCGAATAGTAAAATAATCGAATTCCGAAAGTTCCGAATTTTGTACACCGAACAATAAAATAATCGAATTCCGAAAAGTTCCGAAATAATCGGAACCTTCCGATTTTTTTAACAATCGGAAACTTTCCGATTATTCATTCCGGATAGGCCTATCACTAGTTATAAACATCGTTATACTGGTTAATACATCACAATATAAAAATTAAAATTAAGGCAAGTAAAATAGATACTAACTTTGAAAAAGTTAGCACTAAGAATGAATTTTTAATACAATAGTAACTAAAAACAGGTCAAAAAGTCCCTAGATTCAATGACACTGAAATTACCAAAGAGGGTCAAAAAGTAAAAGAACAAAGTGAAAACCAATGAAGGCAAGAAATCAGCCAAAGACAAAACAACTATTTAATATTGAAGAAAATGTAATTGGTATCAAAATCTGTGACTTCATTGAGTCTGAATTCATTATTATTGGACATAATTTAAAAAATTTCGGGTAAATTCAACAACCTACCTTTGTTAGCTATATGTAAAATTTTGTAATCTTTATTAGGATCCAAGTTGTGGTTGTGTTACAAAATGTGATTAGCAAAAGCTGATTTATTAGGTTGGTCGATATTAAAATTGTTGTTTCTAATGCAAGCTGAATGTTCTTTGGTCCTTTTTTTGAAAGTACGTCCAGTTTGAGCAATGTAAAAACAGTTGCAAGACGAACAATCAAGACGGTAGACACCAGATATTTGTAATAAAGGGGTGGGGTACATATTTTGTAGATTTTAGCTTTGCTTTTCATGCTCATATATTTGTTTCTCCCAACTGTGTCCCGAAGACAGCCCAAAATAGCAGCTCTATTAGTGGCTTGCTGTGTAACCTCTTCGTAAAGATCGCCGTAGCTAGACATTTCCACGCCCAGATATTTGAAGCTTAGAACTTCTTTAAGCGGTTTATCTTGTTTGCACCGTGCCGGCGTTTTTGAGGTGGTGAGGCATTTTGTGGTATCAATGGATATTTTCATATTAAGTTTTCTGTCGTTAATGTGAAACGTGTGCAGCATACGTTGCAGGTCGTCTTCGTCCTCTGCTGTAATGGCAACGTCAACTACGTAGCAAATTATTTTAATTTCATGGTGTTTCAGTCTATATCCTCTGCCTATCTGTTTTACAGCGTCTTTTAACGAATCCATTATCAGATTAAACAGAATAGGGCTTAAGCTGTCTCCCTGTCTGATATCTGAGTTTACATGGATTTTTGATGTTAGTGTACTGTTGACTTTGATTTTTATCGTGCTGTGGTTGTCCATGTCGCATATGATGTTGACTATTTTTGTGGGGCACCTTTCTTGCCTAATATACGAATGACGTCTTGTAATTGCACCCTATCGAACGCTTTGGTTAAGTCTACAAAACATATGTAGGCTAGTTTACAGAATTCTATAGATTTTATTGCAATTTATTTGAGTATAAGGATGGCATCTGCCGTGGAGGTATTTTTTCGGAACCCCTGTTGTTCTTAAGTGATTGGTATCGTTTCAGAGATAATGTAATTTTTTATACTTGTGTATAATTTTAAAGCAGAGCTTAATAAGGTTGTTCCTCTATAGTTGGGTGTTTTCCCCTTTCTTGTATATTGGTATCATTATACTATTTTTCCAATCATCTGTCACCTTGAAGTCATTTGTTACTTCATTAAAGAGTACGTAAAGTTCCTCTATTAGCGATTCCCCCCGTATTTCACAAGCTGATTGTTGATGTTGTTTTCGCCTGGATACTTCCTGTTTTTTAATCTTTTCACCGTGTTAAGTATCTGGTGCCGGTTAATTTCGACCTCTGTGTCGTTTTCCCTATCCCCTAGTTTGACACTTGGCTTATCGTTATTATTGTCTAGGTTATTAAAGTACTCTACTTATTGTTCTTTGTTTATGTTCTTAATTTGTACATATTCGTTAATAGTTTTTTTTGCTTGTAAAATGTTTCATACTTTCTTTTGTGAGCCGTACAGGTCTTGTTCCATGTCTAATGTAAATCGTTCCCAGCCTTCTCTTTTAATTTTTTTCTAAATTGGTATGAAGTCGCGCAAAACGAGAGTACCTGAAAACCATTAGGAAGGCTTACACCCAAAGGGTAGAAAATAGCTGAGCATGGAAAAATTGTTTGTTACAGCACGAAAACGTCATTACGACATGAATTTGACATTCAAAATACTTAACCGTAAGTTACCCTATAAAACGACACAAATCGGAAAATTCTCGGATCCGTTGCCCCAACTATGTACTATGTTACGATGGGCTGTAACAAAATTTACCGACTAAGACTCAGAAAGAGAAGGGGGGGTTTATTACGACCTTAATTAGGGAAACGGCCCGGTAAACGAATTAAAGATGTTGACTGCCAGACGCCCCCACTTTACTCTTAAATCGAGAAAGACACAGGTGAGCAAACAGAGAAAGTGAAAGCGGTGAACCAACCTTTCCGATCCCAACCTTGGCAGTGTTGGGCCGACGATCCCCATACAGATGCGTTGAACATCCTTCCTTGCATTTTGATACAGCTGCTTGAACTCCCTTTAACGTTAATTACTTTAATCGCACAACGTTCAGCTAAGTACAAACATTAAGATTTGGCGATAAATACTTAAATTGACTTAAGGACAGTAACAACAGTTCAAACGTTTAATTTTAAATTATAAGCAAGGCTACGTAAAATGATAACACTTCAAAAATCACTTTTCACTGCACCCAAATGCTTGTTAAAAGTATACATAGAAAACACAATACTTTGTAGGTGTTCAGCTTGCTCTGGTTATGAGGTCCAACGGTGCTGCAGACCGTGTCCAAGCGACTGCCCCAAAATGCTTGAAGAACTGCGAGAAACGACCTAAGGTGCTATCTGTTGAGCGGGTCTGGAGATTTTATATCCCCAAAGAGGGTAGAAAACAAAGAACGTAGTCGACAGGCAAGATTGCGGTACGGTACACGTAACTTCATTAAAAACAGTTAGCACGAAAGAGTTTCCTATTAATAATCCGCCCCAAAGGCGTTAATCGGAGCTTACCACCTCCATGATACGACAAACCTCGGCTAATATTTGCATCAAACGTATCTCAAATAACCAAAAACTTGACCGATAACACTCACGCGCAGTTTAACTTAATGCTGACGTCGCCCGGCGAAGGCCAAGGCTTCCGTCGATGCGGAGCAAACGATGACACTTGCCTTCTTCAAGTCCGGTGGTTGAAGCCAAACGGAACCCGCGCGTGCGTTACTTATATTGCTATTTTTCTCTTTCTCTCTCTCTCGCTCTCTCTCTCTCTCTCTTTCTCCTACTCGCATGAAAGCGTTAGTATTGTCATTTGATGCAACCACACTCCGCGCCCAAAGCGAGGTACCTCGGCAAACAAGCCTAAGCCTGTACGAAACGGCCGACGCTCTGGAGCCAAAAAGCAATTAAGAGTGAATCGTCATTCATGCGACGTTGCTGAAGATATCATAAAATGATCCAGGAGACGCTTATCTTCGAAATGAACGAGATTGAGTTTTGAAATATAGCTAAACTGTCAATTTGGGCCTAGATGAAGCTGAAAAAGTACTGATGTTTGAAACACAGATGCGGAAAAGCGCTAACCTCAAAAATTGTCCTTACAGGATACACTTCCGGAGTTTCCTTCCGATCACACTGTATAGTAAACTCTCGATTATCTGATTAACTGTGCCGACAACCAGTATTGCCAGTATGAGCGATTATTTCAGACACGAATAAATTCACCCTAAATTAGTTGTGTACAACGAAGAGTGGAATTAAATATAAAGTTTATTTTTCATTTAAAAACATTGCTTTAATAAGAAATGAAATTTATTTTTGTACAAGTATACCACTAATACGCCTTTATCCAATTTTTAATTATTTGTGTACCCCTGGATAATCGAGGGTCTACTCTAAGAAACTGGATGAAATTCCTGCTTTTTCAGATTTAGTAGGAAACACAAACGGCTGTTTTACCGCAAGGTAGAGAGGCTAAAAATAGAAAAATAATGGATGTGTGTATCTTACACATTATTTAAAAAAATATATAAGGAATGTTATTGCTTATTCGCCGCTGTTTTACGAAGCACATTTTTCATTTTTGCCAAATTGACATAGCAACATTAGTTTTCTACGAGATTAGGTTTTTGTGAGAAATGTGCGTAGCTTCAAAACACACTTAAATGTTCCATCTGGGAGCATATACAAACAGAATTTCTTAGATACACTAGCACGAGGGAAAGATAAATGACAAAGTTTTTGTCTGTCGCTAATCAATAAAAACTTTTCGTTTTTGCTTTGCTTCTTGAAATATTATTCAGAACTTCTTTTGAATAGTTGTGGGAGTAATTTATGTTACTTCTATATGATATTATTTGATAAACGTATTTTACAGATTGTGAATTGTGGTTTGCCAAGACCTACATTTCTACCAATTCTTAGAGTTGGCTTTTCAATTAGTAGTTTTTACCGTTCGCTTATACACGTGCGTGGAACTTCTTGATAGTCGAAAGAATCATTTTGCTAAGTCTTTTTAAATTGCCGCAGGCTTGTCGAACAGAACCGACCTATGGAATGGCAGGCAAATAGCTCTTCCAGAAATTGCTTCAAATGAAAAGATATGGGAGTTGCGTGCGGCCATACAATAAAACTCTCATATATGTACCTTTATTTTTTATTGTATGAGAGGATGTTGGTTTTATTGTTCGCTGGTCTGTAATATTGTTTCGGCAGCGTTTATCTTGAATTGCTAACATTATAAAAGCACCATGACAGGTAGATTTTCTGGTACGCAATTATTAGGCGTGTTTTGGGCTAAATTGTATTCCACACAGACGCTATTGTTTGTAATCTACCAGACTCTTATAGTTGGCATATGCAGGGCGTTTCATGAGTAATAATACAAGTTTCTAGTTTCTAGAGATCAAAGTATATAGACTAACCTTATTTTTCTTAATAATTTGTTACCAGATATTGAGATACAGGGTGTAAAAGTTGAAATTCAGCCCAATTTTTTTCATTAACCGTGTAGTCATATTGCTATGTAAATATTGTGTAGCCATTATTTCTAATTAAAAAAATGTATACTTAATATCAGCGGGCTTTGTAATTTAAATAGATTATAGTCGATGCATTGAAAACATAATCTGCAGATTTTTCGAAAACCTTCAACACTTCAACACCAAACAATTTATTTTTACTTCCTTCTTCTAAAAGAGGTGAGCACCTTAAAAAATAAAATGTCTATTTTTGCTTTAACCCAAGAATTGATGGAAATAATATATTGCATACAACTCAGGTTTTTACCTTTGATGAAAATGGTACCCAACAGATAATGTAAATGTCGTAAAAGGATCAGCACGTCCTATGTAATACAGCTGCGTGTTCCGAGGCGTTAAAATCGCGTTGACTTCGAATCCCGCCGTGTGCAATATTCCTTTCTAATTTCAAATTGCTGTAATTCGCATTACCAAGTGTTGCCTTTTACTGTTTTAATATTATTAGAAACGTTAAGACATTTTTATCCCTATGTGGTGCGCTCTTACGAGAGAAGTTCCGTGTAACCCCTTTACAGATTTTTACTTTACAGTAATGAGTGTGAAATATTGTCATAAAGTCTTTCAGTTGCGGGCTACTATGGCTTCTAATACATATGTCTTAAGTTATTTCAAGTTGCCCTAAATAACTGTCACTATCAATAACAGTTTCAATTTTAATACATACGACGTTTCAGTTTATTTAGGTTAGCTAGTAATTCGTATGTAATAAGAAATACACTGGTTTTGCAAACCATAGCCGCTCGAGACTTTTTGTTCGCCCTTTATAAGCATGTTGATAGTATTTGTTTGCCATTCCTTTAAAAAAAGCATCGTAAGTGGTTAAAATTGCATTTCGGGTTCAAATTTGAATTTTTGAAAAGCGGTGAAATTCTGTGGATATGATATGTGATTCTAAAAATACAGTGTCACCCTGTATAATAAAAAATATTTTACTAATATGCAGCACCTTAGTACATAAAATTTTTATTTAAACACGTTTTAGCTAATTCTCATACTTTTAGAACTATTCCACCCCCGCAACGCTGCCGGGCCCTATATACCGGGTGACAATGAGACTAGGGCCATGTTTCTATCTTCTTTATTTATGAATCGATTTGGATAAAATTTTATACCAAGATACTAGACATAATTTCTGATTGGCTGATAGATCTAGTCAAAATGACTGACTTCCGGTTTTACCGGAAATGATACTAACTTTGATTTTTTAAATGGAACATGCTGTATATTTTATGTTTTTTTGAATCTACGAGTCAAACTACATATAACAGTCTTGCCAAATTAATTTTTTTTTAAACAAAAAAATATTTTTAATTTTAATTTTTTACCATAGAAGGCCTTGACTTGGAAAAATCTATTCTAATTGACTCTAGCAACTCTTAATAATAGCTATTTTATCAATAAGGTCAATAACAAATCTTTAATAAAAGAATATAATTTGCAGAACTCGTTTTTTAAGAAAAAGTCATTTTTTTAAATGGCACCTACTAAGGGCCATCTTGCCATTAGATAGAAAATGTAATTACCAATCTAACGATATGCATCATGCACTACTTTATCTTTATCTGAAACTGAAAATTAATTAATTAATTATTTGTTTAAATCTATTTAAGAAACCAATGTTACTGTCACTTCCGGTGAAACCGCAGGTGACACTAACTTTGGTTCTTTAAATAGATCACTCTATATGTTTTATGTTTTCGGAATCTACGACTCAAATTACATACAGCAGTGTTGCCAGATTTGCTTTGGTATTATTAGTTATTACATAAAAATATTTAAAAAAATAATTAATTAATTAACTTTGTTTCAGATAAAGATAAAGTAGTGCATGATGCATATCGTTAGATTGGTAATTAAATTTGCTGTTTAATGGCGAGATGGCCCTTGGTAGGTGCCATTTAAAAAAAGTGACTTTTTCTTAAAAAACGAGTTTAGCAAATTACATTATTTTATTAAAAGTTTGTTATTGACCTTATTGATAAAATAGCTATTATTAAGAGTTGCTAGAGTCAATTGGAATAGATTTTTCCAAGTCAAGACCTTCTATGGTAAAAAATAAAAATTGAAAATAGTAAACCCTTGAATGAAGCCTTGGTACTTTTGTCGGTTTAACACGACATGTAGTGTTGTGCATTATTTAAGAGGTACGATGATAGGCCAATGGCTTGTTTTAACCATAAAGTGGTTCTTTTTTGCCTCTCGAAAGTGAGGAAGAGTTCCCTTGTTTAGGGGTTAACGACTTCTGACATACGCCGGTATTCATAGAACCGCATTTATCAAAATTAGAGAAAATCTTGTATATATACATTGGGAAATGCGATTTTGTGTAACTGATGTAACTTTGCGGGATTTTGCTTCCCACGTCCCGCAAAATCCCACGCGTTACATAAAATGAGGCATTTCTTAGCTGGTTTTATAAACGGTTATAGTTATTCAGGCAAATGATTGCTTTGTTAATCGTTTCATAATTCACCTATTTTAAGAGCAAGTCGAATTTAATTTGCAGTTTCTTTTTGAAAAGCAAAAAAAAATCTTTTTAAAGGTGTCAGCTAGCTATGAAGCCGATAACAAAAAATATGGTAACAGTTTTCAAAAATGTAAGTTCACCACTGGATTCCTATTTAAAAAGTGGCTTACGGAAGGGCAAATAAAATTCAACTTTCTCTTAAAACAGATGAAAAAATCTGTAAAAGGGCACAGGAAACTTTCCTTGCAAAAATAATGTGATTTACATCAGTTTGAAAATAAACAAAATGTGGTCGATGGGATTCGAACTCACACTCCCAGACGAATCCAAACTGGTTCGGCGTTCTAATCACTAATCCGGTCGCGCGCATCAATTGTTTTCACTGACGGCTGCATTATAAATGACGTTGTGATCGTTGCATATTTCTGCCCCTTTTACGGCTTTCGCCCTGTATCAGTTGGGTCTCATTTTCGTCAAGGGTACAAACCTAACCCATGTACAAAATATTACATACTTTTATCTATTCCTGAATAAAACAAAAAATATACAACCTTTTATGTTTGTAAGGTGCTCACCTTGTATATATTCGACCAAAAGTGTATTCAGTTTCGAGGCAGGTAGACATATAATCCGCATGCAAAATATCGTCTTCCTCCAACAAATGGTTTTTGAGGTATACTGCCAACAGACGAACAGATAGACGACGGACAGAGAGACAGACGGAATTGAGAACACATACTCATCATCTAGCAACCCTGAAACGTGTAGATCTGAAGATATCTCGAAAGGTAATTTTTTGGCAAATAAAAATTTCGTTTTTTTAAATTTTTTTATGGTCAATGCCGGCCCTAATAGTTGTGGCGCCAACGGCAAAAATACGAAAATATTTGTACATGGTTAATCAAAATAAGAAAAATATATAATCTATTGCAATGCTCGGCATTATAAGTTTTTAGATTTGATATTGACAACTCGAATCATTCAGTATGTCCTGTTGCTCCTTATGAGTAATTTCGGGTGTTGGGTCCAGAATAACTGAAAAGGGCTCTTTTCACCATGTCTGTTATTTTACTTTTAGTGTTTTCTGTCAATAAATATATCATTTCCGTTTTATTTTTTTACGTAAAGAAGTGTACTTTTAAGATAGGACTGTATAATCTCAAACACTGTACAAACTTAAAGAAAAATCTGTTTCCTGTTGTAAATACCAAATTAGATGTCCTACGAAAGGGTAAATTTATTAAAGCTAGTGCCCAAAAAAAAATTGAGACAATATTTTAAAAATGTCTTTGTAATGTTGTTGTTCGTTTTTTTACTTCTCTCGTCAAAAAGACAGGAAGTATTGCAATCGTGAACAAATCACCTTTCGGGACTTTTCAGCTCTTCACGTTTCAGGGTCCCTAGATCACGAAAAACATATTTTCTAAATTCTGTCTGCCAGTCCGTCTGTCTGTCTCTCCGTCCGCCCGTCTGCCTGTCCTTCTGCTGGCGGTATAGCTCAAAAACTATTTGTTGGAAGAAGACAATATTTTGCATGCGGAGTATATGTCTAGCAGACACAAAACCTAATATATGTACTTTCCGTCAAATATATACAGGGTGAGCAATTTAAAAAAATAACATTTTGTCTATATTTACTTTAGCTGAGGAATCGATAAAAGTAATGATTTTCAAATAGCTCAGGCTTTACCCTTGACGAAAATGGGGCCCAACAGATATAGGGTAATAGTTGTAAAAGAGAAAAAAATTGCCAACGATCAGTGCGTCGTATATAATCCAGTCGCGAGGGCAAATGCAAGGCGGTCCTTCGTGGAAAAATGGGACTACGGGGCGGTTTGCACCCGTGCTGCTACCAAGCGTTAAAATGACTCTCGCGGGCTCTGAGATCGCACTAAGTTCGTATCCCACCGCCTGCAATGTTTTGTTATTCTTTTTTTTGCAAATTGATGTAATTTGCAGTGGCAAGTGTTTCCTTGTATTGTTTCAGTATTATTAGGTACGCGTTTATGGAGTTTGGTAAAAATGCACTTAAGGCGTATTTCATCCCACTTAACCAAACCTCCATCTCTATAATAAAGGATATCCCCATCATTGGGATGAGTCTGTGGACTATATATTGAAATGGCATTAAGCCCACAACTTGGCTCTGTTTGCAGTACAAAATATTCAACCAAATCAATAAAGCACAGACTTAGGATATTTTAGATAATTGCAATTTTAAACAAAAATAAAAATATTAAATGCATTGATTATGACATGCGAGAAACAGTAATTAGTCGGATAAAGGCACGCAAATGCAAAGCATATTTCAGAGGGTTTAAATTTGGCTTGTGAATAAAGTAATATAATTAAAATGATAGGTTTGTGCACATGTAAAGCCAGACCAAAAGAAAGTAATTGACACAAAAAGGTTGTTACGTGCATAAAAGAAGCGTAGTTATCAATAAAAGCAAAGGACAGTGAAAATTGTGAGCAAGCTGAAGGGTAAAGCAAGATGAAAGAAAATCTAGAAAATTGCAAAGAGCAATTCCTGAATGGAGGCAACAGAAAAGAAGCAAGCAACGTAAAAAGCGCGGAACTCAAAAATCAGTGCTTTAATAATTAAAAACATGGTGCAAAAGTGAAATTAAAAACGTTTGTGAGTGCAACGCTATGGAACAATATTAGTTATAAGCAAAAAGACAATATTTTAGAGTTCAAGAAAATGTTAGATTGTAATTTATGTAATCAAACTTTACTCCATTTGTGGTAAAACTTATCAAACCTAATTTCCAAATAATAGTAGAATAACACCGTATCTTAGCAACATGATGCTTTTTTGTCATTACGAGGAGAACAATTGAATAAAAATAATTTGAAATGTTGTCGAATTTGTGCTCCACATTTAATTAATGTTTTATAATAATAAATGAGCATTTTATAATATAAAAAGTGGTCCATTTGATTGCCATTGTGGTAGTGTACCTGTGCTAACGTTTGCAGCAGTTTCTGCAATAAAAAACTTACATTTTTAAAAATATCATCTCCGAGGATTCGGGAGCCGTGTAACTGAAAATTACGATCTTTGACTACGACGGAAATTACCATCGGAAGTCAGAGGTAAGCAGTCCAGGACATCAGTCGAGTCTGCAAGAACGTCCGAATCAACATTGCCGGGCAGGGAAGCAGCTACAACCTGAGATATTCCAGCGGCGTCACTACGACCAGCTCCGAAGCCAGCAACGAAGCGAACTTCACGAGGTAGGATAGATCTAAAAATTGAGAGTCAGCGTTCGGGAAAACAATTTAAATCAAATATTAAACCTTGCCCAAGAGGCCTAGCGTTTTTCCAAAAGTCCAATTACTTCGTGGTTTTCGGAAATCGAACGGCGTCACCAGGTTTTGGCGAAATCGGCCAGAATCGAGGTTCATAAACAAATGAAAGATCGGCGTGCATTCTACGTCATCCTGAGAATAACAATCAAGGCGAGTTTGACGTCATCCTGAGAAACAATGAAGGCGATGTTTTAATAGTTGCCTGATGCGTTTTCACTGTATTTCACGATTTTAAACGTTCAATTTCACGCTGTACGCAAAAACCATTTTGTGTTCATCTGTCAATTTACAGGAGTGTGAATTTTATCTACTAATAACAAGTAAACGAGCTACGTTGAGACAAATAACCTAAAATTTGAGAATATTGATTTATTTCTTTAGAAGAATATCACATGGTCAACCAACAGGTAAAAACCCAATTACATCTTTACACTAATTACAAGATATTATTATTATTCTGCCGTACTTAGCCAAAGAGCAGCATCTCCAATGTTCACCAATGGAAATACTACTCTCCAGCCAAGTACGGCAGTATTGTGGTACTAGTAGTGCAATAATATAAGAATAGAAAACTATAAATAATGAAAACAAAAAACAAAACAAATTTAAAGATTTTGCATAAGCAGATTTTTGAATTTTGGAAAAGGCATGCAGAAATATAGTCTGTTTATGAACCCAACCCATGAGATAAGAAGTTTTGTGTTTGCTGAGAGCTAGCGTAATTAGTATTGCAGTTAAATAAAATAGAAAGAGGGGCATTCAACCATTTTATTTGTGCAGTTAATTATTACAGTTCATTTTAACCAGCTTTAATTTACTGACAGGCAAAGGTTAAGCACAGTAATTTTAACTTATATCATTTTTATACCAAAATAGATAAATAATTACAAACAGGCACCAGATAGGGGTTCCTTTGCAAATTTATATCGCCCAACGTCGGAGCAAAGGTGAATTTTAATTTATTCAGACTGTCCCATTCAAATAACAAGGCAGTCATCGCAATATATAAACTAACTAGTAAGTGTGTGCACTTACTGATTACACGCTGGAACTGTATCATATACATATGTAAGGACTTACGTAATTGAGTAGTATAGGCAACCCATTATACATATTCCTGAACATATAATAAAATAACAATAGAAAGCGATGTTACACCATTATCAGTGTAGAACGACAAGCAAAAATAAATATACAAGGTGTTTCGAAATAAGTACCGTAAATTGAGAGGGCGTTAGATTTTAGCAAAATAGTGTTAGTTAAATACATACAACATTTCTCACTAAACCTCCTCCTTTGGGTGATGAAAGAAGTTCAAACAACACATAATGTAATCTTTCCTCAGAATAGAGATATTGATTTCAAATTAAGTACATATTAGTTACTTCTTCCTACTGACCAATTTTGTATTTGGTTATTTTTCTAAACTTGTATAGTACGTAGTCTAGCTCTAACGTAACAAATTAAGCTTTAATAGTTCTAAAAAACTCAGCTTTAGGCAACGAATTCGATGCGCAAAGTATTTTTTAAAAGGGAACGTAACGATAAATATATAAACGCAATCGAAAGAGAAAAATGAAACAATTTTGTTAACTTACTACACTCAGGTCAAATACCTACGTGGACTGTACCGCCCTTAACTTCACTTTTTAAATACCTACGTGTATATGCTGCTGACTACATTTATTGCTGTCTATGGAATCACATCTGTCAAAGAACTTACTATATTATTTATTAAATTAAAATAAAGAGCATAAAGGATATCAACTAAATTAGCAACTACGACAAAATATTAAGGGTGTTAATATAAAAATAATTTGATATATGGTGGTGCTGAAAACAATGAAACGATATTAGTATAATGGTTCCTCTGGTAATATCGGTTTTATGGCTACAATAATATAGCATTAACAATTAATTTTTTATTGCCTAAGGGCTCGCACTCATAAATCGGCTTTTGATGAATTACTTCTGCCGGCATTTTATTACTGCAATCGTGGTGAGCTAATACCATCAGAAGCATCTCTTACTGCAAAACTCTTAGCTGTAATTTATTTGGACCTTAAGATTTCATTGCTGAACTTGGAAAGCTTGGAATTTTTAATTTAACAGGCGCGACAAGTTTTCGTCTCCGTACGTCGTTCGAGGATATCGACGTCAACATATGTGGTTAATACCTCAGCACACTCGAACGCTGACCAATGTATTATTGTACTTATGATTAATACCTATACTAATTGCATATTTCCATCTCTTTTAAAAGCCATCTTTCATGCGCTATCTCCCTCGGCCCCTTTCAGATTCCGGATATTAATTCCATAAATTATGTACGTTATGCGATCGCAATGGCATCGTTTGTCTTTGCTTTTCATGGGCCCTTTTCGCCGCCCCTGTTATATTCTGGATAAGGATTCGCATTGTTCGCGTCTGCATTCTTAAGAGACAGTCCTGCTCGCGAATTTGCAGAACCCACCTATTGTTCCCGTCCAAGGTATACTTGCGGATGAATTTTGTATTTGTTGCTGTCTCCAAGTTTTGCTTTATGGTCGAGGACACAATTGATTCGAGTCATTGTCGGGGTATAATACAAATACAGTATGCCGCGTTATTAGGATAGCTGTGGCGAGACTACATCTAGTTGCGGTTTACCTGAGAACAATATTGTAAATGATAAGTCAGTGTAATTGTTGTCACATGCAGTTTTTTCTGTAGTAATACCATAAGTAGTTTGACGATTATGTTGCGAAAACGTGTTGCTTAGTAACAAAGAGTGTCACTTTTGACTTGACTTGAATATTGTACTTCCACAAGTTTTGGTAAAATATAGCTTCACTAGAAAAAACAAACTATAATCAAAAATTATTTTCACCTAGTATGACTATGGGATAGTTCCTAATTTATGAATGCAACTATTTTTCTACTTATATGTCAAACTTGACATTTGATTTTTAAGTGAGTTATAGTTGGATTCATAAATTAGGAACTATTCCATAACCATATTAGATGAAAATATTTTTTGATCATACTATATATTCTGTGTAGATGTGCAAAAGCTGTGGAGAAAGTTGTCTTTTCTCATTAATCGAAATATCAATCAGTATACCTTCGGAATTTTGTCGTAAACATTTCTTAAATAGTAAATCTCTAGTTATTTCGATTATTTTGTTTAATTATTTGGAGTTTTTAAATTAGAATATGTTTGACTTCACAAAAGTTATGTTATTAACGAAATACTTTTTTATGTTTCATATATTTTTTATACAGACTGTCTAATATCCTTGCATATTGACACAAATTGTTATAATAAAAAATATATCCTTTATGTACGAAAGTACATACATAATTGTTTAACAGGTTTTTCATAAAAATTTCCATTACAATTTCGTTCAATCATGCATCACTTTGGGCATATTCGAAAATAAGTATATACCTCTATCTAATTTTAAGACTAATACACAAATATTTTTTAATTCGGTAGCAATCAAATATACAAGCAAGTTAAGTAAATTTAATGAGCTTCTATAATATTATCAAATCTGTTTAATGGGTTTATTTATTTAAATATTTTAGATTTGTTATGCTAAACGAGACTGTCATAAACTAATTAGTTTCTTTACAGTCACACAATAGTAAATTATCGTTTATTTGCGCGCACTTTCTCTCTATTTAATTCGAGCTGCATGAATGTATTTTTTTTAAAGTACAAATCGTAGTTACTCGTTACTTGCACTACTTACAGAGCGATCTAGTTTACAGTTTCCACTAATAAAAACAGACCTATTGTAATCAAGTCCGAGTAGCCACCACACCAGCTGTCTGGCCCATTGTATGAAATCGGTTCGACAAGTCGCATTCGAAAGTCAATTACTTCTACATGCACTTTTCAATTTTAATTTTAATTAAATCTAGTGGTTTTTGTTAGCCGGCCGGTCTGTGCAAACCGATAGATGGATTTCGCTACCGCTTTCGCGAACTCTTTCTCAAAACGAATTATTGGACTATTGGATCAACAATGAAATTATTATTTTTATTCTTTATGTTCGCAATATTGTTCCTATAAAAACGAAAGGACAAGTAAGTGAATCTCCAGAAATTGAATTTAACTGTACCGCTGCAGATTTTCTAAAATCTTATGCTCGTTTAAGCATAAAATTTAATTTATTATCTCGTCGCATGCCACATTGGCTGAGAATGATGGAGTATCGGTTGTTATATTTAGGAGGATGTGCGTTCTATCTGGATAATTTGATTGCTGAGAAACTTGGTTTATTAACAACTGCCTTAGTCTTAGTGTAACTAAAAAACAAGAACACGAGAACCCCGCACTATTTCAGAGTACCTGATTTCTTTAAATACCCTTAAGCTCAGTTCAATAATATGCACACTTATAGTTTAAATTCTTTGGCTTGAATAAAAAGTTGTATGTATGTATAAGTGCCCATTCAATCTTGTTTTAATACCGTGCAAGCCGTGAATATGATTATTTTTAACAGTGTACAGAATATTTCGTTACAAAAAGTTACTAATGCCAAAATAAGACATTGACAAAATCAGTATCATTATTAATTTACATTTCGTATTATTTTATACGCAAAGTTAAAGTAAGAATTAATACTGCAGATTATAGTATAAATTTAACATAAAACTATTAATTTAAATTATTCAGAAGATCATTTAACAGCAAGGATCCGTAGGATTAGTACAAATTGTGAATCAATACATAAATTTCTTTTAATACAGACTGCAAAAACACTTTAAAATGCATATTTTTGCATTTAAACCCCTTCATGGCGTCTTACTATATTCGGGAGTTTGTTTTTTTAATTTTCAACAACGTTCAGCAAATGATACTGTCACATTTTATTTTAGGTTTAGTAATTTTCTATGACCAAATGTTTCTTACACCGCTAAAAATGCACATGCAGAGCCTGCACAGCATTTAAAATGCAGCCACAGGGTGTAGATAGGATGATTATATTACCTATTAAGGTTTATAACAAACCTTGGATTAAGATTTAATAAGAACGGTCTTATTTTCTTATTGAGCATACAATATTTGTTTCTTTTCTGGCTAGGTTTGTTATGCGATTAATACGTATTAACTAAAACTACGTAGTGACGTGGGGATAGTTTATATTTGTTCACCAGCACCGTAGCTGCGACAAGATAGCGTTTAAACGGAAAAGGCGATTTTTTGTTACAACTTCTCCTACGACTGTTTAAAATGTTGGATGTTCAATCAGTTTCTCGTACATTTCTTATAGCCGAAAAAAATGTGTATTATTTTAAATTTTTATAAATGTCGACAGTCTACAGCAACGATGGTAAATTAAAACTTAATTAATTATTTAAAACATTAATATACTTCTTCCAGTCCGAATGACATTTATTAAAGTATTTATAGTTAAGGTCTGTGTTTTAAGACAAATTATAAATGTTTTGCAGTTGCAAAACTCAAAAAAACAGAAATAAGCACTATAAAATCAACAAAATTGTCAAAACATGAAAAAATCAGCTCAGAACTGTAATTTAACGAACTATTTCACAGAGGACAACTACACCGTAGTAGATTTCAAATTACCTAATTTCACCCACAAAATGTGTCTTTTCTACAAAACAAATTTGAACAATGTGTTAGTATGCCCCAAAAATGAGAAAAGAAAAATCTTGCTTTTATTCGCATGTATTTCAAGAAATTACATCTATTTCGTTGAAATTAAAAACGCGAATTTCTACTTATAGTGAAAAGCAAGTCTTTTTAATGTAGAATAGAAATGTTTCAAAGAGTAGTAGCTACACGTATTTGAAGAATGATACCAGCAATTTATACTCGTATGTACTAATTATACCTTAGGACATTATACCAAATTAGGCTATTTTGTTAAATATTATCGCATTTTTATATAAGTCGTATTTTTAAACTTTGTCATTATGATGTAAAACTGGATTTTTGAAAATATATTTTTAAACAAGATGCGCAAGCCCCGTACCGATATTCGGCACAGCACGATTAGTATGTAGCTGTTTTTTGCTATTCAGCCTTTGTAATTTTGTTGAAACGGTTATTCAATGTGATATCTATATTATGTTTTACAACTGATCGCGCCATATGTGCAACGATTTCGGCTAAAGACAATTGGCCAAGAAGACCGGAACTAATTATTGCTCAGCCTAGATGGAGGAAATCGGTTTATAATCGAGTCGGTAATTTAACAATACCGTTACCAGAGAGCGTGGATGGGACATAGACCGCTAATGGGGCAGAGAATTTTAGTTTTGAAGGTGATAAGAGTAGAAATCTTTCGATATCTTTAAATACAATTTTGTGGCGACAAAAATTCGTACTCGCGACCAAAATCACAAAAGCTTTTAGGTATTTTGCTTTAGTACTAGGCGCATACTGGCTAAGAAATCAACTTGCTAGGTTATGTAGTTCTCGAGTTTTTGTTTTCACATCTATCCTGCGTGTCATACTAACTTTCTTTGATATCTAGCGTTTTCTGCCATGAATTCTTTGGGATGTCCCCTTCATAAGATACCTTCAGTCTTTGTAATATGTTGAACCGGTGGTCATGTATGGCCGTTATGATATTTTGCTATACACATGATAGCGTCATAGGTGCGACGTCTTAGAGAATTTGCAAGGGAGGCTAGAATAATTATTGTGAAACCTAGAGAGGGGAAATGTTCAAGCTTGAATTATTGTTGTTTTCTAAGTGTGGTAATGATGGAGCCATTTCCTCTACGTCAATATACAGAAATGCATTTTGTGGATCGCAATTGTAGCGGAAATGGACCTGCAGCTGTGGTAGAATATCTGAGAAGGCTCCATCATTCTTACACTTAGAAAACAACAACAATTCAAGCTTGAAACGCCTTCTGTCATAACAAATTACACAAAGAAATCCTCTGTAACTAAATAACGGTTGGAAATAAACTAAGGGTTTATTAATTAACATTTTTTGCTTCTTGCAGCATCCCACATCACACCCTTAGTTTCAACCATACCTTTTGAATCACCCTGTAAATATGCCGCCAATTCTGTTTCCTTATAATAGGCCTAATGAGAGACTTATTTGCCCTGTCAATATCGGTTTTCAAATTGGACACAACAATTCGCGGGTTGTGCACAGTCGATTTAGATAGTAGTACTTTCTTCGGTGTTTTGTCCATTACTTATCTATATATGTTAGAAGCAATTTGTATAATTTCAGTCATTTATAATCCCTAGGCATTATATAAAATGCCTAATCATTATATATAATGATGCACGGTTGCAGGCAATATGTGTAATTAGAGGTTAAGTTAAATAAAACATATTCATTGCTAGGCTGTGTCATTCTAGCTTGTTTAGGTTAGTTGCAGCCTTTGATTGTGCATGGTATATGCATCCTTACATGAGTTGGCCCGTTTCCGGTGATGCTCACCAGTCGTTGCCTGATGCCGGTGATAAGCTGGCCTGCCATAAATACCTACATTTGCTAGGGTGATAAGTTAGGTTACACGCGCCTTAAACCCATTGGCTGATTTAGCTAATGAGTGCTAACTTTACTTTAAAACATACATTTCATAAAATGATCACAGCTCATTAGGGATGATATAACATGTGAGCAAACGAAAATTAAATCAAGCTTGACTTTGAAAATTGAAACATATGTCGATTATTAATTCACATTATGTTGATTTTCTAGAATGAAATACGCATACCTAAGCTAAACCATTGTATAACTGTCACCGACTGTCCGGTCGTATCGAAATTTTATTTGAAAACTAACATAAAAACCAACATTTAAACAATGTTACATCTGCTACATCAATTATTTCGATTATAATTTTTTTTTATTTTTGATTAAACATGTGTAATTTCAAGTTTGATAAATTTAAACAACTTGCCACTACTACTACTATAATAACTGTCATCTTTAAATAAAAGCATCAGAAGTAATAGAGCACACGACTTAATTCTTTCAGAGCCAAGCTTGATTTCGTTTTCATTTGCTCTCATGTTATAATGCCTAGTTATTATAAAAAATCCCTGAATTACACAAGTTCCCCTTTAAATATAAGAAACTTTAAATTGACCTTCACAACATATTACAGTATGCTGAAATTGCGAACAGTATCCTTACCGGAGGAAGTAAGTAATACAGGTAAAGGAGTACCGCAAGGCTCCGTACTAGGGCCACAGTTTTTTACTTTACGAACGTGCTCAATGGCATTGCATTTTAACAGTGTACAAATATATGCAAAGGAGTTTAACGAATTTGTTCAATCTGATTGTAATCCTACAATATATAGCATACAAAATGTGTATATTTCTCTTCAAAACCTCGGCAACATAATTATTAGTTAATGTGGTGATAAATAATGAATAATGTAAATTGTAAAGAAACATCCAAAACATTTAAAGTTTAATAGGGATAAACTTACAGTAACGATGCTGTAAATGTATTTAGCAGAATTCGCTAACGAGGGTTCGCATAATTAATTTAAATTCTAGGCGTGATCTACATATATTGTATAGTCTTGCCAAAGTATATTGTTCCGGTTATCACCGCATCTTGGGGGAAACTTCCTTCAGAATTTCCCATTAACTTTTTACTCAGGCGAATTCAATGTAAATATTAATTGTCCATCGTAGCCGGGGAGGCGGCGTCCTGCAAATTGACTCGTATCGCAAGGTAACGTAGGATTTAGGCTTTTTCGCAAGGTTTCCCAGTTTGCGCTAATTTAGAATCGCTGTCTAATACACTCCGCACGTATTACTTTTTATCGGCCCCCTAATTGCACTTCATTCTGTTCTGCATTGTAGTTATTTGCAATTGGAGTAGTAAATTAGCTTTATTGCGTTGCTGCGTCGGTGCAACCTTTATTGTGTTTTTATTTGTACGGAGCGTCCAGCCGCCATAATTTTTGCGCGGCTGCGGCACGGTGACGCATCGCTTTGGAAAACTGGAAAGCGCCGTGGAAATGCGGCATGATAAAGAGGACGCTCTTCCCTTTCAGACCATCGTGCGCAATTTTGGTGTGATTCGAAGAATACACTTAAGCACCCGTAAGCACTTCGTGCTCTTTGCACCACCTGCTCCTTCTCACCCTAATAGCACTTCTTTTGCTTTGTTCGTTACGTCTTTGTCGTGCTAAATAGCTCATACTCTTCCCGAAGGCTTTTCGCAAAAAATATCGTTTAATAAAATGCATTCGCTGCGTTCAATAACGGCTTTTCGCGCTACACACGATGCTGTCGTTTCTTTTCTTTTTAATAATGAAAGCGGAGCGACGACGACGCGACCTCGTGAATTATGGTTCGTTATTAAAGTGTTTAGTTTGTGGCGGACAGAGTAATGATGTTATTAAGGATAAAATACACCTATTTTGTAAGGAGTAAACGCTTATTAAACCCAGGGCATTTTTGCATCGAGAGTTGCCAATGGTTTTTATTTCATTCGACGCCGCTCCTTTTGTTGCCTTTTTATTTGCTTCCTGCCCAAGATTTTGCTTTCGTCTATATTATACCCAAAATATTTTGCAATTTGTTTACCTTTGTGTCTTAGAAGAAAAAAAAACTCTTCTTTACATGTCTGTCAGAAAATAATTACCGTCTGAATCCAGTAACAACTTGGTAGTAATATTAACAAGTTAAAAAAACACAGGTGACTTTTTATATAAAAACAGATGAATAGTAAATTTCAAATAAGTAATAACTAAATATTTACATTCCCAGATAGATACTTAGCATGTTATTACGAATTTATTCATTAACCTTGGTCGATTTATTTCTTTTTGTTTATTTATTGCAAATTAATAGCCTTTTGTGTCAAAATGTGCATGCGATTATTGAATGTAGACACCATCACTTTTGCATTATGTTTGAAAATGCATTGTTAACGACATTTTGTAGTTATATTATTCTTTAAGGTGACAGATACGGGTTATATTCAACCGAAATGACTGAAAACTAGGCTGTATTTGGTGAAATGTGTTCCCACCATATTTTATAGCATATAAACGATAACGCTCCACTACATTGCCCTCCGAGCTTACTCAGGCCAATGGATAGGATAAAGAAGACCTTGTCAATAATTAATCAGAACTCATTTGTTGTACGAGAGTAAATTCACGTTAAATTAATTTATTTACTCCAATATTTACCCAAGTATACACATTAAATGCAACAATAACAAGCCCAACCCTTGGTGTTCAGATGTTCTTTGTAACTGTCCAATACAACGGTTCTACCTGCTTAAAATATGGTTTGGTCGTAGTCCTTGCGCATCCCTCTGTTAACGCTAAACACATGTCAAGTGATTTTCCACAAACCTCTTGTAGATCCACTCCACTTAAATTAAATAAATTCTGTTTAGATTTCTAAGAGGAATATAACCAAGCAAATTATGACCTACTATTTCTGTTGGTGTAATAAACAATACATCTACTAATACAGACATTTTTAAAGAAAATAATTATGGCCTGTATGTAGCATACACCCACCCGTTTTTACCCACTGCTTTGCAAAACTATATTTGCCCACTCCCACATACGAAAAATTACAATATCATTCACCGGTCGTTATCATAACGAACGTGTTTGTTTGTTTTTATGGACAAGGGCTAGGTATGCCGAGTATAAGATATTCAATATTATATATTTTGCCGAAACTAAGGAGTTCCAACCCTAGCAAGGGATCTATTACATGCTACACATCGTAGTAACATGGGACCCACGGTTTTACTTCACTTCCAAATGATGGCATTCTGTAGAGGTTTTCATCACCATTTCCTTATTTTTAAAAACCTCACCGGGAATAATGTCATTTTGACCTAAAAATTACTGATAATTTCTGACATTGTCAGTTGTCACAATAAAGCTGTCATCTTTAAGTTGCAAACATGTGTTTTTTGTGGTCGTGGGAAAATAGGATACGCAAACGCTCGAAAGAGTATCGCACGCTCGTGTTTTAAGTCACTCGCACCATATATATGTCATTTTCGAAACTTGTTATGTAACATAATATTTTATATTATGATGGAATCATAGGAACTTGTTGCTGCACATGTGGTTAGAGTAGGATAAGAGTGGTAAACGTTTTATTTGATTACCAATTTTTTTCATCTAGTTTTGCAACAAACAAATTTGTTGCTTCTTTTTATATTTGTAAGAAAAAAATGTATGCCTTATAATACCTAAAAATAATATAAAATTATTTAGTTATATGTACCAAGGGCGTAAGAAGGCGTTTATGGCCTGCAGCGTAAAATTTAGAGCCCAAGGGCAATAAACTTTAGGTATGCACGAGGTGCATTCAAAATGTTATGTACAGGGAATATTATATTAAAACCAGATTTATCGCAACCTGCGATGTCATTGTTTGTCAAACTGACAAATAAGTGGGCCGTAAATCACTATGTGGTTCTAGTACGGTAAAGTGATACATTACGACCTCAAAAGTAGGGTGTAGTGACCAATTTAGCCCGGTCGTACATAATAGTTATTTATGTACCAAGGGCATTATGAAGATGTTTATGCTCGAGGGGTATAAATATCAAGTAATGCCGGTGGTGCATACAACATTTGATTTAGCAATTTGAATACGTAAATAAATTGTAAAGCTTGAAAAACAATCCATAACGCCCGAGGGCGAAAAAAACTGACTTAATGATTACGGCTGCTCATAATGATCATATATTTTTCAAACAATTACGTATTTCAACTACTCCATTTTGTTTAGGAAGTTTTCTATTACATGCGAGTACGATCTAGATATTTTTATTTATATATTTCGTCACGCTCAACAACTAAACATAAAACGTTGGCTTTGTTAATGTTTTAAAATTGTGTTTAGCTAATTCCTAATGTTGAAAAGAAAACTCTATTAAAATTAAGGTTAGCACTAGACGCATTTAAAAGTGAAACATTCGCATTTGAAAACAGTCAGTTTCCAAGAAGAGTATCATAATCATTTAATTGAATTTAGACCTACTAATTAAAAAAATCTGTAAAGACGTTTACACGAAACTTCCCACGCAAGAGTACTGTAAATTACACCAACTAAAAAAAACATTTTGGCTGATGGGATTTGAACTCAAGCTCCGATGGTGCTAGGCTGGCGCTCTGTGTCTGAACCACGGAATCTCGCTTGTATTATGGGCTTACGACAGCGGTATAAACAACGCGCTCACGACAGGACTTATGAAGAGTGTTCACCCTGTATATGTTGGGTCCAAAATATTCCTTTCTTTAAAGGGTAAAAACTTGATCTATGTACAAGGTATTACTTTGATTTAACTAATAGTTCTTGAGTTAAAGCAAAACTAAGCAGAATTTTATTTTTTAAGGTGTTCGCCTTGCATACATTTAATCGAAATTCTCTCGATTTCGATCCAGGTAGACATATTCCGCCTTTCACCAACAAATGTGTCTTGAACTATACCGCCAACAGATGGACACACAGACAGACAGACAGAAGGACAGACAGATAGACGGAATTGAGAAAACCTGTTTTTCGTCATCTAGGGACTCTGACACGTGAAAATCTGAAAAAAATTCGGAAGGCGATTATTTGCGATTACAATAATTCTTTTCTCTTAGATGAAGGAAATAATAAAAATGCATTTTTTTTATACGCTTATTTTATGATCGGTAAGAAATTTTAAAAAATCCAACAAGTTATTGGCACTAATGAACTACCCAATCATGTCCAACTTGACTCAGTTTCCATGTAAATTTTGTTAGGTAAGCTAGAATATACTTCTGGTGTATTCCGGTTCAAGCTAATATACATACATAGACTATACAGGGTGGCCGGAAGAATGTGGTAAATCTCCCGGATATGAAAAAAACACGTGAAAATCATACTACAAGTTCATATAAACTTGTTTCGTATAGGCCTCCTCTTTGGAAATATGGGTTTCCAAAGAGCTCCAATAGAATCAAGTTTCTTACACATAATTATTGAACCACCAGGTATATTCCATTTTTTTTAATATGATGTATACCAGGTAAGACCCTTCAAATTACTATCCAAGAGAGTGAATTACTCGCAGCTGCCGGGACGGACTAGCTGTGACACTCACGACCCCATTTTTTTACGCCCTGTATGATAAGAACTTTGGACAACGTTTTTTACATACCTTTAACTATTGACTAAAAATTAAGTACTCTTTATTCGTGTCGCTAATCTTAACCGTTTTCGAAAAAACGTCATTTTATTTACACGGTTAGTCCCATAACTTCTGTCGGGTTGAATATGAAAGAGATGAATTTTCCCGTCACCAACATAGTTTCAATAAAAAGTTAAACTTAAACTAACTAAGCAGTTAAAGTTGCTTCCAGCTTACAGAAAACATGTTTTTTTAAATCAACCAATTGCTGTTTTTTTTATTTTTACAAATTTACTCGGAGATCGATTGATAAAGGAGATTTTGCATTAAAAAGGGGGGATAGAAAGTGCTGATTGAAAAGGTTTTCACAGAATCCTGTTTTCATTTTACTACGAAATTATGAATTTTATATATTAATGTGCTTCAATTAAGTTTATTTACTACACCTCTTTCATTTGCAATTCAGAAAGTGTAAGATATATTTCATATTTATAAATTGTAATTCAGAAAGCATAAAATATAATTCAGAGTAGTAAATTGTAATTTAGATTAGTAAATTGTTACTCAGAAAGCGTAAATTGCTATTGAGACAGCATTAATTGTAATTCAAAAAGCATCAATTGTAATTCAGAACCGAAGGGACGACGTTTATGTGGAATTACTTAGTAGATAACGGGTGTCCCAAAATGAGCGGTAATTTTAAATTTACCGCCATTTTTTTGTGGCGAACATAGAGTACTAAAACTTTGCTAGCTGTCAAGAGGAAACATGGAGTTTAGTATATGACAAAAATTTCATTAAAAAAAATCAACATTTTCCAACAAAATCGGGATGGCCATTCGATGGATAGTATTTTCCATACATAACCTCCATATCTGTACCGTATGTTGCAACAAAGAAATGAGAACTTTTCGGCTAACTAATGCGTTTTTATAAAAAAATAAAATGGCGGCTCATTTAGGGACACCTGTTACATACATACGGGGTGTGTATAAAGTTTGCAACAAATTAATATTTATTATACTGTTTATTTGTAATAAGCTGCTAAGAGCCTTTTACTTGACGCGAGTTGTGAACTATTACGAGTACGTCGTATTGTCGTGGAAACGAACACTTGAACATTCAATAAACATCAAATAAATTACAATCTAACGTTTGATATTTACTTGATATGTAAGTGTTAGCTTCCATGACAACATGACTTAATAGTTGAAAACGTGGTTTATGTAAAAGAACTTAATACGAGCATATAACAATGATTTGAATTCCATAATAAACAATTTTACAAATAATTTATTTACAGTTAAAAGATGACAAACGCAAATTAAAATAGATCTGTTCGACTATTTTTCAACAATAAATATTAAATTTAGTTCAAACCTTACACACATCCTCTATTTATTTATTTATGTATCTACATAGCAATTCTTAATAATGGTCGTCCCTTCGTTTCTAAATTACAAAAGAAGCTTTCTGAATTACAATTTATACTTTTTGAATTACAATTTACAATTTTTGTATTACAATTTGCCAATCTGAATTACAAGTTAAACTTTCTGAATTACAGTTGAAAAAGGGCCAGTGTCAACAAATTAGAACTTCTATTTTCTGCCGTATATGTTTTATTCGCCTCTTGTTTCTCCCTAACATGTAACATTTTTGTGGGTAAATTTTGTTGTATTACAATATCTGTGCTGTGCAATCGTTAATGTAGTTTTTTAAAATAAACTGTCTTGATCATAAAGAACTTTATTTATTTGTTTTCAAATTGCAAACTACAAAAAAGTCATAGTTTGAGATTGGGTGAACTCGGATTCGATCTTATTTTGCGGGTGGCCTTCATAGTACGAACCACTGCATCATTTGTATAGTTATACTGCTCTTTGTCTAGCTTCGTATAGGCTATTAGAATGAGCACGTGCGTGGGCGCTTATCTTAGTTCAGCCGGTTAGTTTTTGGACTTCATACCCGCAGAATCCAAGTTTAGCTGCCATTACTTAAGTCAAAAAATTATTATCTTAAAAATGGCAGCGATGAAAAACAAAATCAGTATCTTACAGTAGTTTACATATCCTTTATCTAATAGACGTGTCTGTCCGGGACGCTGTTTTGTCTGTCTGGGACGCTGTGTCAGCAGCCAAACCGTAAGAGATAGAGAAAAAAGTTATTAAAGTTATGTGTTTGGAATGGTCATGTCAGGTCAGGAACCGAATTTCAGTCTCTAACACTAATTATTATCTTAATTATATCCTAATCCTAACTTTTTAGGTTAGATTCTAGGCAAATTTTATCAAGGCGAATGCGACTGGTAGTTTGCTACCAACAATGACGTCATATACGTACGTGTGGTGAATACGCGTTCTATTTGCAAAACGGTCTTTTTTGTTTTATTAAATGAGACCTTTGTCTCACTGGACTGCTAGTTTATGATTAATTTATCTTATCAATCAAGGTGTGTTTATTAAAATGGTTTTCTCATAAGAAAACAAACTATTTTTAAATTGAATCGGTTTCAAAATGGAGCTCAAAAATATGGTGAATGGAAATATAGCATTCGAGCTTCTATTGGGGAATTTAGACAAAATATTTTCTACTATTAAGGCAAAATAGCAGTAGATAAAACAGTTTAAAATCTACAGCCGCTCTTGTCACAAAATGATCCCACTATATTTTGAGCTAAAGAATGAAAATTATATTTTACAATTTTACCTAATCTATTTTCAAAACAATAAGATAATTTTGAATATAAGAAAACCTAACTTAGTTCACTTGTTGATAATGTAAAGGTATTAGGTTTATGTGGCTGGCATTAGAAGTTCTTTTAATTTCTTCAAAATAATATACTCAGCAATATCTGAGATGTTTTATCGGACTTTTTCCACTATCTTGAGTGTTTACCACTCGACGTTTCGGGAATTTTTGATCTGCCCCTGTCCTCAGATGAATGAACTCCTGGTTAGTCCTGAGAAGGACCGATTTTTGTATGTCTTTTCACGCACACTCGTGCCTACCCCGGTGTTTGAACTCTGGACCACTGATCGCTGTGATTACCAGCCTGTCACTCTTATCACTAGTCCACCAAACCACGGGGTACGCACGAGTGTACGTGAAAAGTCGTACAAAAATCGGTCCTTCTCAGGACTAACCACGAGTTTATTCACCTGTGGACGGGAACAGATCAAAAACTCCCGAAACGTCGTGTGAGAAACACCCAAGGCTGTGGAAAAAGTCCGATAAAACATCTGATAATAGACCACTGTCAAAAATTACATCATTCAGAGATCAACAATTGCTGTTAAAATAATTTTTACTGCTGACGTTAACCAAGTTTGCTATAACATCAATCAATAGATAAAAATTATTATTTAATTAACGTGTGCAGTCACTCCAGTTGAAACTGCTAACATAATCTATTCAAATACCATCAAATTTCGTTACAAAAAAATTCCTAAAATATTGAAATATGGCTTTATAAATTGATTATTATTTTATTTTGTAACCATACTCTTGTTTATTCACCGTCGTGGAGGGCATCATATTGCTTTTATGGACCGAGGGCATATAAAGTTGCTTCGCAGTATAACAAACACCAACAAGCTAGTATAACATCAACAATCTACATAGAAACCATCGCACACCAAAAATTCACAATGCTAGCATAACGATGACGCAATAGCCTCGGTCCAATATAGCGAATCATTGAATTTTGTCCATTTTGAGAACGAAAATAAAATAAAATGTATATTCCATGCGCAAAATCAAGATTATAACTCTCGAGAAATATAAATCTCTCCGCTTCGCGTCGCGCTTTAAACATGCCGCCGTGCTATAATCTATTGGTTATGCCCTTAACACATAAATAATTAATATATATTCGTTTAATATACTCAAATTTGCTTTTAGTTTGATGCAAATTTGGAGTGCTTCGAAGAAGCTATAAATTTGTATTACAGCCATAATTTACGTATTTCTGTTATTTTTTCAATGTCTTCTGTTTCTTGCCATTTATTATTTCTGCGGTTCTACGGTTCGATAAACGCTTCCTTAAAAATAGTTTGAAATCTACCGTAAAATTAATTGCGTTACCTACCGCATTTTAAGTGGAAGTTGGAACCTCCACACTTTCTAAAATAATGGATATAAAATTGTGGGAACACGTCGTATGTTTATTTTGGTAGTGGGTCCTACACAAACGCGAGCGCTTCCTGGATACGGCAGATTACATAAAACGGCTTTTAAAATATTCAAAGGTGGAAGAACAAAGTGTCTTTTTGTTATCCACGAGGCGCGCTCTATAATCAATATGTAACTACGACCGAAAGGTTCGTTGCCCTTAATAACTCGCTTTAATGTCCTTGCGATAATTTACCACTAAAATAAAGCAAACGAGGTTTATTCCACTTGTAAAACTAGAAATAGCACTCCTTTTCCCATTGGTGCAGGATGAATTTTTTATATTTGTTATATTGAGAGTAGTATGGCGACACCTAAATTGGAGCAATCCGCGAATTAAACCGCGAATTAAATCCGCGAATTCCGCGAATTAAATCCGCGGTTTGACCTAATTAATTTCGCGGATTGATCTAATTAATCACATATGAAGTTTGATATGTAATTTACATATGTGCTACTGATTAAATTACGCGGCGGCCATTTTTAATTTGCTTCTGGAATTACACGGCGGCCATCTTGGTTTTCTGGCGGGAATATTTGAAATTTGAATTTTTTCAGATTTTTTTCCAAGTCCCAGTTTTTGAATTTAAACTTCCCGGGTGTCGGACATCTTGGTTTGTGCGCGCGCACCTCTAGCGTATTTTCAAATTTGCTAATTTAGCGCCCATTTTCGAATTTGATTACTCGCCTCGTTGACATCTGTCTCTCTCGCTGTTGTAC
The DNA here is from genome assembly GCA_940337035.1 of Agriotes lineatus. Taxonomy (NCBI): domain Eukaryota; kingdom Metazoa; phylum Arthropoda; class Insecta; order Coleoptera; family Elateridae; genus Agriotes; species Agriotes lineatus. Next base: position 72,171,568 of record OW679197.1, on the reverse strand, counting down.
TCTCTCGCTCGAATTTATTTAATTTAAAAAAGCTGCTCGTCACGGCTGCTGGTCGGATTTGAACCGACGAGTTTTGCATTTGTAGGCCGAGGTCTTAACCAACTGAGCTAACGAAGCGCTCGAGGTTTTAGGAATTAATCATGGTCACTAGCGAAGCAAGCATAATTTAATACATTTTAAATGTTATTTTCGATTGAAATTTAGTCGTCAGAGCGTGTCCTTTTGAAATATTATAGTTCTGTAATTTTTAAAAAATTAATTGGACGTAGTTGATGTTATACTAATAAAAGAAAATGTATTTAACAAATCAGTCACATTCCACTTGTTTACGAATCATTTCCTGGAAAACATCCAAACAACGAAGCAAGTTCTAGAAATACACTGACTGTTTATGGCCTTAGGGCTTTTAACCGTTACATAGAATTGGAAAGTGTTATTTAACGTGCCTAAACAGGATTGTTTATTTCGAGCGAGACCAGGGCTGACGTCATGACTAGATTTCTCTTTTGCAATGCATTATGGTTGGTTACAATTTGCGTCTACACTGATGCGTCTCGGTAGCGATCGGCAATCCTCGGCATTTACGACAATATATACAGAGTCGAATCGTGAAGTTGGTCTTTCTCGATCAGTCCGTACAAGTGCTTCGTTTTCGCTGTGTTAGAAAGTGTTTTTGTGCCCACGCATCCAAGATGGAGAATTCAGGCCTTACCATGCTTCCTATAACTGACATTTTAAAATGGTTTGAGAGAGGCAGTTTCTCCGATGAAAAGTTCGTGCTCATTGCATATGAAATTGTACTTTTTAAACTAGCACGTGGGGACCTCGTTCCACCCAAGCATGCGGCTGCATTTTCGAACCTAGCCCAGAGAGCGGCTAAAATTCGCTATTTAAACGTAAGTACAAAATTTAATTAGTATATTTTTATGCAAACTAAAAATTAAATGCAGATCTGTCACTATATCAACGCAATTTTACGGGAATTGTTTGTAATATTTTTGTTTTTAATATTGCAGCATTACTGAAAATTAAATGCAGAGCTGTCACTATATCAACACAATTTTACGGGGGATTGTTTGTAATATTTTTGTTTTTTATTGCAGCAAGTGAATAACGACATGTCTGAGCATGCAACTTCTAACAAATCCGTCTTGGATCCTGCAGCATTGAGAGCCCTTAGTCATGGGTCTTCGGAAGGCGCTTCTAATGCTCCCTTAGCGGAATCGCCTACAGCATCAGTTGTAAGTAATTTTAATGTGTGTCAATTTATTTACTGCATCCACGTTATTTTCGATGTGTGTTTATCTGCTGCTGGGCCCTCTCCAATAAAATTTATTGCTACTTTCAGATACGCTACGCGCCCCCTCGTGAGACCCCAACCAGTGAGTCCTCAGGCAGTCATCTCAAGGAACAATCGGTAGGAATCTCTGCCCTGCATCAAAGTACTGTACCGTTGGGCCCTCGAGTCGCCACCCCAAATTCTGGTGCAGATGCAATAAGTAATGTAAGTGTGTCTTTTGAATTAATTAATACCTGATACTGCTTTTATTTTGCAATTACGCTTTAATTTGTGAAGTTTTCGCTGATGTTCTGCAATAAATTGACCGCTAATATTTTAAATTTTTATAATTACAGATTCATAATTCTCTACAAACAACGGGGCTATTAGCAGAGACCTCGCCTAATGATCAAGGCTGTTCCACGAATTCTCTGAGGACAAAGGGTCAATTAGCGACGTCATCGCCGAGTACGAATTCCAATACGATTTCTCGGCCTACAATGAGTCAGCTAGCAATGACCTCAGGGGCCCCTCGAGGCGATATCCTAAATTACGGTGCAGCTGCATTAAGTAATGTAAGTGTCTTTATACATTTTCAAATCCTAACGCTGATTTGCAACGTATTTTTTGAAAACAAGTGCTTAATTGATTTTTAATTTCAGATGCCTAATACCAATGACGAGCTGCGCTATCTGGTTATTCAGAGAGAGTACCAGAAATTTATAAAGAAGTTTAACGCAACATCGAACAGTGTTACTTTCAAATTCACCCCCGTAGATGCCCATCAGAATCCTTTGTTATGGCTGCAGGTAATTTCGACTATAACTTTACATATTCCTGATTGTAATTTTAAATATTGATTAAGGATGCATTCCAAGAGCTTCTTGGCTACATTCTGCGCAACACACAGCCATCTGATCGTGTAGGCCTTGTTCTTCATAACCATCAATTTCCTGGCAAGCCATTAGGAATATCATTCCGAAGGGCTGATCAACTGTCCACTGCAGTGATCCTGAACGTCGTCGCCAAGGTCCTACAATCCAATGCTCGCTTTTCACTCGAGATGTGTTGACGTTACATGTTGACAAGGTAAGCTTACCTGTGGGGTGTGGCCGAACACTGCTAGCAGGCACTAGCTTTGAAGATTTTTGCGCTAGGAAAAAAGCTGGTATAATAGTTGTGCCGGTCAAGGATAACATGTGTCTTGCTTCAGCCCTTGTTATAGCTATAGCTTTTAAGAATAGAGATGAAAAGTATGCCGAACTACAATCAGGTTCCCCGATTTTATTTAACAGGGCCTTACGTCTCTGTAGGGTTAGCGAAGTTGATTTAACCAACGGCGGGAATTACGAGCACATTCAAAAATTTCAAGAACATCTGACAAATTATACAATAGTCGTGTACAATTCTAGAAGTGGCAAAACAACGTATTTTGAGGGACCCCGCGATAAAAATAGAACCGTATTAAATTTAATATTGGAAGGAGGGCATTACAACGTTATTACGAGTCTGACGTCTGCGTTTACTGCTGGTTATTTTTGTGAACTGTGTAAATTTAGATTTAACAATAAACGCCAGCATTTAAAATGCAAATATACCTGTCCCTGTTGTCAGCTTCAACCACCATGTAATATTATGCTACCAACAATAAATTGTTCTGTTTGCAACAGGGATTTCCGTGGCATTGAATGTTTTAATGCCCATAAAACGTCAAATTTGTGTAGCAGACTTTACCGTTGTGTTACCTGCCTACACACTATATTTCGGAGAAGTACTCAGGAACATAAATGCGGTTACTTATTTTGTGAAACATGCAAAAAGTTACAGCCAGTTCGACATTTTTGCTACATGTCAAAAAACATTAAAAAACATGCCAATAAAAAAGCGTCAAAACCTCTATTTGTTTTTTATGACCTGGAATGCAGACAGGAAAGCAAGTTTTCAGAAAAAACCGATAATTTTATACACGAACCAAATCTTTGTGTTGCGGCCCATGTATGTTTAGAGTGTATAGATAACGAGGACATGCAGCAGGATTGTCGAATCTGCAGTAAAAGATTGCATGTTTTTAGAGATGACCCCGTTAATTCATTTTTAGCCCACATTTCCTTATTGAGTTCTGTATTTAAAGTCACTGCACTTGCCCATAATATGAAGGGCTATGATGGGTGTTTCGTTTTGAGAGAAATTCTAAAAAACAGAGTAAGTTGGGCACCTAAATTAATAACCACAGGTACGAAAATAATCTCGATTACATGCGGTCAGATCAGATTTATCGACTCCCTAAATTTCATTCCTCTGCCCTTAGCTAAACTGCCCAAGACGTTCGATTTCCCCGAAACTAAAGGCCATTTCCCGTACTTGTTTAACACCCTAGAAAACCAACATTATATAGGCCCCTTACCCGATATTCACTACTATGGTCCAGATAACATGAACGGTTCCGATCGAAGCGCCTTAGTAGAATGGCATAGTAACAACATTCAAAACGGCTACATTTTTGATATGAAAAAAGAAATTGTGGATTATTGTGTTTTAGATGTACAAATTCTAGCTAAAGCTTGCCTGAGGTTTTGGAAATTGTTTACAGTCAAAAATGACGTGGATCCATTTCAGGAATCAACCACAATAGCCAGCGCATGTAATTTGGTATTTAGAAGGCGCTTTTTAATCAATAATATGATCGGTTTGATTCCTCCAGGGGGGTACAGACTAGGCGACAAACAGTCGGCGGCTGCGCTCAAATGGATGTCATGGCTCGAACATAGTAATAACATTAATATTCAGCACAGCGGTAAAGCTAGAGAGTTTCGTTTGCCTAATGGTATATTGGTCGATGGGTATTGCAGGGAGACTAACACAGTATATGAGTTTTTAGGGTGTTTTTGGCATGGGTGTGAGGTTTGCTATCCGGTTCAAACAGCCGATACAGACGATAACGCGAAAGCTATGTTTTTACGTCGAGAAAACACGGAGGCTCGATCTAAACGTATTCGTAACAGCGGTTACACGTTGGTTGAAATGTGGGAGTGTGAGTTTACTAGCTTTTTAAAATTGAATCAACCCGCGAAAGCTTTCGTTGAAAATCTCCCCATTCTACAGCACGAGCCTCTAGACCCCCGCGACGGCTTTTTCGGTGGACGAACAAATGCCATCAAGCTATATCATAAATGTCAGCCAGGCGAAAAAATTCATTATTGGGACGTTTGTTCATTATATCCAAGTGTTAACAAGTACGGAAAATATCCTATAGGGCACCCAAAAATTCACATCGGTCACCAAGCTTGCTCGTTATTATCTATTGATAATGTCGAAGGTCTTGTCAAATGCCTTGTTTTGCCACCCACTTCATTATTCCATCCCGTGCTCCCATATAGGGCGAACAAAAAACTTATGTTTATTTTGTGCCGCACATGTGCCGAAACTCTGCATCAGGGCTTATGTACTCATAACGATGCCGAGCGTAGCTTTGAGGGGACCTATGTGGCGGATGAGCTAAGGATGGCTCTAAGCAAAAATTATAAAATTGTCGAAATTTTTGAAATTTGGGAATATGAGGTAGTGAAATACAACAAAAATTTAAAGACGGGTGGGATTTTTAGTGGTTATGTAGACAATTTTATAAAATTGAAGCAGGAATGCTCGGGGTGGCCGAATAGTTGTATCACAGATGCTGATAAGGAAGCGTACATTCGCGAGTATTTTGAGGTTGAAGGTGTTCAATTAGATAAAGATAATATCAATAAAAACCCTGGGTTAAGATTTCTCGCCAAATTAATGCTCAATAGCTTTTGGGGCAAGTTTGGTCAACGTGAAAATTTAATGCAGTGTTCTGTGATAACGAACCCCGAGGAATTTTTTAAAATGCTGACAAGCCCTGATGTAGAAGTCCACTCATTCGTAGCGATTGATGACGATGTGCTTTTAGTTAATTGGGATAGGCCTACAGAGTGTGTAAAATCCTTGACCACTGTTAATGTCGCAATTGCTGCCTACACTACTGCTCAAGCTCGACTACAATTATATACATATCTCGACGCTCTGGGTGAGCGTGTATTTTATTTTGATACTGATAGTTTAGTTTTCATATCCAAAGAAGGTGATTGGCTACCTGAAAAGGGTGAATTTTTGGGTCAGCTAACAGACGAGCTCGAGCAGTATGGCGTAGGCAGTTATATAACTGAGTTTGTAAGCGGTGGACCGAAAAACTACAGTTATAAGGTGTACTCGACGACTAAAAACACAGAGATTACCGTATGCAAGGTAAAGGGCATAACCCTAAATTACAAAAACTCAGATGTAATCAATTTTGACTCTATAAAGGAAATGGTCTGTAATACTCTTATTAATGCAAATGAGAATCACCCTCTATATGTTTATAATGAGCGTAAAATAGTTCGGACATCATGCTATAATGTAATATCAAAACCTGAATGCAAAAAATATCAATTTTGTTATAATAAACGACTGCGACTCCCTGACAGGTTTGATACAGTACCTTACGGTTATAGAATGCCTTAAATGTGTGTACATTTCAGTATTAGACATAAGGCTGTAATTGTATTATTAAAGTAGTTATAAACGTGTTTTTTCGTATAATTTTTGTAGTTATAAACGTGTTTTTTCGTATAATTTTTGGACCCAATTTCTATAGTAGCAGTGTAATAAAATAGTTATTATCATATATTTAATTAGAGATTGTGCTTTACCATCTGTATGTATTAACTTTATTTCATAATATGCTTATATTATAAACCATCTGTAACCAGCTTGTTTTAATTTATGCAATAAAACAATGGATAGATGTAAAAATACATTTATTAAAATCTTTTGTGTGTAATAAAAATATGTTTAATTACAAACTATTTGTGTTTTTATTTTCTAAATAACATTAAACAAGTTTATTAAGGTGAAGTATTGGATATATAGTGCTTTTACATATGTGTCATTAGAAACTAAATTATCAGTGAACAGATTTACAAAACTTATCATAGAGACATCATTCATTTTAAAATATAAATACATTAAACAGTATATGCCGCAAACGTTAGAGCTAAAATCTTGCAAAATTTTTGGATTATGAGACCAACTGATTGAATTTTGTTGTAAAAATTTTAAATGATAACCGCTTGGGGGCCTGCCGTATGAATCAAAGTATTCCCCATATCCATATTGGTCTATATACACTGCATTCCAATGTTGTCCAGGTCGGTTTGCTGGATCTGTGTTGACGATGATTGCCACAGGTCTTGCAATTCTTGTAGGGAGTTGATCAGAAGCAAAAACATAGCGTTTCACATTCAACAGACTCGGGATTGTTTGCAATATTTTCTGAACTTCCAGTGTATTCATTGCGCCACCAGTCGGATAAAATTAGTATGTTTTCCAATGCACATACAGGCGAACGGATGTTGTGATTGAGGCAACGTACGGCAGCAGTAGTTTTTCGCAGAACTTTTAAAGACGGGCACTCGAGATCCTCCAAATTTACGACGATTTTATTCAGAAAACTTAGAACCTCCTTCTTTTCTTGGCCCTTAACGTACACTTTTTCAAATTGTTTGAGAAGTCTTGTTAGCTCTGTTTCAAATTCATCAAAATGTATAGTACCAGAATCCCAGGTTAGACCGTGATGTCTATGCTCCAGATAGTTTATGCCTTTTTTAACGAAATAGGGCAGAGTGTCATATTTTGCAGGGGGTTTTAAAACGAAAATTGCTAACTGGTTGCCATCTGCTGAAATAACAGCCACTTCTTTCGAAATAAACTGTTTCTTATCACCACGGAACCCTTGCAGATCTACGAAGACACTGTCCATACTGACGAAATGTTTGAGCATGACTAAATTTTAAAAAACTGTTGTTGGTTTTTAACTACTAAAATCCACCAGCACATTTCTGTGTTTGTCAATTTCTACGACGTTATCGAACTCTGCATAAACTAGACAATTAATAGTTTCTTCTAGCGCGTCTTGAAAACCCGCCTCTAAACGTAGAGCGCCATTTTTAAGAAGGTTCCAGTGTGTTGTTGCATTTGCAGCCAGATCGGGGGTTAAATCAAAAGCAAATAGACAGTAGCCATGAGGGTAATCTTCACGTTTTATAGCGTTGCCTTCATTGAGGAAATGTATACTGCTACCGGAAAATAGTGTGTGATATGCTTGAACGTACATGCCATTCTTAGAGAAATCAAGCTGTAGAGGTTTTGAAGGAATTTGTTGACCGTCGATGTATAGGGAGAAATAATTGATTTTGTAGTTATTAAAATTGAAAGGGTTTGCTGCATAATGGCCGTTAAATGCTTTATTCGATACAAAACCTACAATGCATCGTTTTGGTAATTGCCCCAGAAAAATATTATCTAAAGATTTTCTTTGCACACCAGCCGGAATAGTTAACACTTTAACATCGGATCTTGTAATGGGGTATTTAGCAGGCGCAGTCGCCAAAGCTTTGGTGTGAGCCAACAAAATAGACGGGTTTATTTTCATTTTTCTCACTAGTAAGCTGGCATCACTAATTTTCACTTTGAATGTAGACCCTTCGGCTGCCATTAAATTGAAAGAATCTCGGGATCTGATAAATTTGACTTTCATTTCAACTCCGTTTATAAGAAATTTTTCTTGATTGAATAAATCGGAATGCACATGTCCCATCATTTCGACTTGCTTACTTGCAGCAGTAAAAAATTTCCGCTTTACAAATCCTTCATTATGCGTAGTGATGTCATCCATGTTATTGGCTGTGTCGTTGTACCATAGTGTGCATGTTAAATGGGTTGATTTAGCACCATTGCCGTAATTCAGCAGAGTTTCAATGTATGAGCGGTATGCGTATGTATTGTTTGGCGGGCTCACAAGCTTCTGATTCAAATACACCTCAACTTGATTAAACATAGAGTGCATCCAATTATTAACAGGGCCTACATCATCTTTGTCGGTTAATGGTGTATCATCTTGTTTAACAATTTTAGCAGTAATGTATAACATGGTCTGACTTAAATCGATATAATCGTTACCGTTTCCAGGCACAATAAATTCAATCGGTGCATCGTCATTAAGCGAGGAAAGCGGTTTGTAAAAAATCCATTGTCCATTTTCGATACTGGTTTGAGTTGCGGGCAGAGCGAACAAATCTAACTCTGATTTAACACACTCACAAGACTGCGCATGCAAAAACGCCATTGTGAAAACTACTTGCTGGTGAAGATATCGGCGTATGCGGGTTTGACCAGCTTCTGCTTAGCGTTTTTTCTTGTAGACTGATTGTAATTCAGAGTGCGTTGCCTTTTATATCCCGATCCTTCCATTAGAGTATCTATTTTTCTGTCGGCTTTACGTTTGAGATTCTTTCCAGCCTCCTGTACACGGTTATGGAACGCTTCTTTTAGCGGTCGACTTTCACTAACATCTCCTAAAATGTTAGCGCCTGTCCTTAAAGCTTCCTTTCCAACAACTTTAGCACCGGTTTTAAAAAGAGGCAGGATACTACGAAATATTCCTCCTAAAAAGCTCCCGATCCCATGACCTCTCTGGTAGGCTGCTCCTCTGTAGATAGCTCCAACGCCTTGACCTGCCTGATTGGTGTAGTATTGTTGGTAAGGACAATCCATAGCAGCTACTGTATCCTCTTAAAGTGTAGTTTTAAACTCAACGTTCCAAACTCGAATGGCATCACACCCGACGTTTCGGTCCTTATATTTATCTCGATATTCTCAAATTCCCTCTTCATGACATTTATATAATGAGTCGGCGAAAATATGGCGTCTTTGTGGCAACCGTAATTATAATTATTAGAGGTCACATTAACAATGCGAAGAAGCGGAGCCAAGACATCTCCTACAAGCTGTGGTTCCACAATATCGCAGTAAATAAACATTTGTGATGGTAAACCAACCCAGATATTTGCGGGGTGGCTTGGTACAGGTGCTTCAGCTATATTTATATCAGGTTTATAACCAAGTTGTAAGGCCAGACGTTGTGAAGATCCTAGCATTTTCAATGACGACGTTTTAATTTCAAGAGACACGCGTTTTGTTACTCTATTATATTGAAAATTCAGCAACTTTTCTAATAACCTGTGATTGTTAATTTCGGCTGTAATATGTTCAATGTTTTCATAATTGCCGGGCTGAATACAGATTACGTGCCATCCATCGCTACCATAGTAAATTTGCTCTCTATCACTTTTAAAATATGAATTAGCGTTTTGCAATACTTTTTTCAACTCAGCATACGTTTCTTCACCGGCTTGCACTTTAGGTATTTCTGTGCGATAATAGACTAGATTTTCTGTATATGTCACGGCCAAAAAGGAGCATGGATATTGCACTTCAGCAATACCTGTAACCCATTGCCCCGGTAACCTTATTCGTTTAGGGAGCTGCGTTATGAATTGTGCTGTGGTGTTATTTGGAAAATAGCTCATAGAACTATTGCTAAGTAATGTTAGATAAAATTCTTCATCTGTATTCATAGTTGCTGAAGATTAGCTGCAGGAATCCAAGAGTTGAACTTGTCGTTATAATTTCGCCACTTTACAAAGTACTCTTTGCGCTGACCGTGTCCTCTTTCTTTTAACACTTGTTCGACTTTAAACAAAGCGTTATCATCCAAAGTCACTGGCTGTAATTCCTCTTCATAAAAGACGCCCTCTATCGTATCGTTATCTAAATCAGCTATTTCGTACACAGGTGGTTTTCTAAGAATCACTTTTTTAATTATAAACACTTCGCCGCTCCAATTAGTTTCATATCCTTTCTCGAATGCGTCCTTCGTTCTACTAATTCTTACATGTTGGTTCACTTTATATTTAGGCTTCCTGTCGACTCCCATCCCCTTTCTGTACAGATTGTTCCACACTTCCAGTATATTGTCATCATTTACAGTAGAGGGTGCCATCTTGATGCTTGAATGATAGCGGCTGTTATACGAAGTCAGTAAATTTTGTAATACGTCTATGTATTTGTATGAATTAGAGTATGTGAAATAGCGCCACATTCTGGTTTTTAATGTTCTATTGAAACGCTCAATGACTGATGCTTTAACATCGGGGTTTTGCGTCACATAAAACGTGATATCGTGTTGTTTGAAAAAATTCTGTACGGCTCTAGCAACAAATTCTTTTCCTTTATCGGTTTGTAAATTTATAGGCTTGTTACCCGCTTCAGCAAATATTTCACGAAATGCGTTTATTACTGAAGTAGCCGTTTTAGATTTAAGAGGCCTCGCCCAGGCCATTTTACTAAACACATCAATTACGGTTAGAATAAAATTATTTCCGTCATTGTGTGGGGCTAAACTGCGCATGTCGCAGAGATCAGCCTGCCATAATTCGAAAATGTTGCTAACAATGTATTTGTTTCTAGGGAATTTTTTTCTTGCAGTTTTGTGAATAGTATATGCATCCTGTTTCTTTAGCCATTCCTTTACATCACTATTGGAGTGAGTATTTTTCACTGAAGAAATTAACGAATTTGCACCAGCAAAGCCTACTGGGTTGGCCGGATCATAATAGATAGCATCCAAATTCATTTCTGCTATGTTAAAGTTTAAGGCGCTCCCAGCCCGAAATGCCCTTTATTTTTGGTATCGACCTCCGCGTTGTTTTCGTTATTTTTCCTGCTTTTTGCGTTGTTGTTACTGGCCTTGCTAACGGATTCGATTTAGACTCTGTTTCGGTGTCGTAGTTCTCACTTTCCACCTCAGAACTCCTCACGTCTTCAGGCTGAACTGCTAAAATTTTGCGTTTCGAGTTCCCCCGCAGCACACTTGGGAAATTTTTTTCTTTAATGTAATCAGCGAACTTGAGATGTCCCGATGGACTTGCAATTTTTTGAGGCCTTAGAATGGCGTGCACTAGATCAGTTATGTTAGATGATGGTAAAATTTCGCCTTTTATAGTAACTGTCCCCTTGCTATCCCAGTCCACATCCTGTGATGCCCTCAAAAAACGTAAGAAAGCTTCGCCTTTTTTCTTAAAAGTGCTAGGTAGTGTAGACAAAATATCACCGTCTGAAATATTGCTGCTGGTGTTTGATTCTATTGGTATTTTGATTGATTGTCTTGTTTGGTCGGCAAAATGCAGATAACGTTGCAAGACTTGATTGTACTGCACCCATTTATCGTGGTCAGATAGTTTAGATTTTAAAACTTTCTGCATTTCGTCATCAAGCTGTGATAATATATTTTGCTCGGGATTCTCAGTAGCCTTAAAGCGGTGCATAACTTCAGGCGGCACAATCATCATCTTCTTTGCGTGTTCCATTTTTATTTAAAAATAGAACTCAATACACCCGTAATTAATGGGGCTAAGATCAACGGCAAGAACGCACCCCCTTTTTGAGTTAAAATTTTTCGCTTCTTTTTGATGGACTCTCCAGGTTTAATTAATTTTCTAAGTACTTTTTTATGCAGGGCTATCTGAGTCTTCTGCTTAGTCGACAAAGGTATTTTTCCTTTTAGAGTGTTATATATACACTCGCAGACACAATGGATTTGTTTATCGTTAACGGTTTTTAATAATGCGATGCGTTCTTTAGAACCTAGTTTATGTAGAGCACGCAGCAACTCTGAATTCTTAATCACCGCTCGAGACATCACTAGTGAATGATTGTAAATTGATTCGAGTTGCTGTTTTTATACCCCTTCTTCGGTATATAAATATAGCAAGACCCATCCTCTCTAAAAATAGACGTTCGGTATCTTTCAATGTCGGGGGTGCTTTGTTTTAAATCGAATAATAAATACCCGTGTGGCTTAGATGTGGCGTTTTCATATGCCTCCTGTAGAAAACGAGAATTTTCTGGACATATCTGCCTGGTTAAGTGCTTTATTTGAGCTCTATCTCGCGGATTTTTGAAAAGAATAATGTAATGAGCATTTAGGGAAATATCCCGCTGTCCTTTTCCTTGGTGAAAAATGTTTTGCGTAATAAAAAAAACACTGAGATTGTGGTGATGGCTCCCCTTGGTGAATAGGTCAACGACCGAGTTATTTGTCTCCCTCATTAAATCGTCGATTATTAAAAGTTTGGGTTCGGACCCCTCAAAAGATGTCATGTCTGGCAGACCTTGTTGAAATTCGACTAAAGATTTTAAATCTTCGTACAATTTTTGCCACTCGCCATAATACCAGATAACTTTAACGAAATTTACACTGCAGAGTTTTTTCATATTTTTCAAGAAATTTATTACAAAAAACGATTTGCCCGATCCTGAGGGGCCTGCTATGATAGCAGAAAACGGATGTGAAAACTGATGCTCCATTTTTATACAGTGAGCGATTATTACAGTAGGGCCGTCGTGAATAAACTAACTTAAAAAATCAACACGCTCATAATAAATACATTAAAAACATGGTAAGTGCGGGAATCGAACCCACGACCTCTTTCGAGATCAGATCTTAAGTCTGACGCCTTAACCACTCGGCCAACCTACCTCATGTATAAACCAGCACTCGTCACATAATTAAAAAGAAATACAGTTTAAAACATTTTTATTCACATTTTCATACAATATTTTATATAAACTAGAACATGTACGATTTCATGCGCTCATCTGCATCAATCAGCTTCTGCAATTCTATAATAACATACATTTTAAATTTGAACACAAGTTCCCACAATAAAATATCGTTAGCGAAAGTCCAGCGCAGAGTATTAAAAATGATTGAATCATCAAGACACAAATTTTCTGTATGTATTACTTTGTCAACGATCACTTCACCAAAATTTTGGAAATTACACTTTACACGTTTCAAGTCATTTATTTTCACAACCATCAAGTTGTACATAGGCAATAAATTTGATAGTGTTTCATACGTTACGTAAAGAGTAAACTTGTTCTCGGGGTCCTTTGTAATAATCCTGCAGGTATCATTGTTCACGTACTCAACTGTGTGCTCAGTTAATTCATATCTGAAAGTCCCCTGCTTGGCCATCACAAATATGTCCGGTAGCGCCTCCACAAAAGCCATGAACGTCTCGGCTGTGAAGGAAACACCAGCTCCAATGTCGGTCTTCAGAATTCTTGCAACAGGCGAAAATTGTTTATAAGGATCCAGACCCAAATGAACAACCTTGCTGGCGCTATTGTTTAAAGGCACAGTGAGGTCGCATAATAGCCGTTTCTTTTCCCGTCGGGTTTGGCGGATCTCCGGCGTCACGATCGGTGCTACGTCATAGGAAGGCATCGTCTCCTCAATGAACACCCGCAGGTCCTCCTCGGTGGCATCTATACGTGGTGAATACCCCTTGGCCTCCACGTCCATGGCTGGTGGTTGTGACGGTGCACCGTGTTGTTTTTTATTTAAAAGATGCGTTTTCTTACTTGTTTTTTCAGCGGCCGGTCTCCTGGTATAGGGGCCTGGTTTTTCTTGGCACTTATTAACACTTCGAGGATCCATCTTAGTTACACTGGTGCTGTTGACACGACGGTTGAGAGTGAAGCAATTCGATGCGATATAGAGACCGCAGACACTTTTATACAGGTACTAAAACAATACGTCAGAGGCACCCCACTCTCGAGCCGGAGCATGTCGGTGCCTGTGTTTTGCAATGCAGCCTCTGGTGGACAAAGCACTGTTAGTCACAAAACACATGTCTCGACCTGTTTTAAAAAGGGAACTTAGAAAATCGCGTAATTTAACCCATTCAAATACTAGCGCGAAAATTTAAAGTGACCGTTGCGTAATTTATTTAGAAGCTAATGCGTAAATTAACCAGCAGGGTGGAACAACGAGAATATTGCAAATTATAAAAATAATTTTAAAATATATTATACACGAAATTATTATAAACTAAGAGAGAAACTAGGAGAATCAAACTGTACTCATTTAATTTTTAAACTAACTGTTGTAATTTATAATTCGATCTAGCGAGTAAAATTCAGTCGAAAATAACCTTTAAAATTTATTATAATATGAACACATTTAATTTTTAAACTAGCTGTTGTAATTTATAGATTGATCTGGCGACTAAAACTCAGTCGAATGTAACATTTAAAATTTATTATAATATGAATACGGAAGTGTAATGTCAGAACAGCGAAGTGGTACACTGTTCAAACCTTTAAATCCAAAACGCTTTGGTAATTAGCGAATACAGTTACACGATGCATTATGTTTTCCAGGAAACGATTCGTAAACAAGTGGAATGTGACTGATTTGTTAAATACATTTTCTTTTATTAGTATAACATCAACTACGTCCAATTAATTTTTTAAAAATTACAGAACTATAATATTTCAAAAGGATACGCTCTGACGACTAAATTTCAATCGAAAATAACATTTAAAATGTATTAAATTATGCTTGCTTCGCTAGTGACCATGATTAATTCCTAAAACCTCGAGCGCTTCGTTAGCTCAGTTGGTTAAGACCTCGGCCTACAAAGGCAAAACTCGTCGGTTCAAATCCGACCAGCAGCCGTGACGAGCAGCTTTTTTAAATTAAATAAATTCGAGCGAGAGAGTACAACAGCGAGAGAGACAGATGTCAACGAGGCGAGTAATCAAATTCGAAAATGGGCGCTAAATTAGCAAATTTGAAAATACGCTAGAGGTGCGCGCGCACAAACCAAGATGTCCGACACCCGGGAAGTTTAAATTCAAAAACTGGGACTTGGAAAAAAATCTGAAAAAATTCAAATTTCAAATATTCCCGCCAGAAAACCAAGATGGCCGCCGTGTAATTCCAGAAGCAAATTAAAAATGGCCGCCGCGTAATTTAATCAGTAGCACATATGTAAATTACATATCAAACTTCATATGTGATTAATTAGATCAATCCGCGAAATTAATTAGGTCAAACCGCGGATTTAATTCGCGGAATTCGCGGATTTAATTCGCGGTTTAATTCGCGGATTGCTCCAATTTAGGTGTCGCCATACTACTATTGAGATTCCAGCCAGGCTACTGTGATCCCCGGGGGATGACAGATATAATGCTCCAGTGTGGTACCTGTCGTATATTATAAGTTTTCTCATAATCTGGACCTCTTGCTGTGTAGTTGCCCTTCTTATGGGGCCCTAAATCACGCGTACTCGCGTTAATAAGTGATACCTAGCCGCAGTTCCCGGCGATCCAATATTTCAGCGACCGCTATAATAATTCACTAATAATGTCCCGATAATTTTTGTAGGGACCCTGAATTATGGTCCGTGTATTTCTTGCTGTTTACGTGTTTATTCTGCTAAATCGCAGCAATCCATAATAGTTCCGCCCGGAAGCGCCGCCGATCGGCGAATCGGCGAATCGGTCGCCATATTTGCCATTTAATTACGATGCGAAATTTAATCAAGGAAAATTAACGTTTCAAGTATCGAGACTTAATTTGGCCATGGCTAAATATTATGTAGATTTCCGACGTGATGAGCTGTTGAGAACCGCCGCCGTGCTGCTCTCCGACTGCATTAGTGCCATTTACACGTACACTCCCATCGCGAAGGTTTGGAGCGAACTCCAAACGTGCGCGCCGGAGCGCGGGCCAATAATGCACGCGCCAATCGCGTTGTTACCTAAATCGTAACACTCCAGGCGTGCACACTGGACTGCAGTTTTAGAGCGTACAATCCAAAACTTTTAGTGTAAATGCGATTTCGTCAAGTATTGATGTGGCGTGTGGAATTTTAGAAATTCTAAAAGTTTTGGGTTAGCGCTTGGTTGATCAATTGCAGAATAATAAAAATGTCAAAGAAAAAAAGATAAAGTGTGTGCAGTTGCATGCACAGGTTTATATAGTATTTATTTGGAAACACTAAAATAGAAAGCACCGCGATCAGTATGGGTAAAGAAATGGAAGGGAAACACAAAATTTATATGGGCATATGACATATGACACTTGTATGTAGTCTGTTCACTAAACATAAAAACACAAAGTGGCCTTTGATATCCAAAATTTCATCAGTGTACATGCAAAATTCACCTTTGTCTAGGAATGTATTTACAAAAAGTTCCTAAAACCATTAGGTTAAGGGTGTGACATTTACTACCCATCTGTCATAAATGTTGTAATTAACTACTTTTAAGGATATTATACAAATACTGTGTTGGATACTATTGACGTAGCGTTTACTAATGGGTATCTTT
Source organism: Agriotes lineatus (assembly GCA_940337035.1). Lineage (NCBI taxonomy): Eukaryota > Metazoa > Arthropoda > Insecta > Coleoptera > Elateridae > Agriotes > Agriotes lineatus. Next base: position 72,155,205 of record OW679197.1, on the reverse strand, counting down.
ATTACATTTTATGAAACTTCAGGTTAGAATTTCTAGAAAAATATCTACTTTGACACTGACAGTGAGAAATATTAAATGTCATTTTTAAATTCAAATCTGCCAGTATGCAGGCGTGCAAACCTTTGCAAAACAAAATACAGAATCCCTAGCAGAAAAATTATATGCACATGCCAACGTAAAAAAAATTAAATGTTTTTGTGTTTCCTGAATGCCCTATAATACGAGAGTTGCTTGAAAATGATCCGTATGATTATAGACATGGGAAAGATTTTATACATTTCTATAAACTTTTCGAATGTATCTTTTGCTTAATACCGTGAGCCGGACATGGTCATTTTGAAAGGATTTTATTAAATATAAGTACCGGGTGGCCATAAATGGTTGTGACGGTTTTTCTTAGGTTGACACTGTTAATGTTGGTTACCCTGCTGTCAATTTTAAGTCTATGTCAAATTCGACGTTAGCAGGTTAAGTTTTGTGTCATTTTGTGTCAAAACTGACGGAAAACCTAACCTGCTAACCTCGAATTTGACACAGATTTAAAATTGACAGCAGGGTAACCAACATTAACAGTGTCAACCTAAGAAAACAAATCACAACCATTTATGGTCACCCGGTAGTATTATTATATTAACACCAATCAAGTGCGCACTCCAAGCCTCACCATTTTGCAAAAAGGATTTTTATATTGCAAGAGCCTGGAGTGCGGTATTGGCGTGCCTGTTACAACACATTCTTTGCCTGTACAGTTTTGGTGCATTTACATGCGCGCTCTTTGCACTCGGGTTTGGCGCGTCCGCTCCAAACCTGTACGAAAAACCGTGCGTGTAAATGGCACTATTGTTGTAGAATAATTGCGTCCCTGTCGACGTCTCAACAACAATAATGGACGTTTCTGGTTAACGAACATGTGCGAGAAGAATTCCCACAAGACCAGAGTTTGTACCGGTTTTTTGAGGAAAATTATTGCAGCGTGAAGTACGTCGGCGAAGGTGAAATTGTTGATAGTGACGGATACGCTCCAGGGATTCGTGTAACGGGGGGTGACAGGTTCATATACAGATAACCGTGTAGTTATATGCAATCCATCTTTTACTGGCAGTTGATTTTTCAATAAAGTAGATGTACAATCCCGTTAACCGAATCTGTTAATCCACTTTTAAACGAGATTACATTATATACTCACCACTTGCCAATACAAAATTCAGTAACATTTTTTGATCACGAATAGTAAATTTGTTGGGTCGTATCCTTTTTGTACAACTTATTAATATAATATTATTAATAAATAACCGTACGGAGGGAAGTAATAGTAATATGTAATAGTATATTACATCCCGAGATGGGAAGTGTTTCATTACTGTCGAGAGATTAGTTAGCTGATTGAGACGCAAAGCGTCGAAATCAGCTATTATCTCGAGACTAAGGAAACTTCCTGTCAAGGTTTGTATACTATTTTATTTACAACCATATATGTAATGTACTTCCCGCACTCACTTCCCGCACTCCAGTGCGGATATGTACGACTTCCCGCACTCAAATGAGGTCAGTAATGTTAACATTACATATATGGTTGTTGGGTTTTCCCCTTAAGAAACTAAAATTATTATATTAAGGTTACACAAACCATTCAGGAAATCTACTATTTTGCAATACAATACAAACAGCTATAACTAATTTACTATTAAAATCACCTATAATAGTTATATGTTTATTATAATCTCTGAAACTTCTTTGTGGCGTGAATTCATAATTCATATTCTTATATGGGTATTTCGCCACTCTGCGAATTAATTTTGTTACACCAATATTAAGTAATGCGTAACTAACGAAAATGTCTTATACCGCGTCATCATTTTTATTGTTCCAAAGAACTAGCTCGTACCAAACGCCGGTGAGGGGTTATGGGCAAAAGTTACGTAGTTAATTTACTAATTAGTAGAAGTAATAATGAATCACTCAGTAACGACGCCAGATTCAATAACTTACCGAATCGAAATCCATACAACCACTGTGAGCTAGTAAGCTACAACGAAACGAATGCCCAAAAAATGAAACAGTCGGCGAATAAGAAACAATAATTCGTTTATTCGCAATGACATGCCAATAACATCCGAGCGGAAAGTTTAGAGATGGCATAACATACGGGCGATACGTGCAATACCAGAATTATGGTACTTATGGACTTACGGTTTTAGTTAAAGCCAGACGACGCGTTGACGAATGAATTAAAATTTACGGTAAGCCCAAGTATGCAAAAACGGATGCAGAAGGAAGAATTACACTAACATATTAGCTAGTACAAAGAGTTTCATTCAAGAACAGCACACGGAACCCAGTTAACAAACATTTTAGCTGTCTGATCTCATTCGGAATCGATCGTGCGAAAATATTCGAGACCCTGATTGAAGGATTGCTCCAATAAAACTACTTATTAGTTCATTTCGTGAATAATAATATCGATAAGGATTTCTGGAACGCAACTATTTCGTATAAAAATTAATAATCTTATCGGTAAAATTCCAACGCCAACCTTCGCTATGATCGCCGAATAATACGGCCAAATGGAGGCTATCAGGTCAGTCCAAATAGCATTTTCGTTGTTACAACGCATAATGTTAGATAAACTTGAACGGTTTTCGCGGCATAAATAAGGTAATTACTAATTACTAACAGTAAGCGACGATAAAATAAATTCATTTGAGCATAAAAAGGATGTTTGAAATCCGTAGCGAACGGTCTTAACTGGCGGCGTAAGTCGGTGAGCTCAAGAATTTCTGGCCGGGATGCATGAAACACGACGATGTTTTGTCAAGATTAGGAAAAGCTTTATCTCGGGTATTCTGCGGTCACAGATATCCAAATTGGCATGCGACATACGCCGACGAGCACAAATTTTAAATATAACAAGCAGGTATTATCGGTGAAAATCACCTTTAGTAGTCTCGTTAGACCGTTTGAAAATATCTTGACTAAATTGACAATTCTTTGAGAATGACAATAATCAAACCAGAAATGTGTAAATAAGTCAAACCACAAAATAATATAAGATAAAATACAACGAAGTAAAATGACAAAGTGAACTAAATAAATTGAAACCGCTAGATAAGTAATTTAGGAATATTAATTACTTTTGGAGTCCAAAGTTAGAGAATTCTAGTTTTCCTAAATACCAAAATCATAAAAATCAGGAAATACTTGTAGCGTCGTAATTTATCAGTGTTTAACTGTGCAGGTCTACCACAGTTGTAACTAAGAACAATGTAAATTTTGCAACATGCTTCTATGCATCCTGTCACTATTTTCTTGAAGTTACTCGATTTTGTACTGTGAAAGTGATGAGATGCAATAGTTCAAAAATAACTAGAAAAAAAGTCTCTCAGAAAACGTTGTTTCGACGGTAAACCGTTCAAAATGTAGTTGTTTTCATTTTGGATTACCTTAAATAGCCCTTAAATAGCAACGTAGAGATTCCAGTTATTCATGTAAGTCCTATAGCTTAATTTGCCTTCTCCCGCACAATCTTTAACTAAATAGTATTAGCAGTTTATCAAAGAGATTTTTTTCGCCCGTAAATTTATAAAATCTTTAATAATTTTAGTTTTACAAAGCATGAAAAGGTTTAACTAATAATGAACTGATTAATAAAATTTGTACGAGCATATTTAATGGCTAAAAGTTTGTAAAATATTTGTCTAAGATGATATAAATATTCTACATAACAATCATAATCAACTATTAAAAATAACCGAAGAATTATCATTAGTAATATCCCTAGTGCATGCCAAATTGTCCATAATTTTGTCGGGTGCACGAAGTGCATGAGACAAAATTAGAATCAATTTGGTATGCAAAAGGGGGATTTTGCAGACTTTTCCCGAACAAAAGTTAACAGAGTCTTCTTTCCCCGCTAATTTGGTTAATTTTGGCAGTGGTTTCGTTAAATAGTGGGTAGGGACAGTTAATCCATTCATGCGCGTCACTAACTAGATGACGAGGCAATTTGCACTAGAGTAAAATTATTGCATAATTGGGATCTGATTGGAGGAATATCAGAAATTTAAAAGATTTGATTGGTTTAAAGTGTGTGAGGGAAATCGTCAGATAAAAACTAATAATTCTTGTAATGTACATTTACTAATTAGAGTATATCTAGTTTAGTTGGTTAAATTACTAAAAGCGGTTTGGAAAACAATAAAATCTCTAAATTACTATTGTACGTTAAATATCTAATTTCTTATTTTATTTTCAGGTAAGCAGTTTTCCGGTAACAGCTTCCTATGGTTCTGAAAAATTGTGTGTAAGTTATAACCTTCTTAGTTTTATTTAAAACAGATTATTATCATTATTATTAACATTTATTAGAAATCAACGCCAACGTTAGTTTTGTCCGTTTTTGATAATTATCGTATGTATACTACATTCCTAGTTGCAAGTATCCCTAGTATTTAGTTGTGTGAAATTGACCTGACAAAATGTCTTGTATGTATTTACTTTTAAATTAGGTTATAATTGTTGACGTTTGATAAATGCACTTATAGCTAAAAATATTGGTCAAATGTCAGCAATTATAACCTAATTTAATAGCTTTTTAAGTACAAGTACGAAATAAAGGATTTTTTACATATATAATTTTTATTCTACTGCTTTGGAAGCGTTTTTTCTTATTACAAAGTGACAGTTTAATCGAAGATGTCGGAAATGGTCAAGGGGGTCATGATCATACCAAAAAATGGCAATGTGTAATTGATTTCGAAACACAACGTTAGTTTTTGTTGCCATGGCTGAAAAGTACGAAGAAGTGGATGTTTTCGGCCGCTGAACACTGCCGAAATTGATAGCTTTTCAATGCATAAAATAGCTATTTATGTTGCAAGTACGAAATTAAAGACTTTTTGTACGACCCGCTGTTTATGGCCAAGCGAGCGCAGCAAGCGAGGCACATAAATAAGGAGAGCCTAGAAGTCCGCGTTCGTGCGAGTTACTTACATAATTTTTTATTCTGGGGTATTGGACGCGTTTTTTTCTAATTATAAAGTGACAGTTTAATTGAGGAAGTCGAGAAAACTCGGGAAGGTCATGATCATACCGCAAAATGGGAGTGTCTATTTTGATTTCGACGAAATGGTTGTTAGTTTTTGTTGCTATAGTTATTACTGCCCAAAGATAGAAGTTACTAGTATAAAAAAGTGGGAATTTTGGGCCGCTAAACACTGCCGAAATTGATAGTTTTTCGATGCATTAGAACAAAAAAGTATATATAGTCGTGGAAATACATCAGGTCACGATTCTTTCTCTATTTATCTATAGTAAACTTAAACTGGATGAAAATGAAAATTACTAGAAAAGTGTACGTCGTAATTAGATCTTAGAATTTTAATTATTCAAATGTTACATTTTCTAAATCAATGTTGAATTAGATTTTTTGTTACTTGCTTTTACTTCTTCTTTATCATGTTGAAAGGATTTAACGACCAATCTCTGAGAACGCACAAAGAACATTGTCAAGCAAAGAATTGTGTGAAAGTAATTAGAACTACGCATTGATCGCTTAAAAGATTCACCATGATGTTTAAATGCAGCCTGTTTTAGAGATAGTTTCCAAGAAAGCGAAAGAGGTTAAAACTAAGGTAAATACAACCATATTAAATGCATTAAGAGGAATTGTTCACAAAATGAAAGTAGGAAAAAAAAGCACGTAACAATAAAATCGCTCAATCAACGGTTTTTTTAAGAAATTCAGATCTTTCTGTTCACAAAGTCGTCTCCTGGGAACGTAATAAGTGTGTGGTCGAAAGCATTAGATGCTGCTAGGGATCTAGTCATCTTTTCATAGTGGGAGACTGAAAAATGTCTAGACGCTTTAGCATAAACTTATTATTATTAATTTGCAGAACGTAGCTATACATCTAGGGAAGATAATGATGAAGATGCATTTTAATAAATTGGTGCTTGTTTTTTACATTAATAATTATTTGTCAGTTATTCTTAATTAAATTAAAAAATTCTGCGTTTATTCTTTCTAAAAATGAAAGCTTTGGTTTGATAATTTTGTTCAATTTTTTAAAATAAATATGCCTGGGAATGAATAATATTATACCCAAGTCGTGCTAAATAGCATTTCATTACAACAAACATTGAAATTATGACATTTTATATACGTTATCTACCATGATTACATAACTACACCAGCTGTATGAAATAGAATACGCATGGAAACTGTAACTAAAAAAGTTACATTTTTTTGGCTTGTGATTTGGCGCATTTCCACAACTGTAGCTGACATTGGAATATCTCCAGTATAGCCCACTGGTACATTTTGACATTCACAGAATATGCGCATAAAGGAAATGTTATCACAGCGGTGAAACTGGATTTTAAACTGTAGATAAAAGAAATTAAAATGAAAATTATTTTTCATAACACCTACATATTATTGTACTATATCAGTACTGTTTTCTTGATGGAAATGTCACCCATAACAGCCGAGGCCGTTAAAATTTAACACACCACCGTTATCATCGTTGCTACACTACGTATTTGCTTGTGGGACTGAGGTTACTAGTAAGTTTTGTACGAAAACTGTTAAACAAAATACGGTCGATATTACATATATCGGCCTAATACCATTAAATACTATAATTTTAAGAAATTTCTTTGGAAAATGAGGAGCATACCAGATAGTGCGATTCGCCTAACATAAGTTTAAACAGTAGTACAGGTTGTAAAAGAACGTAAAAAGAAAAAAGCTATCACAATGATAATAACCGATAATATCAAAATATATAACGTCAACTTTCCTTACTTTTCATTACTCAATGTTATTGTTAAAGGTGTAAATGCATCCAACGTTATTTAAAACCTCTCACCTTTTTGTAGAGATCATTTTTGTTTAATAGAAATTAGAACTGTCGTTTGATTGCAGAAATTTCAACACCGTGGTATTTCTGATGTTTGATTTTATTTAAATCAGGAAGCTTTGTTTTTTCTTTCATTAAACATTTGTTTAACGTAATTAATTTGGGTATGCATTTGTTTCAATATCACTTTTACTTATTTATAGATTAATTGATATATTGGATTATATTCGCACTGATTACTCTGTTTTCATTAGGTTTAGTATGAATAGATGAATCTCGTAAATAACCCTGACCATTTATTCAAAGCAAGAAATCTGAGATATATTGGTATTTTACCAACGTTGCAAAAGGTTCATCATTCTACTCGATATTTACCTTCTACGAGAACTGGGGAGTTTTCGTTGCAAACATTTTTCTTTCATTGATTATCGTAAAAGTTCTTTAGTGTCGTTTTGGGAATAAAGCAATAACAATAACGGGATTATTTGTTAAGTGTGTCGCATTCCAGCAACTCATGCAGATTGGGGTTATTAAACCGCCCCATAGGCAGTAAATAAGGCCCACAACCCCAAGTTGGCTCAAACTTTTGATTATGTTAACCGAAACAAACACTTCAGCTGACGGCCTGCTGCTTCTAACACACTTACATTTTCCAAATTTGCTTTTTGCTCTTCTTCCGGATCGCGCGTTTCGAACGAATAGAAGCGCTCCACTTTGCTACTGTAACCCTTTTAATAAATAATATCAGTTGTCGGCATCAGATACTCTGATTAACCTGATAAAATATTTATAATTGAAAAGTGGCAACTGTCGCAACTAAGGATGCTTCTTAATTAGATTACGACATTTTACATCAAGACTCCGACAAGTTGGAGCTGAAGAGACTTAGCGAGTTGTGGAAGTGTTGAAGGAAACAGTATTTAAGGCAAACACGCAATAAGGATCTGGTAGTGTTATTTAAGGTTTTACATACAAAAGTATAATATTGTTCTTCTCTTCCATATATTTATCCGCAAAATTATTGATAAGCAATTATTTCGCAGAAAATGGTATCCATGAGGAAATTAATCTAAATGGACCGGCTCTTTATAATTGTCGTGAAGCAATAATAAACTATAACTACAGAGTCAGCTTTGAGTGACTGTACGATTGTAAATGAATTACTGCATATTTAGCCAGTTTAGAAATGACCCATATGTTTTAGACAAACAACATTTACTTATAAAATGTCGAATTTCTGTCAACCACCCAGCCATTGTTGTGATTTTTAAGAAACTGTTTAATGTATCTATTGAATATACTAGACGCTATTTAAAAGTAGGTCCTGTTGCTAATCGAAGAGGAGTAGTAACAGTGAATGAGATTTTACAGGTACCAGTAGAAAAGTAGAGATACGTATATGTATCTGGTCATGATGCTTTTTTATACTTAACTACGATGGTTAACTGAAAAGTAATAATATGGTGACCCATTTTGCCAATGCAACGAAGGAGTAATGCAGTAACCTTCCATTAACGCTACCAAGTTTCATTTTACCTGTTCGAGCTCTACAACATATATCAACATGGGGACGAGTTTTAATGATACGTCAATCTTTATGGTTAAAATATTCTTGAGCTACGGAGAATCGTTGAACCGTTACATTTCGTGAATTTGAACGTGGTTATTTCAATAGTCTTAATTATTTTTCTGTGCTCCACAAACGTGTGCTCTAGAGAAACGTTTCTCAGTTCACAGGTATTCTAAAATGGACTCGTTTTGCTATAGATTATTATTATTACTTCAACAGTCAACTGTCGTAAGTTTGAGCTTCTCTACATCGTCGGCAACCTTAAGTAATTTTTGTATCGGGCCGATTACGCTTGCAGTTATTTATGCTATGAAAGAAACATATGTTGTCAACAGTATGTTTACCATTGCATTTGGCCAGTCCTGTATGTCCTTTATGACCATTATTCAGCATGATTACACTACCGACACTTTTTAATATAGGAACTGCATTTAATGGGGCAAGTAACACGTGCTACTTTCTCCCTTAAATTGTTATTGGAAAATTAATAAGTTTTATGGATTATGTATTGAAATCGCTTCACAAACAATAGATATTCAATTGTGGAAGTATTTTCAAATAAGTTTGATATCGATTGAAATATAAGACACGAAATTCTATAAGATATAACTTGTAAGTTATTTGCTACTTTTAAACTGTAAAATGCCGTTGACAGTTGCTTATGAGTAATATTTTCTCTTTGATAACAATTCCATATTTGTACCACAAACGAGGGGTAGCACAGTCCTTGCTAGCTCAAAGCCTTGGCAGAATATGGCGTTAATAACGACCAGGTAGCGGTTCTTAAGGTTACAATGAAAACTTTATAATTATTATACAAACAGGCGCCAATCGTAATACACAACATAAACACAAATCTAGCTACCAGCTCAAATCACCTAACTTGTAAGTCTTTAACTTTACGACCTAGATAAAAAAAATACGAACAGGTTCATGAAGCAAAGATAAACAAAATATACCAGTAACAGGAAATAGAATTTAATATTCATCAAACCAGTGTCAACAATGAATACGCATAATTAAAGCTGGAAGCTCAATAAGGCCCAGGAATGGTAATTATCAATTACTTCAGGTAAACCTGACGCTCTACACCGTTAAACAATAAATAAATATGATTGGAGTTAAACACAAATCATAATGACTCAATTAAAATTCAAACATCACACACGTAACAAAACAACAAATTAAAATTTACTTTGCCAGCAATTACAATAAGTTGACATTCCAGCAATTAATAATACTGACAGAGGAAACGCTCGACCGCCGGCATGCAAACTGTTAAGTTGATAATGAAATTTCCGGGCATTCAAGGTCGCACTGCGCTTATAACGGTATCTCAGCGGTACACATTGTATGCGTTTTTCAGTAGCTCCCTAATTGATAAAGCATTAGCGTCTGATAACAGCTAATAAAGTTACCTGATTCCGTGCGAGATTGTTACCAAAGGCCTTTGTAGATCTGCGCGTAAATTTATAGCCGGCAAATCTGCCTTTATCCACAAAACAAACCACTGAATTATGCAAGATAGTATGCACTTACTGCTATGTTCTGGAAAGCTCTTTCATGGTGTTTTCAGGTGGCAGCCACCATAGGTGTAATTACAGCTTAAGATATCAGGCGTTCCCTGGTTGAATATATTTGCGGGAAGCGACCTTAGCTCTGGACTACGAACAACAGGTGCAAGGGTCGTGCGCTCAGCAAGTGACTTCCATGGAAAAATGCCGCAGAAAGTATAACCCAGGAAGATAGAGGCCTAATTACCACGTTAATTAGTACAGAAACTAAATAATATAGAAGAGCTTACTCTTAGTTCACAAGCGGTCTAAAGAAACGCAAGCGACGCTTCTTAGAGCGTATTCATAATTGCAATAAAAAAGATACTGTGTAATTTTTGAGATAGAGAACATCGCCGAAGGAAACGTTGAGTTTTTCTGTCTCAACAATGGCACGTTCCATTCCCAGAAATTGTTTGTTGCATAATGACATTGGCCGTGCTTCTATGATCCACATTGAAATTATAGAATTTATTTGTTTTGAATTGAAATTGAAATTGTCAGTTTTCATTTTTTTGTGTATACTTTAGTTAGTATTAACAATATCGCAAAGGTTTTTTATGGCCATTAAACATTAACTTCGTTTTTTAGATAGTGCGAAAGATGCATCGTCAGGTGGAGCAATTTTCTCCTTTCCCGTGACATACGATTTATTTGCACAAATAAAAAAGATATAAAGGAAGAACTAGTTTTACCTATAATTATAATATAAAGATTGAATTTGTTTCTCTTCTGCTTGTCAAATAATTTCCATAAACTATGTAACTCTAGTTCCTCACGTTTAACTTTGTCAGCGTAAAATAGTTATTTACTATACAAGTTGGATAAGTGCATCATTAATATACGTGTGTGTAAACACAACAGTATATTAATGATGCATTATCACACATGTATTGTACAACAGTTTATCTACAACTGCCCAAAATTGAGAAAAGTGCATTGAGAAAAATTTATATGTGTTATTTTATTATTAAAAATATTTTAGAAGGCAAATGTCATTATGTCATTACACCACTAGTGGTGTAGTGGAAGTTCGTTACACCACTTTCCTAACGGAAATAATGTCAAATGAATAAGTCCTTATTCAAGCAGTTGTAGATAAATTAATTTATCAAACCGTCTTTGTCGTCTTTGATACACATTTAAAAACGTGTTCATTCAGATTCGAAATGTGCGTTAGAAGTGTCTTAATAGTTCCACAACTTTTTTGCTCTGTCGTTGTTAATTATAGAAATCTTTTTAGTGAAATAACGAACTTTTTGCTTCACTAAAATACACATATTTGAAGGTTGATGCTGAACGAATAACGAACTAATGACTGACATTATCAACATAGTACTTTTACAGTCTTCTGTTATTAGGAAATTGTAGCACTTGCGGTTGTTGCATTTGCGGTCAAGGTAATTATCATTGTATATGCGGTCGGCGAATAACATTTTTAGAACGTTTACTCTTACAGGGGTGTGCGGTCAACTGTTATTGCAAATACATATTGCTAAAACTTCCCCTCACACTTTACCCAGGCTTGAGACTGACAATGTCAATATTGACATTCTTATGTTTAAAAGTTTGTAAAGTTAGAAGAAATAATTTTTTCATTTTGTCTGTTTTTAAAAATATTTTATTATTTTTCTTTTATTACTCAAATTTCTGGATGTAATCAAGTGACTTTAAACATTTTATCTTCATCGCTGTTGTTATGGACTATTAACCAAATTAATATTAGTATCGTTAAGAGCTTCATTACCGCACTGAGTGCGGTAATAGATATTACCGCATTCACTGTGGTAATGTTTAGATATTACCGTACAAGTGCGGTAATGCATATTACCGCACACTTTTTATATAAAAAAATATATTGAAGCAGAATTTATTGATGAAGATAAAATATTGAACAATACACGTTTGCTTATGGCACGTAACGAGATTCGTTTGATTGCCGCAAAACTCGGCTCACCGCCTCATTTTGGCAATCAAACTCGTTTCGTTAAGATGCTCATAATCAAACTTGTATCGTTAATATCTATTTTCACATCACCAATCTGTTCGTAGGTAAATAATACATTGCTGATTCTTTAACCGAATTTCAATAAATTAATTTGGTAAAAATATTTCGGAATGCTTATAAAGCACTCTAGATTTATAGAAAGCATATCATATTTGTATCAATCTGTCGCATAATCGTTAATTTTACAAGTTATATACGTATATGCTTATTAAATCATAATTGTATAAATACTAATCTGCAGTAATTTTATTTTCCATTGGACAACCCGTATAAAGATAATTGCATTTGCTTAATCAAGACAATAATACATAATATAAATTATAAATAATGTATGAAACTGAACTATTAGAAAAAAATTAACAACAACGGTATAAAACCAGTTGACTGCAATGGGGGTTAAAACGTTTAATGTAATTTCATTCCGTCAACTGGGAGCGGGATACTATAGGGACCTTGTGTCCCTCTTCACCCAATAACTGGAATTTCAGGATGAATGAGAGAGAAAGTAGGGGTGGAGAATGAATGGAAGAGAAGTCAGGCAAGGTGGAGAAGTACTGCCCCGGCATTCGCCTCAGAGAAGATACTCTGTTGACTCAAGAAAGCCACGCAAAAACCCTAATCATAGCAGACAGCTACGGAAATCGGACCCACGACCTCCCGAATACTAAGCAGACGTGGTAACCACTAATCTACAGAGCTCAGTTGACCGCAAATGAGACTCCTGTAGTAGTAAATTCGAAGATATAATAATTTTTTCTTTTGGCTTGACCTCATATGCAACGGTAATCACCATAACCGCAATTGCACCGTCTGCATCTGAGACGACACCGTTATCATAACTTCATAACTCTATAATAAAGCAGAACACTTCCCAAGGTCAAATAAATCAACTCCTGGTCTATGTGCTGTTACACATGTGGGCGTTGTCTTGATATTAGCAGCGTTGCCAGACCTGGTACAATTCTACGAATCTGGTACATTCTGAAACCGTTTCCTACAAAAGTACATTTTTAAAACGGGCATGCGCTCAGTCTGGCAACCCTGCATATTCTGACCCGAGTCGTGCCGACCTACCGATGCCATCGGTGACGTAACCGATCCTTGCCGTTTATGTTTGTAAAAGTGTGGTTAAAGTTTACAAATGGAAACAAAATTTATTTTATGTACAAGAATCTGATGAAATCGAAAATACTGCAACGTGCATCCAAATGGAAGGTGTATAAGTCAATGATAAGGCCAGTGATGATCTACGGGTGCGAGACGTGGTCGTTAACAATGAGAGACCAAAACGCACTACGAACTGCAGAAAGAGCAATAATGAGGAAGATATGGGGCCCAGTGCAAGATATGAATGGCCCACGGCGTAGAACGAACGTGGAATTAGACGTGCTAATAAGTGGTGCAGATATAGTGCGTCTTGTGAAAGCACAAAGACTCAGGTGGTTGGGGCATGTCGAGCGGATGGCGAGTGACAGGGCAGTAAAAAGCGTTTTCGAATGGAGGCCGGACTACGGAAGGACCAGGGGAAGACCCAAGGAAAGATGGCTAGACGGTGTTCAGCGGGACTTGAGAACCTTAAGGGTGCTCAACTGGAGACGAGTCGCACAGGACAGAGCCCGGTGGAACAACGTTGTAAAGGAGGCTAAAATCCACAAAGGATTGTAACGCCGGTTAAGTAAAGTAAGTAAATTGTAGCAACTGTTGAATTTGAAAAGACGTCATTATTATCAAAGCAAAATCGTTGATATCAAGAAGCCCTAAATCACTTTCAACACCTTGTTCTTTATACCGGGTGGCCATAAATATCTGATATCACATTACCTTTGGAATCAACACCGCTTTACTAAAGCGATGAATACAACTAAACTAATAAATGTCATTAATGTCATCACAACTAAAATTCCTGTCTGTCAAAAATTATTACTGATTGCAATAAATAATGGAGTTAGAACAGGAGATTTTTATAATCGAGTTGTAGGCTAAACTGCAGAATCCGGGGCACATTCTCCTCCTCTTATTGCATTTTATTACATTACATAGGTACCAATACTTATTGTAATTGAAATATAATACTAACCCAACATTTATAAGTAGCTAATTCCATGGCTACCGAGATCTCAGATATTTATGGTCACCCGGTATAACAATACTGGACACTCGTCACATAGACTTTTCGTATCTTCAACCCACAATTTTATGTATTTGTACTATAATCTATACCTACAAAAATCTCTTAGGCCAGCTACAGTAGGATCGGCCTGCCGAAAAAATCCAAGTGAGCTGAGATTTTGCATACACCTTTGACATTACAAATAATGTCTCAAAAGTCCCCATCGATATGGCGCTTGCGATTTGAGTTATTCAACGTCAAAGGTCACAGAAATAAGTTTTTCGCAAATATCTCGCTTTCTATGGGTCGTATGACTTTTTTAGTTATTACAAAAAATGAAGGCTAGGAAATTCTCTACAAAAAAGATTATACAGGTGCTTTACGTACAACTAACCATTCAGTAAATAACACACTGTTGAGTTTTGCAGACGGGTTTTACTTCCTTTTACGATAAAGGAAGTATTGCATTCACCCCAAAAATTCTAAATTGAGTTTTCAACAGATCTTCACGTTTTAGAGTCCCCTGAACCCAAAAACACGTGTTTTTGTTCATTGGTCGGTCTGTCTGTCTGTCTGCGAACAGAATATCTCATAAACGGAAAGAGGTATGGCGTTGAAACTTCAAATATAAGTTTTGTGTACTTTCTAAACGCGACAGCTATCTTTTGAAGAAAATCGCATAACCGGAAGTATGATGTTTACTCTTGTGTTTCAAAAACGGCTCCAACGAGTTTTTTCAAACTATACATTTTTATTACATTTTATATGTGGATTGATTGAGATGAGTGATTTTCAAGTTGAATTTTAGAGGTATTCAACTGAAAAATCACTTATCTCACATCAATACACACCGGTTATGTGATTTTCTTCAGAAGCTTGCTGTCGCATTTAGATAGTACAAAAAACTTATATATGAAGTTTCAACGCCATACCTCTTTTCGTTAATGAGTTATTCTGTTGGCAGACAGACCGACGGACGGACACACAGACCAATGAGCAAAAACATGTTTTTTGGGTTCAGGGGACTCTACAACGTGAAGATGTGTTGAAAACCCAGTTTCCGAATTTTTGGGGTGAATCCAATACTTTCTTTATCGTAAAAAGAAGTAAAACCCGTCTGCAAAACTTAATAGTGTGTTATTTACTGAACGGTTAGTTGTATGTAAAAAAGCTATATAATCTTTTTTGTAGAGAATTTCCTAGCCTTCATTTTTTGTAATAACTAAAAAAGTCATACGACCCATAGAAAGCGAGATATTTGCGAAAAACTTATTTCTGTGACCTTTGACCTTGAATAACTCAAAACGCAAGCGCCATATCGATGGGGACTTTTGAGACATTATTTGTAATTTCAAAATAAAGGTGTATGCAAAATTTCAGCTCACTTGGATTTTTTCGGCAGATGCTGCGGTTGTCCGTCTAATGTAACTGGACTATCTTGCGATATTGTGCAAGTCAAAGTGTGAAAATTGCTGTTGATTTTGTTAAATCTGTTATTTTGTTATTGCTATTGTCGCTATTTTTGTGTGTGTTATTAATTCTGTTTTGAAATGCGCCATACCACAATGATGAGTACGCCTCCGATTTATTGAGTCGTTTAGCTTAAATAAGGTTAACGATTTAATGTCAATATGATAGATGTCAAAAGTGTTACCAATACAAAACTTGGAAATTACTAGATTCTAACATTAGTTCTGCCATCTATGACCACTGGTTTGGATTCAAGTTGTAGTGACATCGCCATGGATATGCCATCTACGAGTGCTGGTCCAAGTTCAGACGACATCCCCATGGACATGTGAGCTATAGGTGTCGGTTCAATTTCCAGTGACATCGTAATAGGCATATATGATGAAGAGGTTTGTAATTTTGTGAATTATCTGTTACAATGTTATGTACCTATTTTAATTATGGATTGCAGCTATGGTGTCACTGTAGGAAACCAGACGACGGCGAACAAATGGTAAAATGTTATGACAGAAAATGTAGAATAAAATGGTACCATTCAGCATGCCTACAATTAAAAAAATTCCTAAAGGAAAGTGGTTATGTGAACTCTGTAAATATACTGCTCCACAAATGAACTGGACCATTTGCATATATTGGTGCAATTTTTAAAAATATTTTCCAAAAGGGCAGTCATGAAATTTTTGGTAACCTTTCATGATTGTGTCACTATAAAAAGCATTTCTTTTCATAATTCTGTTTAAAGAAAACGAAGTCCATTAATAAAATATCATTTTAAAATTTTGAATTTTGCCCAAATATTGATAGCACATTGCATACAAAGTATGCCGAATTGTTGCCAAAGATTTTTAAACGTTCTGGAGAGACTCAAAGAACTATTAATTAAACCTTTTTTTGTGATTCGTCTTATTTTTGTGAAATATAGTTTTTTATAGTTTCATAATTTTATTAATATGATTTTGTTAATTCTTCAGTTGATATTTGAGAATAGTGAAATTAAATATGCTTAATATGAGTATACTATAAAACAAAAGCTTTTATATACAGTGTGTCCCCGGATAGGTGAAACGACTCTTGTGAAAGGTAAAAAATTCTCGATTTAAATTTTCATTTTTTGGGGTTCAGCCCTGCTTGGTTAAAGGCGAATTTCCAACATAATTTTAGTTCTGAGAGATCAAGTATGCCTTGGAAATTTTAAAAAACCTATTTTTCTGTGAGGTAAAGTACCTTATATGTGGCAAATACGACAAAAAGTTATTAAAAAAAGTTGTTTAGAATCAACACATAGGCCTCTATACCAAATTTCAAAATCCTCAGCCAACTTTGATCTCTCAATTTCTTTTTATGTTTAGGTCCCAAATCAAAGAATTTTACTTTTAACAAAGTTTTTTATTTCATAATAAAAAAACTTTGTTAAAAATAAAATTCTTTGATTTGGGAAATAAACTTGAAAGAAAATGTGAGAAATCAAAGTTGGCCGCGGATTTTGAAATTTGGTATAGGGGCCTAGATGTTGATTCTAAACAACTTTTCTTTATAACTTTTTGTCGTATTTGCCACATAAAGGGTACTTTACCTTACAGAAAAATAGATTTTTAAAAATTTCCAAGGCATACTTGATTTTTCAAAACTGAAATGATGTTAGAAATTCGCCTTTAACGAAGCAGGGGGGCTGAACCCCAAAAAATGAAAATTTAAATCGAGAATTTTTTACCTTTCACAAGAGTTGTTTCACCTATCCGGGGACACACTGTATACAGTCTGTTCTATAAAAAAGGCCCCGCCTTCTAGCTACTTTATTATTTATTTTAGACCCAATAAACCTTATATCAAATCAAATGGCGCATAAAAACCTACATTTTAACACTATCAAAATTTTTTTATCTTCAATTGTTTCAGAGTGGTGACGTCACGTGCAATTTTTTTAAATGACACGGTATATATTTTTTGACATTTTCTGGTAGAGGTTTTTTTTCTCTTTTCAACAATATAAATATTTCATGCACTTGCATAAAAAAATTTTCGTGAAAAATTACAAAACTTTTTCACAGTGGGAGGCCATGATACAAAACTGTAAGCAAAAGTGTAACTCAGAAAAACAAAACAAATAGTAGCCAAACGCTTTAACTGTCAGATTTCAGAATAATCTAAAGTGTTTATTGTTTTGTTTTTCTGAGTTACACTTTTGTTTATAGTTTTGTATGGTGGCCTCCCACCGATAAAAAAGTTTTTTAATTTTTCTCGAAAATTTTCTTATGTAAGGGCATAAAATATTTATATTGTTGAAAAGAGAAAAAAAACCTCTACCAGAAAATGTCAAAAAATATACAGTGTCATTTAAAAAAATTGCACGTGACGTCACCACTCTGAAACAATTGAAGATAAAAAAAATTTGATAGTGTTAAAATGTAGGTTTTTATGTGCCATTTGATTTGATATAAGGTTATTGGGTCTAAAATAATTAATAAAGTAGCTAGAAGGCGGGGCCTTTTTTATAGAACAGACGGTATATATATTGTGACGTAATGTAATAAATACATTTTTATGGGTGGTCCAGTACATTTGTGGAGCAGTATATAAATAGAATTATTTTGTTATTCTATGTTGATAGAATTTGTAAATATGTTGATCCTTTATACTTTATCCATTGCAATTCTTTTTCATACTTAATTTAGACATTAGTTATTCTGTTATTTTGTACTGTTATGTAAATATTTTGATTGTTTATGTACCTTAAATTCATTAAAATTTTGTTATAAATTATGGAATAATAAGATTAATGATAGCAAGCTGCTTTTGCTATTAACTTTAAGAGTACCCGCTAGGCTTGTTCGTTTCTCACGGTTATTCTTTGTACCTTCTTTTTATACCAGAATTCCGATTACTGATATATTAAAGCTTGTGAATCAAATTTACATACTGCTCAACATTGATTTGTCAGCTCCATACCGTATGTTTGCATCTGTTGTAAAAAAGTATTATTATAACTAAAATGAAACAAAATGAACTATTGATGTAACAAATTTTTAAGACTTAAATTTACCAATCAGTACGGGAAGTCATAGTAGCAAGTTACGGCATCGATCCATCTCCTGCAACCATGATTAAAGTTTATTTTAGTTAGGATGATTATTTTAATTTTAATTTACATGCTATAACGCTCATACCTGCATATAGCAGAATATATCTACACTGCATCTCTTGTAATAAGGGTAACACTTGTTAGAGATGCCACAATAAATAAATATTAAATAGCTTCAAAATATCCGTTATTCTTTATGCATTAATAGTTATTTAACCAACAAGTGTGTTAATGAAGGCGATTAATAATCGAGTGAGTGCCTTTAATAGTTGAGATTATTAATAACCCATTAACAAACAAGTTGATTACAAAAATTTTTCGTTGACCTCAAAATCTTTTTTTGTGACGAAAAATTTGATTAATACAACTAACCTCCATGCAAAATATCATCAAAACATCAAAATCACAAAAACAGTTAATTAATGAAAAAGAGTGGATTAATCAAAAACAGTGTATTAATGACTTCTATTAATCCATCCTTTTTTAGGAAAAATAATTCATTAATATTGAAATTAAGAAGCGGTCAACGAAAAAATGATTTTTCTTATTCTTTTATGTTGTGTAGACAGCATGTGTAATTTTATTGATTGTTAATGTAGCTTACATAGTTTTAAAATATCCTTATGTTTCTTATCGTATAGGTACCTACTATTTAATAATTTTTGCTATGTGATATTGTAATTTGGCTTTTTATTAATTGGCCACATGCAGAAAAAGATAATAAAATAATTTTACATTATATAATAAATGGTGGTGGATAGTATTAACGTTAGATCCTTAATTAACTAATTTTAATAATTTTGTAGATATTATTATTATTATTAAAGTAAAAATAATTAGATTAACTTTGTTAATACAATTTATTTCATATTTATACAATTATAGGAGAGCATAAATTTACGAGTGCAGAAGAAACTGTTAATATCTGATCTACCACAGCAACATCGTCAGTTTTCTTTTTCGCCAGGAACATAGGCATTGTTTCGTGAAGAACTGTATTTTTTTGACGAAGGACACCAATAACGCGTTGGACGTGTATTCTGAAAAAAAGATATAATTAAGATAATTATTGTAACAATATACTTGCACTACCTCACGCTTGCTATATTCCTGGTTGATGCTATATCCCTTGGATCGAGCTGCCGTTTCCCTTTTAGAAAAGCAGAGGCGTAATCACTGTGGCCATATGTAGTCCTACGGAGTCTTTTATTAAAAAGCCTCTGCCAATACAAAATCTTCTGGCAAGAGATTGTTTAAAATCCCACAATCCTCTGTTAGACCTTTATCGCTTATTCTGCCACCATATCCATGTGATACAAATGATATTGATCCAGGAGGAGTGATGCCTATTAGTACCTTTACCGTATTATGTTGTTTGTACATAGATCATGTAGTACATTGTACTTCAAGGCTACTTGATTTTTCCACTCTCATCTCAAAACAATTGATTATTACTGAAATCTTGTTGCCAAATGCTACCTTGAAGCATTCTGGCATTGATTTAATCAGCTGATCTCGTTCAGGCCAAATAATAAAATTTTTCATCCGATGATACATAATATTCAATGTGGTATAAAATATTCTAGAAATTGTTTGTACACTGACGTTAAACATGTATGCCAATAAACTAAAATCTAAATGTAATCTAAGTTTTATCACCGTTATCATAAACATGGCTCTAAGCATGTTTTACGTACTGAATTAGGAATAAATATATATAATTAAATGTGAACTGTATATATTGTATGTATTTGGTGTAGCATTTGCCATAGTAGACGTGTGTAAACGATTTTTGTTTGTAATGTCGCAAACAAAGTATATCTATCTAACGCCCAAAACTTTAAATGCGGCATGTGCCGTGGGCTACGTCATTCTTCCATGCTCACGTAAAACTTTTACATTCACTGGAAAACTCTCACTTTTCTTAACTTGTAGAACAATTCTTTTCATAATTTTTTTTTACTGCGTTCCAACAACGTCGTATTAATTAGGACGCCTTCCAGGGGCGAGCGTTTCCTTTCCAGAGACTTTCCATTTGAAAATATATTTTTTGGAACTTTTCCTTACTGCCAATCTCTAGCGTGCTTTTAAAACTTTCTTTAGTGCAACAAAAGTTATTAAATTCGTCGTACATTTTAATTGCGGCATATGCCGCGGGTTACAGCTAGTTAGATTTAAAGCTCAAGCGTTTGACAAGTAGGATTATCTCTGGTTGAACATAAATTCTTAAGGGTTTTTACCTGTTTTAAATAAAATCGAACTGGTATAATTCCCCAACGTGTATTTATTGCTTCGTGTCATAGCCACGCCAAATTCATTCTTTATGAGTTTCCTTCCAAGTAGTCTCGCGTGCATTTTGGTTTTTGCAGAGGTAAGAACTTGCATCCAACACGTACATTTTTCATACACTTCAATAAATTGCGGAGATTTATCTGCCAGGAAATAGCGAGAGTCCTTTGAATTATCTGCTTGCCGGAGGGTTATTACTGTGTTGCAGATTTAATTTTCGACAAACTGGCGCTTCGGTTGTTGAAAAAGGTGCTTTTCCTTTTATGGAACATCCAGATTCCGTATTATTTATGTGATATGTAATGCTTCGTACTAGTTTAACTTAATATAGCGGTATAAATGCACACAATTTTATATTATATTGGAATAGCGAGGGCTCTTTGTATAGAATCCCCTATGGCTTGTATGTTTGCAGTTGGGTTAATGTTTAGGCCATTCAAATTTGCATATTTTAAATGGATAATTAAATGGCGTGATTTGTTCAGCTGTGGTATAATTTAACAGTATACGCCAAATTGTTGGATTAAATTTTCAATTGATACACGATTGGCTGCTAATACACTATTTTAGATTGAAGTACATTTTAAATTGTGGTTTCAATTGTATGCCCAATTGAATGGTAATTTCTAGCTTTTTATATAGAGCTAGCGAGCGTTTTACTAATAACCATAGAAAACAGTATGATTCATTCATTGAAATATTGATATGTCCCTTTCAATTATTAACTAATTAACTTCTTGTACAAGGCGGTCTTGTTGTAATTATTAAAATGCCCAGATGCATACAGACTGCGAAATATCAGTCTTTTATTAATTTATGCAAATTATATTGCGAAAGTTTTCAAGTTGAAAAACTTAGTTGCCGAGTGTTTTAATTACAAATAGTGAAAGCCCAATTCCGGCATTACCTAATAAAGTTCACATATTACGATGCAGCCTTTAACATACGTTTTTGTGCCTAGTAAACTTCAAGTTTGTTATTAAGGTTTTGTTGTAAGCAGCATTGCAGCAATTCCGTGTTTGATCGTTTACTATAAATTTAATCTATGCTAGTGTACGTTACATAAAAGTTCAAATGCAAATAAAATAACCACCAGTTTAACCTTTGACATTAAGGAAATATTACTGTATGTTACATAATTCAAATTGTAGTTTACTGTACAGACAATTTAGCGTTGAAATTTTTAAATTGACCTAAAAAATAACTACAAAACTGTATACTTCAGGTTAATCGACGATTTAAAATAAAAACGTTCATTTATATATTTTAAAAGTTCTTACATCGATATTGCAACCCAATCGCCTTTAATGGAGTTCATGTTTAATAAAACTAGACTGTTTTCTTTAAGAGTTATTTCTTCAAGGAAGAATAAATGTAGGATGACAAATTCGAGTTAATAAAAAAATTTTAATTACCTTGCACTGTGGTCAGTTAATTTACGTTTTAACGTTCTTGGCAACTGCACACGGCTGCTCGTTAACGCTTTGGTACCCGAAGTGTTTTTGAAGTAACTAGGACAAATAAAAATGGGGAACTACACTAACAAACAGAATTAATTGTAATAATTACATACGTAATATTGAATTTTTTTGGGGGTTTACTAATGTGGTAAACTTAATCATTCATTCGTTCATTATCTTTAGTGTCTCTTATCAAAGTGAGTGTGTAGGACTAGTGATGGGCATAACCGGACAATTTTCATAACCGAATTATTTGCATTCGAATCATATTAATAACCGATTGATTATTTGAATAATCATTCGAATCAATTTTAGCTCTCGATTCGTTTCGATTAAGTCAACCGGTTTGCCGGTTGGCGGTTCACCGTCATCTGCATCGGCATCGTAACTTGCAGATAGCAGAGGAACTCAGTTAATCGTTAAGTAAAATAATTGTATAAATGATTTTTATTTGATTTCTAAGGAGTTTAAACCATTGAGAATAGCTATATCAATACTAATCATAAAGAAATTATATCTAAATATGCGAATACAAAGTATCTATTGAATCTATTTTTAGTTCCTAAAATTCTCTAGTAGGCACCGTTCCCTTTTCGCTTGCACATCATACCGGTATGTTTTAGAATCCATAATTTATCAACGTTCAGCCTTCCGCGGTTCTAAGGACGCACACTTAAAATTTTCAACATCGAAATCCGCTTCTTGTCCCGACTGCTCCGTTATTAAAAATTAAATATAAATCTGTTACGATATTGGAAAATCCCTTATTAGGCATAATCAACCGCGTTTTGAAGCATAAATTTAGGCCGTTATAAATTAATACCAACACAGCTTCGACAAATCTCATACTCAGCAGAACGTTATCTTTAATAGGAACGGCCCCATAAATTTAACTCGTCGACTGGTAGTCTGAAATGTTTTAATAACATCAACAAGCAGCCGCGAACCTCACTTGGGTCAATCAAGTACATACGTAGAAAAGGTTATATGAGTTATGAATGACGTATTATTTACAGAATTTCGATCACTCGCAGGTCGCTGAGACGCGGCACATAGTACGTATCAGGATGAGGTTATTTTTCATCCGAATACTTGGAACGAAAACCGAGTTACACAGGTTATTTCAATAACCGAATAACCGGTTATTTTTGATTCGAATAAGCCCATCACTATGTAGGACCATTAATCTTTTTTACATACATATACCTAATCCGTTCTCTTGTAGCTTACGTTATAGATGTTTTTTGATAAAACTCTCTTCATTGTTTCCTATTTCGGGCCAGACATTCAGCTTCTCTCCAGTTTTTTTTTTGCTACCGATTTCTGTGTGTCCATTCTATCCATACATATCATTCTTTTTATTTTAAATCGGAGTGGTTTTGTTCCCATAGTTCCGTCTTCATCTGCTACTGGGTTCTTAGTCGCTCACATATTTAGTCTTCTTGACGTTCAGTCATAGCCCATACGTCTGCATTTCAGATGTTGTTGATCAGCATTCCGTTGATACTGCTGCTTTTTTCTGCATCATGGAGAGCTTCCTTGAAAATTTGCTCAGAGAAGCAGTTGAAGATAAGTTCCCTGCCTTAATCTTATTCTTATCTTGACCTATTCTGTTCAGAGACTTAGAGCTGAGCTTACGGGGTTTCGTTGAAGGAAGTTGAGTTTTAGGTTCCCTCCATAGCTGGTTGCTTCGCCAGATGAAGCTAGTCTCGAAAGTGATCTGACTTGAGCTCGTTAAGCCCCAACCCCCCGTTTGGTGTTTGGGCTGGTTGCTTCTCGGATGAAGCTGGATTAAGAGCGCCTTGGATGTGCCGGGCATTGTCTTGTTATACCAGTTCGGGCACCCTGTTACTTGGATCTTCTTCTGCCAAGAGTAGGAAAGAGTGGCTATATGAAGACGCGCATCGCGACGCGTCAATGAATCGCCAAGTGCCCGGGTGCTGAAGATCAGAAGTCCTTAGTGACAAAAGTAGCGATGTACAAATTTTTATATACTTATTAATTATATTTGAATTTAATTTGCATAAGCGCGAACGTCATACACCACTGTGATCCATAAGAAGTGGTAAATGAAATTTCACGTAATATAGAAAATGCATCCTTTTTTAAAACAGAGACTATTGCAAATTATAAGGTTTAACGTTTATTAAATTAAAAAAACGGGAATACTTTTATGATCAACTATGGAATTTTTATTAATTTATGTTCATGGTGGTTCATGGGAGAGTACGAGCATGTCGTTTCAAAAATAGACAACCCAATATATTTTTTACAAGATGGTGCGAAATATAAATGAGTACTTCAGCTATAATGAATCAGGAACGCATGGAGTACTGTTTTTGATAATATATCGCAGTGTATTTATCTACTCCAGTGGGATAAGTAACTCATTACGTCACTCATTTGACACTAGTTCCGTTAGGTAATGAAGTTCATTACCTAACTGAAATAGTGTCAAATGAATGACATAATGACATTTTCCTACTAAAATATTTTTGAAAGTGATAGATCTGACATTTCCCTTAATGTACTTTTCTCAATTATAGGCAGTTGTAGATAAAATTTTGTACAATACATGTGTGATAATACTGATAATGCATCATTAATATACTTGTGTGCTTATATAACTCGTGCTACTCACGCTCTTCTTCTTCTTCTTCTCAGCTATTTGCTGTCCACTGCAGGACATAAGCCTCTTCTAATCTCTTCCATGCTTTTCTGTCGTGAGCTCTTTGCTGCCAACTCACGCTCTTATCCCACTTGTATTGTAAATAACTATTAAATATAGTTCGTTACATATGTTTTGAAGCAATGTGATAACCCACATGATTGATTGTATGCTTAAATGTGTCCACACCGAATATATTAACTGAATATACTGTACAAGCACGCAGTAAATGTAGTTATTATATTTTCTTTGGTACAAGGTATATAGGATTTGCTTCTGCTTCAATTTTAACTTAAAATCCTGTGGGTAAGTGTTTTCGTTCGTCTATTTTTTATAGTATAGGCTTGTATTTTTGCGTAAGTGACGACATATAATTTTATATTTAAAGAAGGTAGTCCACGACAAATGAATCTTAACTCTTGAGAAGTTATTCGAAATTATTAAAATATCAAAATCCAGTATTACTACAATAAGGTTATTGGGAGGGAAAATTATTTTTTGATAAATTGACCGATTGTCGCTTTCATGAGTTGGCATAATAACTTTCACATCATAGATACCTATCTTATGTAATGGGTGTAATAATAATAGGCCTCACGTTGCGGTGCCTCTTTTGTAATGACTCCCTTGAATGTTATTTTGGATGGGACAGTATAAATGTAATATTTAATAAGTAATATTATGCCCGGCTCAAAGTTTATCTGTGGGTAAATTTAGGCTGATTAAAATTGAAATGTAACACTCAATTACTCAAATAGGTGGTTGTATGCCCCTTTTCTATTTTATTCAATTGCAACTATTTATTACGCTAGCTCAATGGGAAAACACAAGCTCTTTCTCAGGTTAGGTTCGGAAGCAATCCTAAATCAGTAGTTCAAATACGCGAGCTAATTCAAATCTTCACAATCTGTCAAATTACACAAAATGTTCGCCCAGTGCAAATAGCGATTCTTGAAAGTTTAAACTCGTGAAACTATGAGAAAACATCAGGTCAATATTCAAATTTTCGCGCTTGGCAAAAATTAACTGTGTTTTCAGTAATGACGTAGAAAACCGGGCCTTGATTATTTCGTGACGTAGGACAGACGCCAAAACGTGCATTTGTTTTTGGTCGCTTGTGACTCTCGCCAATTTGAAAAATTTGATGACGCCTTGCTTATTACGCAAATTACGGCGTAGCTGCACCCTCGGTAATGCGCTGGACTCGTTCTTAAGCCCTTAATCTTGGATTTCAACAGCTAACCGGAGCCCCCACACTTAAAAACTTAGAATCCTACCTTGCTCGTAAGCTGGTCGTTGTGACGCTGTGGATATTTCAGACTCTGGAACTGCTTTCCTGGCTGCAAATTCCTCTCGGGATTCTCCTACACACTCTGCTGACCTCCTGGATTGCTGACCTCTTGTTTTGTATGCTTTATTCGCTGGTAGAGGGGCTACGAAATTTTGAAGTGCTCGCTCCCGATGTCCTCGTAAATGGAATCGGAGAAATTTTAATTTTTATGCTGCGGAAACTGCTGCAAACACTTGTACATGCACTTGGGCACTTTACCAATAAAACGCAACACTTTTGAACTGGTAAAATGGTCGTTTAATATGGTAAAATCTGACAAACATGTAATAATTTTAATTCAATTGTTCTCTCCCGTTTAACAAAATAGCATCAAGTTGCTAGGATACGGTGTTATGCTTATGTTAATGGAAATTAGGTTTGATAATTAATGGTCATAAAAGGAAATAAATTTGAGTACATAAATTAGAATTAACATTTTTCTTAAGATCTAGATTACTGTCTTTTTCTTAAACTAAAATTGTTCTATTGCGTCACACACACAAACGTTTTTCATTATTTGTTCACTGCTCTGCTTTGCACTATTTTATTAATTATTAACGCACTGGCATATTAGAGTTCTACCATTTTCCTTCGTTTGCTTCATTTCCTGTTGCCTGTTTCTCGAATTGCTCTTTGCTATGTTCTGTTATCCTTCATCTTGCTTAATTCACCTTTCAGATTCCTCATAATTTTCACTATGCTTGGCTTTATTGAAATCTACGCTCCTTTTAAAATATACGTAACAAACCTTTTGTGTCTATTAATTTTCTTCGGCCTGGCTTTACATTATGCACAAACCTAGTCTTTTATTATTTTAATTTATTTAAAAGTCAATTTCGAACCCTGTGAAAATAAGCTTTGCATTTGCGTTCCTTTCTTGACTACTTTACGGTCTCTCGCATCTCATTGTCAATGCATTTAATATTTTACTTTAGTTTAACATTGCAATTGCATAAAACATCCCAACTCTGTGCTTATTTAATCGGCCAATTATTCTGCACTGCAAACAGAGCCAAGTTGTGGGCCCAATACCATCTCACTATATCTACCTAGATCAATACGTATAAGCTACCTGTAGATGTATGCAGAATAATTCCTGTTATTTTCAAAATGTATGTGCATGCGGTAATTGTGTGATTTATTAGTACGTATGTTAATTGGGCAATAACTAGGTAGTTTAAAATTTTATTTGCATAACTGTCAATCAAATCGTCATTTAAATATTGTTGAAGGATTTATGTTACTTT
This sequence comes from Agriotes lineatus, assembly GCA_940337035.1. Lineage (NCBI taxonomy): Eukaryota > Metazoa > Arthropoda > Insecta > Coleoptera > Elateridae > Agriotes > Agriotes lineatus. The sequence goes on along the minus strand of OW679197.1, from coordinate 72,127,561 downwards.
GAAATATGGAATGTTCACGTACTACCTGGAATTATTAAATAGAAAAATGTAATAGTATGTTTTTTCAAAAAACCTTTCTAGCTGTAGTAATATAAATAAATTAACTATTATTTTAATCTATTTTTGCTTCTTCAGCCAAATTTAAAAATTATTTGTTATTATTATTATGATACTAATAATTTTTGGTTGTCGGTTCAAATCGAAATACCTCTTTTGTCTCTCTCCATCCCTGACATCAAATTTCAACTACCTCCGATAAGTGCTATGTTATTGTGCAGGTTCGAATTCAAGTTCCTCACTTATATGTTATATCTGATCTGGTTGTTGTCGTACCATTCCGTGAATGCCAAGCTAAGGGTAAGTTTCGCATTCTTGTTTGGGGAATTGTTTTATTGCTGCCGGTAGCGCCTGCTTGACGCGGCTGTTTCAATTTCCACTGATTTATAGCAAATTGCAAGTTTCCTTTGAGCAATTATAAAACTAGCTGAACCAGCTCGTGAATACAAAACTTTTCTTGCGTTCGTTTTACCCGAGAATTGCCTGTCTCCTGGGTCGCGCCGCCTGCTTTAGTTTATCCATGTGCAAATAATTGTTACCGTCATTTTTTGCAATTGTTTTACTTTTTACCAGTAGTACGGAAGTTTCAACAAGGAAATGTAGCTGTCGCCAATTAAGAGTAGGGAATTTATTGTTGCGGTCAAGGATGTTAATTTAGACGGCCCATCAGTCATTACAATAAGATCAATTAAACAGTATGGTCTAATTTTGAATACTAATGCCCACTAGCTGCATTTTTAATAATGGAAAGAGGAGTTTTATAGACGACTTAACTTTTATTTAATTTATTGGCTATTGATTGTGGTTCTTGTTGATTAAAAAATTTCATTTTTTCCATGCTCTTCAATTGCTTTTCATTGTAAATGGAAAATGTGATGTACAAACCCATTTTATGCCTTCATTAACTAACGTATTTTTATTCGATATAGTAAGTAGATAAATGTGTAGAAATTTGTTACAATACCAGAATTAGGCAGACATGCTGTAAGGTGTTTATGAGATGCAATTTCTATGTGATTAATTTCTTCTAGCACAACACGATAGTCTATAAGTATATTCTTTGTAGAGATGCAGGTTTTTGACAGCTTTACTTTTATGAAAGTTGTCCACCACGTAGGTAGCCGTATACAAATTAAAATAATCTTAAAGTTCTTAAAATTGAATTATAAATAAAAAAGTTACAGAGGAAAATGCTTGAAGAAATAGGTAAAATATTTAACGTTTCTAGTAATATTGAAACAATAAGAGGAAACACTTAGTAATTTGAATTGCATTAATTTACAAAAAAAATATCGCAGTCGGTGGAATTCGAACCTGCGCTCCTAGGCGAAATACGATTGCTAGCCAGACGCTTTACGCGCTCGATTAAATTCAACTTTATTTTAGCATTAATCAATTTACCCATGCTAGTAACAATTGTCAATTTTAAAATTGCAATTAAATAATCTAATTTCAATTAGTTTCTATAGTCACTGTGGTGTTATTTTGTTTACAAACAACATGGTAACATTAGGTAAATGCTCTATGTCTAATTTTGTATAATTCAGCCATGTACAGTCTTACATTATTCTTACTGTATATGCAGACAGGCAGGCACAACACACATTTATATACCTAAAGGATAAAGCATAAGATGTGCCACATCCGCCTGCTCTTTTGGTGTTGTTTTATATTTGTTTCATTAAATAGCGGTTATATTCAAAGCCTTTCATGAAAAGCAAGAAAAACAGCCATATAACGGAATAAGCATTTTATTGCACAATTTTTGCGTTTAATAGTTATGTTAAAATTGATCACTTAGTGGTAGCTTATTTGTTCGATATTCATCAAATATCTAGATTTTTATGGCATTACTATGTCTATCAACTATCCTCGACATAGCGCCGAATTCTGAACAATTACTTAGTTCAACAAAAGTTTGAGACAAGAATTGCTCTGTATTTTACGTGCAGGGCAATAGAAATAACACATTATTCCCGCAAAAAGTCAACAATTATTTTTCTCGTAATCTTTCTGCATGATTAACACACACACTGTGTGTATGTACATTGATAACTTAATATAAACATTATCGTAAATATCGTATCAGCCTATGAATCATCTTGAGGCAATGCTGGTGACTTTAATATTCATGAGTAATGCTTTAGTTCTTTATAATCTTTTAGCATTAAACAGGAATAAACTTGTTAGACCTGAGCGACGTCGTGTTGTAACCATTTCCAACAGCGTACACCGACCCTTCAGCTACATGTACAACGGAAATTCGACTGGTACAAACCCAAACTGTAAGTGATGGACACTCTATTTTTAGATTTAGTTTTAATCTGTGTGCCTGTCGCAAATGTGATTACCCCTGTTATTGATAATTTTTATCTATTAATGTATCAATTAATAAAATTAAATAAACGTCAACTTCATTACCTCTCATATGAAGTTATGTTGTTGCAAGGTAAAAACATTTTTTTATAGTATATTAAAGATATGTATTTCAAAGTTACTAATTGAAGTTGATATTGGTTATAATACTGCGCTTCGCTACCTTGATGTCAAATATACAATATGAACTCTTATATTTGTAGAAATTTCCACCTTCCACATCGTTGCCGGACCTTTGAAAAATTATAAAAATGTTCACTGCATAGTCTTCCATTCGTTTCAACATCATCAAATGCAAATTCATATTTTGCATTCCCTTTTGCATCCGTTTCCATAGCAACGTGAACGGGTTTGTTGTTAGCTTATTATAATATGTTCGCCAGTTTTATTAAAAGGCCGCCGAAACGACTTTTTAAAAAACGTTTATTTTTATTTTACAATGAAATATAACATTGGAAGCACACAGCTAGCCGCCGGACAATTTCTTACATCTAGCTATGATACGAACACAATGGAACTTATCGACTGACTGGAGCTTAACTTAGAGGTGCAAGCTACTAGTATATATACTATGCCTAATCAGCTAAGATAAGCGTTATCTCTAAAAGGGAGCGTGAGACAGGAAGCCACGTGCGTTCAAGGTTGCAGACTTGCAATTCATTATAAAGAAGCTATTATTGTTCAAGGTTGCAAGCTTGCAGTTTTACACAGGAGACCATTGTCTATTCATAATATAACACGTCCGCCGATAAAATGTTCAATGGGTGGTATTCAAATATGCCTCCATTGAACTTACAAAGAGAAAAGAAAATTAAACTTATGCATTTACGTTAACCGGTTCAAAATCTTTATTTAAAAATCTAATAAGTTTAATCTTCATTGTGTTTCTATTATAATACAAATACAATATAAAAATTATTAACATAAGAATAGTACACAGAGTAAATATAATTGCAGACACACTTAAATTATCAGATTTAATATAATTAACAGGTTTTAACAAATTTTCATATTTATTAAGTTTAATTCGGTCCTCAACCAATTTCTGGGTGTCAAGAGGTATCAAGTCAATCTTTGAAACATTTATGTGGTTTGATTCAGGAATTATTAAGCGGTCAATGTTTGAAATTTTTAAATTAACAATTTCATTTGAGGTTCTTTTTGCGGTGAATAACATGTGTTTTTGATTTATTGAAACAAGACAGTCTGAACTGAGGTGTAAGAGGTTAGTGCCAGATATTCCTTTTCTAAAATTCTGATTTTTACATTTGACGTCCAATATTGCTTCAGATGGGGAAGATATTAACCAGGTCGCAGGATTTATTTGTGATATTTTGATTTCTGTTAAATTGAATAAATAAGGGATACATGTTTTATTTTTATTAAATGACAGAAGTTGTGTTTCGCACAATTTGTCGTTGGGGATTTCAAAGTAGTTATTGTGATTACAAAAGTAGGTGTCTAAAGTTATAAGTTTACAATGACTTATTTCAATGGGAATGCTATTTTTAACGTTAAATAATAAAGTACTATAAGTATAATCCGTTCACGACCTTTTTGGGACAGAGATGGCTATGATTTTTTCTTTTCATGTTGGACTAACTGATTCGGTGATGTAGGGGATACAACTTTTCTTTTCTGTCAGTGTCAGTTCGACATTTTCTTGCCACCACATTGCCAGATTTATTATTTTAATATTCATATGAAAATAAATGATTTATCAAGTGTGTAAAAATAATTTTAATTTCCGTCAAAGGAAAAGTAAAAATGCCGAAAATAATTTTGCTACAACAAAAAATGTCGATTAAGCGATGCTATTTCCAATTCAAAAAGGACAGGCCAGATTTTAAAGAACACGAGTTTATGTCGAGACTAGAGACTATATTTGCTGTACGTTACAATGATGCACTATTTTTACATACTTGTAATAACGTAATGTTAAATACATGGTTCAAAGAAGGTCAACAGAGATGAAAATAGAATAGTACGCAAGTATAAGAAGGATAAACTGATAACTCGAACTCATTGGTAATGCGCAATGGCGTATAGCTTTAATGGTTTGCGTAATGGCCGATTTCAGCAGAATAGCTGGCCGCAGATGACTCAGTATTTTGTTGCTTTTGGAATTAATTTGTGCTGTTGTGAATTTGGTTGTGGTGCTTTGCATAGTGGTTACGAAAAAAATTACAAATTGCAAAAATTTATTACTATATTTGTAAAATACAAAACCCAGAAGTTATTCATCACATAAAGTAATTTGCGCCGCTTACGATGTTCAAATTTACCGCGCTCTTATTACCAATTGTACATCTGTCCTTGTCAATCTTCTTTGAAGCACCTGCCATGCCGTATGCTCGTTCCAGCCTTATATGTTCGAAGGTCCACGAGTTAATAATGTCGAGATTCGAGAATATATTTGCTGTAAGTTAAAATAATGCATTATGGTTATTATAATTTGATTTTTTTCTAGGTGAACCGAAAAACAAAAAGTGAAAATTTACAAACAGCATTCTCTGGCAAACGCAACAAAACTGATGTTTTCATAAATTTCATGTTCCGAAAAGACCTGCAACGACTAATTTGGCAATACAATGAAAAAAACGAATATTTTACTTTGGACAAGCTTTTGGCTGATTCGCGAGAGCAATTGGAATTTAAAGGGGGGTGTACAACGTTATACAAAATTATAAATTCAATGGGTTACAAACACAGGGAGGTAAACGGTCACAAAATTTTATGTGAACAAAAGCATGTTGTTGCAGCAAAAATTACTTTTTTGAGAAAATTTTTACAAATTCTAGTGACATTCGTGTATCTTGACGAAACTTGGATCTACCAAAATGGTTCGTCAATCCGTCGCTGGATACACGAATCAGATTTAAAAAGTAATCCTATCAAAATTAAAAGTGAAGGATCAAGATTTACAGTTTTACATGCCGGATGTCAATTAGGGTTTGTAGAAGGGTGTGGGCATGAGGTTCTTAGATTACCCCCATACCATTGTCAATATAATCGTATTGGAATGGCATGGGGGTTTTGTAAATCCTATTATAACAAGCACATCAATTCTCAACCTTCATCCAAGAGTAAGGTTGAGCCTTTCTGGCTTGAGTCCATTTCCAAATGTACTCCAGAAATGTGGCAAGATTTGTGTAGACATTGCGAAAAACTTATTTTGGATGATTGGAGAAAACACATGGGAAATTTATCGTATGAAAACATACCTCCCTTTATTATTTCGCTAGGTGAATCTGATTCAGAATCAGAGGACGATAATGATGATAAAGATTTTCATGGCGAAATAATGGAGGATGAGTGACTAGCAGGTATTTAGGCAAAATTTTAAGTGATTATATGAAATCATACCTTAGATATTTGTCAGATGATGCTTTTTTAAACAGTTTAACCAAAATTAGTAAGAAATATGATTATATGATGCAAGAGTATTAAGATATCAAGGGAGCATTTGTTTTAGTGCTGGTTTAGATTATTGTAATTTTTTGATCAACTTTATCATCATCGTTATGTAGAGGCAGTGTAAAATTATCTCTGATCTTCTGAACAAACTTGGATATAATGCCAAAAATAAGGAGGATATTCTATATCAGACTATTCCTTCTGTGTCTAAACATGTTCTTCATTGTCTAAATCTATCTACTTCTACATCGTCAGCATCAGCAGAGGTTTATCCATCAGATGCGGAAACTGAAGACCATGATTTATTCATGCCCGAATGTTGCGATGGCCCACAGAAATGTACACAAAGTGAATTAAACGACTTGGTTCGGAATTTAAATTTACCAAAGGATGCAGCACAAGTTCTGAGATCGAGACTCAAAGAAAAAAATGTACTTGCTGAGGGAGTGCCTTTCTCTTATCACAGAAGTCGAGAACAAGAATTGGCGAAATATATTTCACAGGAAGAATCACTTGTCTTTTGCAAAGATATTCCTGGACTTGTTTTGAATTTATTATCTGTTGTTCACAACCCATCCCAGTGGAGGTTGTTTATTGATTCAAGTAACAGAAGCCTAAAAGGAGTTCTTTTGCACAATGGCAACACTTTTGATTCTGTGCCAATTGCTCATTCGATCCATTTCAAAGAAACCTACGAAGACTTAGAATTTCTTCTTAACAAAATAAACTATAAGTACAATTGCCAAATATGTGGAGACTTGAAATGTTTGAGCATGATATTGGGACAATAAGGAGTTTTTACAAAAATGCCATGCTTTATATGTGAATGAGACAGCAGGGCAGGAAGTCAACATTGGCCTAGGAGGACAAATTAATTCCAGGATGCAAATATATACTGCGTCCCACATGTGAATCCTGAAAAAGTTCTTTTACCACCGTTGCACATAAAATTGGGTTTGATGAAGCAGTCTGTAAAAGGTTTAGATAGGAACGGTGAATGTTTTCAATATCTCGCTTCTAAATTCCCACATTTATCAGACGCAAAAATTAAGGAAGGTATTTTTGTGATATAAGGCGTTTACTTAAAGATGAGACATTTGACGAAATCATGACTACAGTTGAAAAAGAGGCATGGTTTTCGTTCAAAAATGTGTTACACATTTTTTTAGAGAATCATAAGGACCCTAATTATGTCGAAATTGTTGACAGTATTCTGGAAAAGTTTCAAGCTGTAGGTTGCAATTAGAGTTTGAAAGTTCTTTTCCTGCACTCTCGCCTTGACTATTTTTCAGAAAATATTGGTGACGAAAGCGAGGAGCAAGAGGAAAAACGGTACCAGGGACGGTGGAATGTAAGCATGATGGCGGATTACTGCTGGTGCCTCAAAAGAGACTGTGGACCTGATATTCAGCGAAACAAAAAGGCAACAAAGCGTTCATTTAAAGGAAAAATAACGCCATTCTATTAAATTTGTTATAATAGCATAAATAATTAAAGATTTTTCTATTTGCTTTTCTTTATTGTATCTTTTAATATAACGTCGTAGTGTCATAATGCAAGTTTGGAAAAACATATAATTGTCATTATTTGTTTTTACGATTGTAAGAAAATGTTATGTGATAGAAAAAAAACTGCTTTCCATTTTTAAATTAGTACAACAAACTTATTTTAGCCACGTTAATTTCGGTCAAACCCCAGTAAAAAAAATCTTTTTGTAGACCTGTGTAATTTACTACCTACCTACTTACTACTATTTTAGTGTTGAAATGTTATGTGGCAGATGTGAAAATCAACATGAAGTAAAATCAGCAAGCCATCCATTTCACAAGATATTTACAATTTTCACATGTTAATTTTTATAAGACCAATATTGCTCAATTGCTGTACTAAATTTATTTGGCATCAACTTGTGGCGTCTTTAACCTTCCACATCAGCAAGCAAGCAAGCATGTAAAATAAAGTGGCATATTCATAGCATGTATACAATTCTTATCCAAATTGAAATAAACATTAATATTGAATGCTTTCCTTATGCATTCGTTCTCATTTTCGTTTCTGTCGTCAATTGTCAAATCATTTCAATTTTTCATCCTTAATTTAAACAGAGATCCGGCAACAATGTACCTATTCAAAAAATATAACCTTAAACTGAAAACAACCTAACCTGACACAAAAAGTGTCAATTTCCATTAGGGAGGTTAGTTGCCACATAGGTACTGCCAACAAAATTACTAGATGGTCATAGCCTCACCTGACCCAAAAAGATCGTGAACGGATTATAGGTATAATCATACGAAATTGATAATTTTGGATAAAAATCGGAAATGGTATTAATTGTATCATTTGATAATCGTTAGTTTTGGAAGTAAGAGGTATTTCGAATATAAATGTAATTCTGTTTTTAACTTGATAAACTTTTGTAATGATAATTGACTCGTATAAATGTAAATACTGTAACTCTGCAGGATATGGAATAGTTAAAGCTTTTTCTGATATGCTATTGAGATACGTCGAAATTTCATTTAGATTTTCAATTAAATCGTCATTATCAATTAATGACATATGCATCTGTTGATTTTGGGCAAAAGTTAATGCATTTTCTAGTTCCAAACAAGTGTTAATAAGTAGTTGCAAAAATTGAATTGCTTCTAGCAAGACTGTTTTTAAGGAGTATGTAGCGAGATTTTTGCCTAATTCCTCATTTTGTAAAATTATTTTATTTATATTTCTGTCTAATAATTCTTGACTCTTTGCTATATCATTGATTACTGAGATGGTATCATTTAAAATTTTAGTTTGTTCTAATATAACGTCATTTTGAATTTTATTGCTTTCTTGCAATTTAGTAATCATAGATTCATATCTGACTCCATCGTTGGCGTCGAGGTTTCCAGTTAAAAATTTGAAAGCGGATCCAAGTCCATCGAAAAGTTAATTGAGAGGACTTTTATTAATTTTATGTTTAATATTGTGAAATAATTGATTCAGAAGTTTATCAGCTTTTTCTACGTATTGTTTTAATATTATAAGTTAATTATTACGGTTGATAATAATGTCAATTTTCTCAAATTTCTATATTCAATAACATAACTTTTATTTTCAAGTAACGGTATTATTTTCATTAAATTAGTTCTAAGTGTGTCATAATTAACAAATATAGGGGTATAGTCTACATTTCTAATAAGCGTCCATTCGCTTTGTTTAAGCACTACGTTTCCTAAGTTTAAGGGATATAATCCAGGATTATCTTTTAAATTTTTAATAATAATATCGCTCTGTATAACTAATGATTGAGTCAGCAGGGTACAGGCGATGAAGAGGGTAGTAATCCTGAAAAAGAGAGAGCAATAGTTCCTTTTAGTCAGGGTGTTTTATATTTCCATATTTTTTAAAAAATTAGATTTAATTTTGAATTTCAATTTTACTTCTGAAATTAGTTTTAACAAATATTTTTTCATTTAATTGGAATGTTTGATTTTTCCGAATTGGTTTTAATTTTAAATTTTATCTTTACTTCTGGAATTTATTTTAAATAATACTTTTTCGTTTAATTGAAATGTTTGATCTTTCTGAATTGGTTTTAATTTTAAATGGTTGTAAAGGTTTTTCTTTGTTTTCCTTTAGCAATATCAATTATAAAGGTATGTTGCTGTGAACATTTTAGTTTTAACGCGAGAAATATTGTGATTATTAAAATTGTAAATACTAGATTAATACAAGCTTAGGTCTTGTTTGTTTGTTAAGTATAATTTTTATTTGAGTTTTTTTTTCTGATTTAAATAATTGTGGTCTTAAGTTTTTTCTTAAGATGTTATTTTTTAAAATACTTTTGATACTTGAAGTTACTGATTTATTTATTAAAATTTATTTGCAATACTTAAAGATTTTCAAAAATTCAAGGGTGTGAACAATCTTATTTTTTTCTTTAAACACACGGTTAAAAATTTAGTTATTTTGGCAAAATTTTTGATAAATGTTCTTTAGTAGACTATTTGGTTAAAAATTATTTTATTTAGATTTTTAAGTGCTGGGAAATTTTGATTATTGAATTTTTTTGATGAATCTGATTTTATTCCTACTTTAGAAGGAGCTATATAATCTAAATATTTTACAAATTTATGTTTGAATTACTAAACCTTATGAGTTGACTTTTCGTCAGTTTTGAAATTATATGTGCATTGATTTTAGTCTTAAATTGTTTTTTTAAATTGTTATTTAAAATAATTATCCAAGATACTTTTAATGTTTGGAGTTTTTATATTAAAGTTGTTAAAAAATTGTTATTTAAATTAATTATCTAAAATACTTTTATTGTTTGGAGTTTTTATATTAAAGTTGTTAAAAAATTGTTATTTAAATTAATTATCTAAAATACTTTTAATGTTTGAAGTTTTTATATTAAAGTTGTTAAGTCTGATAGACTGATTTTTGTTGAGCTCATAATTTTTATTTTTATAAGATTAAGGATTATAAATATTAATTTCTTGTATTTCATTTAAAGTATTAATTACGCTTGTTTTAAATTGATTATTGTATGATTTCAATTGCTGAAGGCTTAGTCATGCCTTTTTCATTAAATTTTAATTTTGGAGTTATTTTAGTTACATTTTTTTTATGCTGATAAATTTTACGAAAAGTTCTGTACACAGGGTTAACTGTAGGTTTTGTTGAGAAAAATAAAAATCTTAATTTTTAGGTTTGGAAAAGTTACATTAGTTTCATTTTTTTTTGTTTAGTTTTTACGGGTTATAATAAAATGGTATCGTAGCTCTTTCTGTCTGAATATGCATCCATTTATAATCTATTCGTGCGGATAATTTTGAAAATAAGTCGGATCCAATAAGTCCTATATAGTCTGGGTTAAAATTATATAAATAACATGTATGTGTTCCGTTTTCATAAAAAAGACTGGGGATTGGTAAATCTGCAATTAAGTTATGTTGAGAAATTCCATGAGATGTAACTATCTCAAATTCTGTTTCATAAATATAATTTGGAAAATGTTGTTGTACAAATTCTGGAGAAATTATTGTTTGTGAGCTACCTGTATCTATTAATAATTTTTCGCCGGTGGCAGGAACTATAATATACGGAAGATCTGATTTTGAATTTATATTAAAAGTTAAAATATGCTTTTCCGAGGCTCTTAATGAAAATTTACTGTATCGTTTGGATCTGGAAATTCATAATAATCTGATGTAATGTCCAAGTCTTCGGGTTCATTTTGAAAATATAGGTTTGATTGGTTGTATTCTGGATTTTCTTGAGAATTTTTGAATGTATTTTCAATGAAATTTTTATTTTCTTCAGGAGAGTTTTCGAATAAATTTTCTGTTAGATTTTCATGATCAACAGGGGAATTTTCTTGTTGAACATTACTGTGATAAAATAGTTGATTAAAATTTCTATTAACGTTTTGAGAGTTTGCTCGATATTTATTAGGGAAATTTGTTTGTTGAGTAGCTGGTCTTTTTATAGTGCTAAAGTCCATAGGTTCTGGTTTATTTGTTGGTGAAAAATTTGGTTTAGGTGCAAATGCATTAAAGCTTGAATTTTGAGTTATTCTAGAATTATTAGGATTATTAAAATTTGTTGGACTTTTAAAATAGTTGGGATTTTGATTAAAATTATTTCGATTTTGTTGGAATGGTCTTTGCATAAAATTTGGGTTATTAAATTTAGGTTTATATGAATTTTGTGTTTGAATATTGGAAGTTAAATTTGATTTATTTAATTTTTGACTTTGAAAATTATTTTGATTTTGAGAATATCTGATATCAATTTCTTCTTTTACTATGCTTAACGCTTGTTCTAGTGAAGTTGGATTTCTACTTCTTACGAAGCTTCCTAAATTTTCATTTAGTCCACTTGTAAAAGTGCGAAGTGCTAAATCTTTGTTAGCTTTTAATTTATGAGTGATAATATCTTTTGATTCTTGACTCAGAGAAACTTTTGAATTATAAATAGCTAAATGAGTTCTAACTTTATTGAAAAATTCTATGGGAGAGTCTTTATTCTGTTTTAATTTAGTTAAATCAATTAAGAGATTCAATTCTGACCTTTGGTCGCCAAAATTTTCAATTAAGACATTTTTTAAGTCTTTCCAAGTATCATACTCGTAACCTGTGATTACTTCTAACGCTTGACCTTTTAATTTATTCCTTATCGAATTTAAAATTACTTGGTTGATATAATCGTTTAAATTTTCTGTACAAAATTTAGTTGCAATGATTTCTGCGGATCTGATAAATTCCGAAAGAGTGGCTTGATTACCATCATATGTGGGAATTTCATTTAATAAAGCTACATTAAAATGTGGGGGAAACAATGATGCGTTTTGATCAACCATATTTGTTGTAACAACCCAAAATTATTTAAAAATAAAATTCTAGGGATAGAATTCCTTGGTGAGCGTGATCTATCTCGTGACATAAAATTTTTACAATTGTTTCAAAATATAATTATAAGTGTTTTACGTAATGATTCAAGATTTCCTTTAACATAAAAATTTTGTTGACAAAAATTAATTTTACTTTATTTATTTCACTTGATTTTTAATTTTTATTTATGTTAGTAAACAGTTTAATGACTAGGGGATGTTTAACAGGGGTAGGTATCCTACGCGCAAGAACGCAAGCACAAATGCAAATTAAGCACACCTAGTATGTGCAGCAATTGGTCTGGCTTACTACGTTCTGCCTGAACTTATAAATAAATATTTAAAACTATGTTAGTATAATTTTTAAAACTTTATATTAGTTAACTTTGTTGTTTTAGGCGAACGCTTTAATAATTATCACTTTTGAAAATTATATTACGTTACTTTGTTGCCTTTAAAATTAATTATTTTGCTTTTTCTTTAAAACTTGAAAATTATTACTTAGGCGAACGCCTTAATAGTCGTTACTTTGTTGCCTTTAAAATATACCTTTGCTTTTTCTCTAAAGCTTGAAAATTATTATTTTTTTAAAAATATACCTTTGCTTTTTCTCTAAAGCTTGAAAATTATTATAAAAATATACCTTTGCTTTTTCTCTAAAGCTTGAAAATTATTATAAAAATATGCACTTACATTGTGCGTTAAAATTGACGAACGGCGTGCGATCAAGCTACGTCCTGTTGTCTTCAAAAAGGATGCGTCGATCCTATTGATGTCGGCTGGCCTGCACAGAGGTCCTGAAGTCCGACTTGGATAGTCCAGCTTTGCGCTAGAGCGTTATCCAAAAGTTGTCCTGGGGTCGTCGTTGTTGACGTTGCCAATACCAGAGACTGATCCCAATGATCAAGAGTGGTCCCAATGACCAGATGGTTCCAATAACCACGGAGGAGCAGGAGCTGGGTCGACGGGCGCTTCTCACGATCGGGCGATGTTTGTCCCTGTTGGAGATGTCCGAAGATCCGCTGGGTGGTAGGTGTCGATTTGCGGCAAAGAGCTGAACCTCAAGGAAAGTTGCTGGTCGACTCGATGTTTGTAGTTTTCCAGGTTTTCCTCCACAAATCCTACCGACTGCGCCAGTTTTATTAAAAGGCCGCCGAAACGACTTTTTAAAAAACGTTTATTTTTATTTTACAATGAAATATAACATTGGAAGCACACAGCTAGCCGCCGGACAATTTCTTACATCTAGCTATGATACGAACACAATGGAACTTATCGACTGACTGGAGCTTAACTTAGAGGTGCAAGCTACTAGTATATATACTATGCCTAATCAGCTAAGATAAGCGTTATCTCTAAAAGGGAGCGTGAGACAGGAAGCCACGTGCGTTCAAGGTTGCAGACTTGCAATTCATTATAAAGAAGCTATTATTGTTCAAGGTTGCAAGCTTGCAGTTTTACACAGGAGACCATTGTCTATTCATAATATAACACGCCATCAACTAATTCGTAACAATGTGGGAAATTGCGTAACCTTGGGAGATGTTTGGCAATATTCTTTATTTTTTGGTAACTGAAAGAGACGTACTAAATATTATAATACAGGGTCCGGCAATGAAACGGGAAGATTTCGTAAATAATTTTATTGTCGAAAAATTATTTTTTTTATAATTATTAATACATTAATGGGAAGTAAAAGAGTTGCCATTTGATTTACAATGTTAAAAAAAAAATTTTTTTAATACTACATTTGCCAAATGTCCTCCGTTGACATTAAATTTATGCATTCTTGGAGTCGAGCCTGAAAGTTTTGCATCACTCTTCGTAGCATATCAACAGGTATTGCTGCAATCTAGTCACGAATTCGTTGTTTGAGGGCCGGAATTGTCCTGGCTGGATCAGTTCCATACACTTTTGTTTTTAGGTAACCCCACGAAGAGTGATGAAAAACTTTCAGGCTCGACTCCAAGAATGCATAAATGTCAACGAACAACGGAGGACATTTGGCAGATGTAGTATTCAAAGAATATATTTTTTTAACATTGTAAATCAAATGGCAACTCTTTTACTTCCCATTAATGTATTAATAATTATAAAAAAAAGAATTTTTCAACAATAAAATTATTTACGAAATCTTCCCGTTTCATTGCCGGACCCTTTATAAAATAAAGACCGCTGAAATGCGGGATGTTACAAAAAAATAAACGACCTATAGCTGAAGTGATGTTTAGAAACGCTGTGGATGAACTGATTAAAGAAGATAATGAAGTAATCATAATGGCGAAAGTCTAAACTGTCACGTTGAAAAGTATGATACACACACAAAGTCGAATCCATGAGACACACATTCAGTTTGTTGAGCCTTCGAAATATGTACTCCAAATAGTGGAGTCACTGAGGATTCAAACCTATTTCATAAAACCAAAGAAGAATCAAACCTGAAATGATACGTCGTAGAATAGCTCAGGCATTCATGTCAAATGATGCGAGATCCGTATTAAGTTAATTGTAATTCATTCCTTTTTAGCTTTCGTTGTATTACTAACCGTATATATAATTTTCTAAACAAGAAATTATAGTCTCACAAGTTTCAATTATAATTTCTCCTAAGCTTTGATATTCACATAGAAAATGTCAGACCATTGAAGCTTATCCCAGTTACTAAAAATCTAAGACATATTTCCAGTCTCTCCTGGTGTTCTAGTTGTCAGCATTTTGTTTGTTTTTTTTTGTATAATGGAAGAAATATTACTTAAAAGTTTCCATGTTAAAATACCAATGGTTAGCTCAAAATATTTTCTTCATTTTTATTTAACTCGTCTAAAAGCCAAAGGAAATATTGTAATCGTGAAAAATCACCTTCCAAGATTTCTTCAGATCTTCACGTCTCAGGACCCCTAGCCAACGAAATTAGTAATTTGTATACCAAGGCACTGAAGTTTAACTTTTTATCAGGAATGTGAATTTAATAAGCCACACGAGGGATAAAAGGAAACTTCAGTTCCGAGGGGTAAACACATTATGTTTTTAAATAACAAAATTATTAAATTGCATCATTTTAACCTGTCGTCCCGCCACCTACAAGAGTTCGTAAAACAATGGATTATTTCACTACCAATTTCAAAAAATAGTCGTTTTAATACCAAGGTGCTGAAGTTTAGCTTTTTATCACGGATGTGGATATAGTTGCCGAGTCCGGTAGGGCACATTATGCTTAACATTTTAACCAACTTCTGTAGCTTATGTCGACGTCGGTTGACGTTTATCTGTCGTCGCCCCGCCATCTACAAAAGTCGTAAAGCAATGGATTACTTCGCTGCCGATTTCTCGTATTTTAATAACGATTTCGACGTTCGTCACCGCCGATTTAAAAAAAAACATTTTTGTCGCATTTCCGTCTGTTTTTCCTTTTGTCGGTCTGTCCGTCTATTGCCGGTATAGCTCAAGAACCATTTGCTCGAGGAAGACGATATTTTGCATGCGGATTATATGTGTACCTGGCTCGAAAACGAACATACTTTCGGTCAAATATATATACAGGGTGAACATCATAAAAAATTAAATGTCTATTTTTGTTCTAAGTGAGGAGGTGATTAATGTAATTTCTTGCACATAGCTCGGACTTTAGCCTTGGCGATGAGACCTCACAGATACAGACTGAACAGTGTAAATGAGTCAGAATTATATAGCGTCTTCATAATGCAGCGAGAAGCGGATACAATGCGGGTCCTGGCGCAGTGGTGTAAGTGTACGACTCAACCCGACATGCGCCTGGCAGCTCGAGTTCGAATCTCACCGCGTGCATTGGCTTTTTAAATTTGAAAATTGATGTAATGGGCCAGTGGCGGTACAAGAGCACCTTGGGCCCCTAAGCAAATATAAAAATGGCCCCCCTTGTAAAAAGATTTATATACTTAATGAATTGTATATTTATAATTATAGTACTTATACAAAATAAACATTTAACAAAAAATCTGGTGTGATACACACACACAACTTCCTTTTACAGTGATCTTATAATTAGCCAAAAATTTGATTTTAAATTTTTTAGCATTTGTCAAAAATTTTCAAAAATTACAAATTCTGCAAAAACGGTACAAAATAGAGCGTTAGTTGAAGAGATAAATGTTCTCTAGAATTTTAAGCTAAATTTAAAAATGTAATAATATACCGGGTGTTCTCTTTAAAATAGGAGTTAATAAAAAAAAATGAACAAAAACAAAATAAACCTATTTTAGAAGTATTCAACTGGAAAATCACCTATCTCGCCGTTTTTAAAAAATCGAAAAAAACTGAAAAATCACAAGAGTAAACACCTACTTCCGGTAATGCGATTTTTTTTAAAAGCTTGCTGTCGCATCTACATAGTACACAAAACTTATATATGAAGTTTCAACGCCACACACAGACAGACCAATGAAAAAAATATGTTTTTTGGGTTCATGGGACTCTAAAACGTGAAGATCTGTTGAAAACTCAATTTCGAATTTTTGGAGTAAATCCAATACTTCCTTTATTGTAAAAGGAAGTAAAAATAAAATAACATCCTGTTATAACCAACAGAAGTAGAGTAGTAAATGCCTAACATTTAACACATTTTACAGCTAACATAGCTAAAAAATATCAATTAAAAATATAAAACTAAATAAAATCTTTAAGTTGGTATAGGCAGAAATACAAAGAAAACTGATGGATAAATATCTACCTAGGTAACACTAGTAAAATAAAATAATATTCAGATAAAATGTTAACAACCCACGTGAAAATAGGTAACAAATACTTAGTATTTATTTGTATCGTTAATATGTGTAAAACGCCGTAAAAATAAATTGAACAGAAATAAAGAATGTATCTTTCTGGCCTTATTGACAGCAAATTGTTCCACAAGATTTTTATGTCCATCGTAGACGATGCTTTTTGCTCAATTGACAAAACCGAAAGGTCATGTAGCCTATCTTGGCTTGTAGAATTTTTTAAATAAGGTTTTATTATTTTCAACTTGCTAAATAATCTTTCTATTGTGGCTAATGTTACAGGTAGAGTAAAGAATAAAACAAATGCAGTAATAATCTCGCCAAAACCGCTTTCAAGAACATTATATTTCTGTAGGAATAAACATGTCAAACCTGGAACACTCATGCTATCATTTAAATCCTCTTTTGGTAACTAGAATGGCGAGATTATTATTGAGGACATCAGAATACTTTTTCTGAAGCAAATCACATCGAACCTTCTTGAATTCTGAAAACGTTTTTCGGTTTTAGAAATTCAAAAATGTTTGTTAGTTTTTCAAAGCTCTCAAATCGAGTCTGACCACTGATGACTGCTAACTGAGAGTGGGGACTGAGGTTGCAGTGCTATCAATCTATACCCAAATGAAGTAGAAAATATCGAGATTAATAAGCGAATACACAACTTACCGGGCCCCCCAAAGGGCCCTCTAAGGGCCCGGGCCCCTAAGCAACGCTTATTCCCGCTTATGCATATCACCGCCACTGTAATGGGCATTACTAAGTGGTTCCTTTCACTGTTTCAGTATTAGTAGCAATTTTGTACATAATTTTGAATAGTCTTCTGTTCCTTTCATATTTGCAAGGGGAGGTGCGAGTCCTCTACTGATTTTTGATTAGCTTTCAATAGTAATTATAGCTCATCCCATCGTAATAAATGTTT
Source organism: Agriotes lineatus (assembly GCA_940337035.1). Taxonomy (NCBI): domain Eukaryota; kingdom Metazoa; phylum Arthropoda; class Insecta; order Coleoptera; family Elateridae; genus Agriotes; species Agriotes lineatus. Next base: position 72,109,659 of record OW679197.1, on the reverse strand, counting down.
TCCTCTTGCCCGTCGTGCTATTGTTCATCATAAATTACAATTACTAGTAATTTGGCTTGTTAGGTTCCACATTCTATGGTATTAATTACTCTTTTGTTGTACGTCACATAACCTCTAAAATTCTACTGTCGGTGCAAAAACAAGCTACAACGTTGCTAAATGAATTATATACTGCACTAGCTACACTACGGCTGTGCCTATGTATGTGCAGAACTTTTAAATATTGATTTTAATTAGGTATTTTAATTACAAAATATACGGTACCCCCACCCAAGAAAAGCGCCCTTCCGTGCTTTCCAAGAATACTTCGATACTCAGTATCACTCCGTTTCGCTAATACAATGAAATGCTATGAACCAGTTATTTATTAAAAAAAAATTTAAAAACCCAAAAAAAAATTTTTTTGCCGACGACCATAGCTCAAAAGTTGATGTTGCCTTCATTTTCGGAGGACCTATCGTATGAAAACGATCCAAGACTTCAGGAAGGTTTCTGGCGACCGGAATCGTGTACACATACGAACATACATCCCCCGCACAGCACGTTTAGGCACCCCCCAATACGGGGGATTGATCTAGTGGGCTGGGATCTTCACCAAAAGATCCGCACCGCCGAGACGAAGATTTGATATAGTGGGTTCATTAGTCGGTTGGCTCGAATTTTAGAGATATTTCACTCAGAGTGGTTTTCGATATGAGGGAATTTCAATACTTCGTACACTTCGTATCGAAGTAATTGTCCACTTTTGTATAATAATGTCAATAACTGCTTTTTGAAATAGCTCCTGAAAACTTTACAGGGGTGGGTTCTTTTATCTAGTTACCTACTTGTTTGTAGTAAAATTGATTTTCTAATATTTCATATGTGATTTGTCTTGACTTATGTCAACCAAATGTCAAACCAGTTTTAAAATTCTAATGACAAATGCCCAATCTTTTGAACGATACACAATAATATTAAATAACACAGTAAGTTCTTGTCTTTTAATTAATTTAATTTTTTTATTTTATAGTTAGGATTTGATAAGAAATCACCCATCTTGAATATTTTCCTCACACAACGTTCAAGACAGCAACCTATTTTTGATCGGCAACTCGACCCTTTTAAGCAGCTTCCTGCAATGCACTGCTCACAGACAGACCACCAGTCCCAATCGTGGTCCAATATTAGAAAATTACCAGTTCTTGACAGCAGCCAGCCATCAGAGCAAACCTGGACCTCCACCTGCTACAGCTACCACCTCCTGGAATACACCTTCCCTCTCTCTCTCTGATGACACCCTTTTGGAAGCTCCTCTCAACAATAAATAGATTGACATAATTCCTTTTTTTTATGTTATATGTCAAATGTATTCTTCTAAATAAAGCTGTCCCAATATGACTCCTCAATTATTCACTTGTATATAACAATTCTTCTATCCATTATGTAAAACTACCACATACCAATTATCTTCTTTAGTTAAATTTTCGCTTGTCTTAATTATTTCTTAATATTTAATTTTTATTCACCATATAGATTTAGATTTTACCCTTTTTATATTAGCCAAACATTTTCTCAACAAAACAGGGTTATATTCAATATTTTAATTAGACCAAAATCGTTTTTCTACATACTTTTGTGTGTTATTTTTCAATAATCGGAAACAAAAATCCTAACTACCACATTTTCATTATTAATGCCTTCTAGTTTTATCTATTTTGATTTAAACCTACTAAATATTATATTATTTCAAAATTAACATTTGTCATTGATTTTCAAACTGAATTTTATCAAATGGTATTTTAATTTCAATCCACCTGTATTTATCAAATAGCTATGTTTCAGACACAAATCTACCTTATTCCCAAATAAATCCGAACCATTTTCATCTCATTGTAATATCCCAATTTTAACAAATTTTAATTCAAACCATATTAAGCTTGTATCATAACAATACTGTATTAGGAATTATTTCTTATTTATGTTGGCTGCTCGTTTTTAATAAAGAAATTCTATAACAGGTAAAATGTTTCAAACAAATATTAAACTACCGATAATAGTAATTTATTATACAAGACGATAAAGTTAAATTTTATTCACGAGTGAATTGTTTAACGTCCAGACGAAGTCGAGACGTTAATGATTCAAGAGTGGGTAGTGATATCTTTATCGTCGTGTATAATACATTTTTTTCTATAGAAAGATCTTTAACAATTCCCAAAGAAAATAAGGAAAGTCAATCACATTTTAAAATCTCAGTAGCTAGAATGGGTTCCTAGGATAATACGAAGCTGTAATAGTTAATTTAAATAAAAGTTAGAAAATTATAGTATATTATATCATGAGGACTAAAGTAGTGATGGGCATAACCGGACAATTTTCATAACCGAATTATTTGCATTCGAATGATATTAATAACCGAATGATTATTTGAATAATCATTCGAATAAATTTTGGATCTCGATTCGTTTCGATTTCGCCGGTTTTCCGGTTGGCGGTTCACCGTCATCTGCATCGTAACTTGCAGATAGCAGAGGAACTCAGTTAATCGTTAATTATAATAATTGTATAAATGATTTTTATTTGATTTCTAAGGAGTTTAAACCATTGAGAATAGCTATATCAATACTAATCATAAAGAAATTATAAATATGCAAATACAAAGTATCTATTGAATCTATTTTTAGTTCCTAAAATTCTCTAGTAGCCACCCTTCCCTTTTCGCTTGCACATCCTACCGGTATATTTTAGAATCCATAATTTATCTTCGTTCAGCCTTCCGCGGTTCTAAGGACGCACACTTAAAATTTTAAACATCGAAATCCACTTCTTGTTCCACGTTCATATCATATGACGACGGATGGGCATCGACTGCTCCGTTATTAAAAATTAAATATAAATCTGTTACGATATTGGAAAATCTTATTTCGCTTTCTGTTTATCCCTTATTAGGCATAATCAACCGCGTTTCGAAGCAAAAATTTAGGCCGTTATAAATTAATACCAACACAGCTTCGGCAAATCTCATACTCAGCAGAGCGTTATCTTTAATAGGAACGGCCCCATAAATTTAACTGGTCGATTGGGAGTCTCAAATGTGTTAATAACATCAACAAGCAGCCGCGAGCCTCACTTGGGTCAATCAGTACAATCTGCCTTGCTTATGGTTATGAATGACATATTGTTTACAGAATTTCGATTACTCGTAGGTCGCTGAGATACGGCACGTAGTACGTATCAAGATGAGGTTATTTTTCATTCGAATACTTGGAACGAAAACCGAATTACAGAGGTTATTTCAATAACCGGATAACCGGTTATTTTTCATTCGAATAAGCCCATCACTAAACTAAAGTGCATTATTATTTCCTGAGGGCCCTACTCAAGGGATTTAGGCACTTTAGTCCCGTGTGATATACGCTATTTTTTGCACATTTGGGAAGATTATCATCAACAATTACAATTTTACAGCAGGCCCTGGATAGCCTGAATCAGTTGGCAATACTGAAGTGTATTGTCAGTCTATGTCAAATTCGAGATTTGCAAGTTAAGCTTTGCGTCATTGTGTGCAGGACCGCCGCTAGGGTGTTAGCCGCCTGTGTGCCAAACAATTTTCGCCGCCCCTTCCCCCTCGTAAAGTACAAAATAAAGAGCTTTGGAATTAATATTATTTTATGTATATTTTAACTTTTTGCAAAGAACGCACTTTCTAACAAACTTGTTTTAAAAACCAATTTTTGCTTTTGTAAAACTTAAAAAGTAAATGGGTGGTGTGAATAAAAATGAAGCAAAAGCTTTTGCTTTATTTTCTGACACAAATATATGTTTTTCATCAAACAAAGATAGTGGTATAGTAAAAGCTTTTACTACTCTTTATTAACACTACCCAATGTCTCAGTATAAAATAGGACAAATATAAATCGATAACTTTTTTATACAATTATTTTAAAAATAAAATTATAAAAATTAGATATTCGGGGATGGGAGCCAAAAAATTCAACTAACATATATTTTCGAAAAAAAAACTTACCTCATAATTGTGAAATAGATAGCCTGGGACACACTTCTTTAATTGATAAATTGTTTTTAGGGTAAAATCGGGATAAAAGTTTAAATTGCACTTGCCGTGATTTTGTTTGTGAAAATCTCTTTAGCACACTATTAAGGTCTATGGTATCGCACAAATCGTGTTCAATAGAGAGAGTTGCCAAAGCCGATAATCTTTCCTGACTCATAGATGACCTAAGGTAGTTTTTTATCAACTTGAGTTTGGAGAATGAACGTTCTCCAGTTGCAACAGTGATCGGTAATGTCAAGAAAATTCTAATTAGCACGGTTAAATTAGGAAAGTATGATGATAAACAACTTTGAAGTATGTATTCAAGAATATCAATAGTATTCATATCAGATTTAAGATGTGGTTGTACAGCTTTAATTTCTTCGAATAATTCCTCCCCGTTAATATCGCTATGGTTTAGTTCCTTGTCTGTCAAGGCTAGTTCCACTTCGGCACAATGGGCTTTCAATTCATTGTCTCTAAGATCGCCATATTGGTGTAAATTATACAAAATTTTAAAGATATCAGTATGTTGGTGTAATAATTGAAATCTCTCATTAATGGCCCCGATCGCTGCATCCAAAATTTTAAAGCAAAAGTTGACTTTAAAAGACCTTTCTGGATCTTTGTTTTTGTTTTTGCATTAGGATCGGCGGCGGCCGCCCCTTTAAATCGGCCGCCTGCGTGTTTTGAACACAACGCACACATGGTAGCGGCGGCCCTGATTGTGTGTCAAATGACAAACAAAACCTAACCTACGAACTTCGCGTGTACATACATTTATCATAGTTACGGTAACATTTTTACTTTCGTCCCTAGGGACTAAAGTAATTACTTAAGTCCCTAGAGATTAAATGAGCTACTTTAGTCCCTGAATTAAGTGACTAAAGTGTCAACTTTAGTCCCGAAAGTGCAAAAAATTACTTTATCTACCCTTGATGTTAAAGTGCTTCGTTATCTACCCTTGCTGTTAAAGTAACACATGACCTTTTGTTTTGAGCCGATTAAAGCACACTTTAACATTATTTTGCTATAGAAAAAAAATAATTTATTTGAAATCGGCATTAAAGTACCTCGAAATCGTCATTGGATTACGAGAAATCGGCATTAAAGTAATCCATTGATTTACGAGTTTTTTGTAGGTGGCGAGGCGATAGGTAAACACGTCAACCGACGTTAACATAACCTACAAATGTTGGTTAAAATGTTGTAATTTCACGATTTCTCGATTTCAAATAAAACATAATGTATTCGTCGGCACTGAAGTTCTTTTTATCCCTCATGGGGTTTATTTCTAAAATCACATTCGCGATAAAAAGCTAAACTCCAGTGCCATGGTATACAAACTACTATACTCTATTCATTATGGCCCCGGATTGTCAAAAATTACGTTTTATGGTAGCACTGTTGAATTTTGATTGGTTTTTTTGTTACTACTAGGTTGGACAACGCAAAAGCGTAATTTTGAAAATTTGGGTTTTTGTTACCAGCCAACTTTTATTTATTTTTGCTTAAGTCAGTTCGAAATATAACCTATAATTTACAGTTTTGAAATTAGTAGCTTAATTAATTGTTTTTTTCTACTCCTGTAACTAAAATGCCATTTAACATACTAACATACACGTCGCTAAGTGACCTCTTAATCATGCCTTCATAACCTATGGCTAAAGAGCCTCTTAGTCATGAGCTGAAGTTGGCAACAATGTTTTAGTCATGGGGTGAAGTTAGGTTCAAATAGTATTTGCTTTATTAGCCACAGCCAAAACTAAAATCAAGTTAGTTTTCAACCGTCACTTTGACGTTTGTCAAGCATAATTTAACCTATTATAATAAATGTCAAAATTTTAATGAAATGATATGATGTTATATTCTCTAAATTTGTGGTCGTAGAAAAAGTATAGTATGCAACTCGTTTTATAAACTTATTAGTCACTCTTTTATTAAACACTCGCTCCGCTGCGCTTCGCTCGTGATTAATAAAACTCGTGACTAAAATGACGTTTATAAAACTTGATACATAATATACTATTAGTTACCCATAGCTTGACTTAAAAGTATTAACCATGATATAAAGGATTGTTCTTAATTGGATTTTGACATTGACAATCCGGGACTATAGTGAATAGAGTATATTTTATGCTAATATTTACCTTAAAAATAAATAAAAATGCAGTTTACGACAACATTGTCTCTGTCAAACATTCTAACCTAAAACTGTTTCGACAAAGTAACGTTACTTACATATCACAATATATAACATTTGCAAAAAAGGAGTGAACTGATTTTACATATTGCGCAAAATATATTCGAATAATATTGTGTGTGTGCGCATGTGGATGTAGGAGTGCATCTGTTGTATCAAGTTATTTTCCCAATAAATTGCACAAACAACAATACACTTGAACATGTATAGAGGCCTTATGGTTGTCGGGGGATCCACTCGGACACTTTTTCAAAGGGAAGTCTCGCCTTCGCACCCTCGTGCTTCCGCCCCTGATTAACATTCCAGTAAAAAGTGACGTATTGCCGTCGCGCAATGCACATTTCGTGGACAATTACAGCGCGTCCGCCGCCGCCTCGGAGTGCAAGAAACGATGCCGGAAATGCCAGAGGATCGACTGCGATTTGTTTCACTTTTCGAACCTGGAGAGCAATTCGCATTCGTACTTCCCACTCATACAAACTGTTTTGAAACGAGGTAAGGTGGGTAAACTTAGCTGGTCGCGACCCAAGGCCACTCGCGGCTCCTTGCGACTTGTTTTCCTTTTCTTTTAGTGCCCGCGGTCGTCTCGGTGTGAGTGCACGCCGGTTGCAAGTGCACCTTCTGGTACACGTTATTGGGGTAGTGCTTGTTGTGTTGCTATGTTCGAAAATGATGATAACACGCTACACCGCGCTCCTGATGCAGACGCAGGGATACAGGAATTCCTTCTCATCATACGAGTGAGTATGCGGCCCTAGTCTAATTTCGGAATGCCAGGATTTTGCTCTTATGCAAGTCGGGATTAATTTACAATTAAAATAGCGACCCGAGTGCCGACTGAGCTGCCTACTACAAAGGGTGGGTGCGTTGCGCTTTAAGAAAGTGTGGAGGAATTTATAAACCTGTTGATAAAATGGGCCAGGTTGGTCATGTTTTACGTTGTGTTTGGAACACGACAGAAAAAAGAGACATCCTACAACTTTTTGGAGGCAATGAAGAACATTTACACCAATTACTAAGAGAGTGGAATTATCATTATCAGTTATGGTTACGTATGAGTTTTATGCAACATGAATTCACTATGATTTATAGTTTGGATTTATAGTTTCTACACAATTCTAGTTTTTCTATGCTGCACTAAGTTACTGTTTACATCCCAAGTAACGCTAATGCTCTTATTGCTATTTTCAAGGTCGCTTTAAAACTATACAATAAAATTTCGAATAAAATAAAATGATCTTCAAGACAACCCCAAGACCACTATTAAAACCATTTAGTTTTAATTTTATATTCTTAAAGAGTTCTTCAAGGCAACTTTAAATGTATGTGTTTAAGCTTGCCATTGGCCACAAATATTCCCACCCCCCACTTGTTAGGGACTCGCACCCCGGCTCAAACTGGGGCAAGATTGGAACTGACCGTCTTCGCGACCAGAAGTGCCTGGCCGTTCATATTACCGAATAAACTAGTTATTTTTCTACCAGTGTTTGTTTTTGTTTGTTTGTAGGAATTAACCTACAAGTGTTTGTTTGTGGATTTTTGGGTCACTCGACTAAGCCAGCGAGCGTAAGCTCATACATATTACATGGTCCTTCGAGCCGGATGTGCTACAATTAATCTGTGTCCAGAGGGAAGTGCCTCGCAGCCAGCAGCAATACCATCAATTCAGTGCCACAATCAATCTGGGTCAAGCGGGAAGTGCCTCGCAGCCAGCATCAACCTCCATCAATCGCATCGCTACAATCAATCTGGGTCAAGCGGGAAGTGCCTCGCAGCCAGCATCAACCTCTATCAATCGTATCGTACTACAATCAATCTGGGTCAAGCGGGAAGTGCCTCGCAGCCAGTATCAACCTCCATTACTCGCATCGCTACAATTAATCTGGTAAGCTCACCAATTCCTAAGTTAAAATTTTC
>OW679197.1:71988010-72101403 GCA_940337035.1 Agriotes lineatus | reverse complement strand
TAAATGTATGTATTAAAACTTATTAACTGACGTTTTGCATTTAAAATATATTTGCGGCAGACTAAATTATCATGAGAATCATCACTAATCCTAAGTCGGACAACTTTTATAAGTCTCTATGGCAGAGTGGTAATATTTTAAACGTAACGCATACGTATATAAAGCAGATCATAAAATAATATTGAAATGCAAACTATTCTGGTAAAGAAATTAACAACGGGTGACACTTTTCTGACAAAATATAATAAATACTTCTACATAACTCGAGCGCCATCAATTTAATGTATTTTTCTATTATTTAAAAAATATCGTCAAATCTAAACATCTAAATGCTTTTTTTTACTAAATTGCATGTTTGGACACACCGTTCTTCAGTTATTTAAGAGGATCTAAGGCGCATATATTTCAATAAAATAATATTTTTTTCTTTTGATATTGAAAATGTCCATCAAGGCGGAGTCTGTATTTCATATAAAACATGGCGTGATCTATATTAAAACTGATTGCAAATTTATAGAACATTTTAAATCTTACAAGACTTAAAACAGCGTTTTATTTACCAGTTTAAGTATACAATTATCTCGCAGACGTCTTTTTACATTTCATTTTAAAACCAAGTTGCGTTAATATGTTCAAACTCGTGGCCTTATTGATTTAAAGTGCTCTTGCGCACGAATGAAATCCTAACCTCACAGTTATTTCTGCCCTTACTTTTATTTCAATTACCAACTTGTCGGTAATATTTTCCATTTTAAATATGTGTTCTAATTTTCTTTCACGCATAAAGTAGGTACACGCGGACTGCACTGGTTCACTAAATTAGCTTATTGAGAAGACGGCGTATCTCCGAATGTGGAGGGGGTAGATTAGTTTTAATAAAGTCATAAAAAATCGAAAATTTATTTATTTTAACCAAATTGGCTAAATTAAAACCTTTAAGTTTTAAAATATTCTTAATGTACTCTTTGAAAGGTAAACATGATGTTTTTGGGCTTAATGTGGAATTTTATTGAGTATATAAGCTTAAAATAAAATAGTTGTTAATGGGTTTTTAAGAATACATCAAGGGTACTCCATAAAACTACATTAAAACTATATGTTTCAAAATGGATCGTTTTAAAACCAACTTGCTATTTAATCCTTTAAAATAGCAAATTAGCTTTAAAATAGCCAATGTCAAGAGTATTATAAAACCAGTATAAGATCAATAGGACATTAAGAGCAAATAGTTTTTTTATTTTAATTTAAAGACTGCATTAAATTCTTTGCATAAGAATAAGTGGTCTTTAAGAACTTTTACTTTATCTTAAGGTAACTTTAAAACCAATATCGTTTTATTGAACATATTAAAGCACATTTAAAACCTAAATAAATTTAAAGTGTCTTAAAATTGTTACTTGAGTTGACAAGGAAGTAAATAAAAAAGTTTTTAGGTTTGACTTGACGTCGGGTCTGTAAGTTTATTAAAATAATTTTGCCATTATTTAATAGGTTTTAATTTAACTGACTTAATTAATATCCAATTAAAAGTTTAAAAGACATTTCTCAATCAACTATTGACAAACAGCAGATTTTCATTAATGCGTTCTTATTTGCAATATAAACAATAGAAGACATATGTAAACCCTACTATTAATAAAATACAAACGATAACAATGTAATGTTTTATAATAAATATTTACAAATATTACTGACTATCCAACACTATAACATATAAGCCAATCACATTGCAGAAATTTGCTTTTTTCAACCAATAACAGCAGTATATCACTGAATATTGGGCACCATGCAAAATATTCACAAAACAGTGTACGTACTCAAAAAATAAATAGCCTTGTTGCGAAGTATCGCTTAGCAACGATGTTCTGTCCTTAGTGATATCGCTAGGTTACGTAACACTAAACCCCAACAAACTGTGTGGCTTGTTTTAAAAATGTTAAAATGCTGTGTTTTGGAAGTATCTCGCTGAATTTAATTGAGAATGAATAATTATATTAATTGTTATTTATATTTTTCAATAAAGTTAATCGTTATGTATTAATATTGTTAAATAGTCGTCCCAAATACCACTCGAAGTGGATATATTTTTTTTTAATATTTTGCCCTTTCCATAGAAATTATTGCAAATTTCACTCAACAAAATCACATTTATATGTCACTCGCCTTCGGCTCGTGACATTTTTGATGTGATTTTGTATCGTGAAATTTAAACGCAATAATTTACATGGAAACGACAAAATATTTGTCAAAAATATATCCACTGCTTGTGGTATTACCCTTGAATATTGCCCTACATATTCAAAAACGCAATAGCGTGAAGCTATTAGTTTCCATGGAGATAATTTAAATTCAGGTGACAATTTTCCACCACTGCAAAATTTCAGTGCTGATTTGTGCCACTTTAACGTTAGAAATAGCAAAATTGTATGCAGGGCAATATTCTTATCAAATATCCCACCTGTACTAAATATCTCAGGTAAACAAAGTATCGATAATATCTGATAATATTAAATGCCCCAGGGATATTACAACTGATAATTGTACTGGAAGCTTTTGTTGATAATTGCTTTCCATTACTCTTAAAAACGAAGTTCCGTATCATAATGACAACATTACAGCTGGCATTTGAATTTCGAAATGAACGTTATTTTCGTACTTGTGTGAAAATTAATCGTGTCAACAAATTTTAACAAAACCGAAATGATTTTGATTTGTTTTTTGAATTTTTATTATTTCTCTAGCAACCAGGCTACTGTACCACTAGATATATATTTTAAATATTTGGATACTGACATTAAAATTACATAAACTGCCAACATGTAAATATTGTATTTTAGTAAGATTTTTATGGAATTCAAACAAATCTTGTTTATAACACGTTTCAAAATTCGTGTTTTCGTACACAACGTGACTACCGTAACTTGGCGGTTTCGGTGGACAATTTCATATTTAAAAAACACGATCATTTTGCATTTTATTATTACATAAATAGCTTTTTATACCTGAAGAACAATGCAGAGCATCACATCATGTACCATAAGTCATGCTTCTACATTTTAATACGACTTAATAATGTTACTACTTTTCATAATGAAAATTGAAGTAGACTGTAGTTTCAAAAAATATTAAGTGATAAAATGAACAATCCTCAAGGTTGAAATTAATTTAACGGGTTCGTAATAATACAGTTGGAGAAGAAATCCTTGAACACTTATATTGTAATTTTAAACACACTTTTTCTATAATTGTCACGTACATATTGTCGTCTGTTTTCAAGTTATTGTGTCATCCATATACATATTTATTGGAACATATTGTTATGACAGACGTCGAAACACATGATATTTGAAACCAGATATACTCGTAGGTACCAAAAAAGAATGGCATTGTATCTGAAATTTTGCTGAAATTGAAATTGAAATTAGGTTGTCTTTTGTTTTCAAGTTATTGTGCCATCCGTATTTTTTTTAATGGTAACTTATATTTTTCTGACGTACAGTGATCGCGAAAATCGGGTACATCTATCTTTTCGCAATGTAAACGCAACATTTAGAATAATACCTTAGTAATCCGTGTATTTAAATTAATTGTCAAATTTTTCGAAGTCATCGAACGTGCAACATCAGTTATTTAAAACATGTTTCGTCAGTTAAATGATTTCGAAAAAGAAAGAATTCTCGATAGGCTAATGAGAGGAGTGCCAGCCACTAAGAGCGATTGTAAAAATAAAACTTATCTTCCGAATATATATATAATTAAGTTATATCACAAATTGCAGGCTGTAATTGCAAACCGTGGCGACAATACAAAATATTAAATTTTTGGTGTTATACATTGTTCGTTTGTAAATTTAATTATTTATATAAAAACCATGTCGCTTTTTTTGTAATTTGCAAAACATAGTAATAAAATTAGAGGTAACTGTAAATTAGGAGTATTGAAACGTTTTAAACGATACCAAACTGTATAAATATGGTCACTATAGATCTTTCGAGATCTTTCCATACTTGAAATTCAGTACGGGCGGGCAGCATAGGGCAATGTAATTCTTAATGGAGTTTTGTGGCCGATATTACCACTTCTCAGCAGCGACCGACAGTCTAAGTTTGCTTGAAGTAATGCCAGATGTGGATAAGACGAAGCAATCTAGTCGTATTAGTAGTTGTTAAGTGCCCCGAAATACAAAAGCTGGATTTATTTATGATTGACGGATGCGTATTAACTTCTAAGCAGATTTGTGTTGAAATGCATAAGACCCTGTACCGAATTTTAAGTATGGAACGATCTGTAGATCTATTTAGGTGAACCCTATTTTATTGGTGATAACTGTACGTCAAAAAGCATGAACTTTTTAACCAGTAATACAAAGCATGGCATAAAATCCGCAAATCATTGCGGTAAGGAAAACTAAAGTGGATTAGTGTGGAACTTTTCCAGTTTATTTACTACTTAATTAGTGCAATTAAGTAAAATAAGGTTATTTCAATAAAAAAACTCTCCCTAAAGTTTCAGAGTTTAAATTATCGACTTGACAGTGTAATGGCAAATAATATTAAGTGCCAAATAAAGAGTTAGTGCTTCTTATTTATTTATTTATTTTGGTACGCAGCCAACACCCGTTAGGCCAATAATAGGCGTCGCTGTACATTTTATGGGGACTTCCAACCCCACTATTTGATTACTAGTTTTTTAAGTTTAACAACGATTACTTATCAAATCATTTTGGGAATTCAAGGCTATTGTTTGTTTTTCATGTTATTTATTCGAACAAAGCTAAAAGTTAGTTATATGCTACAAATGATACGAAATACTAAAGTGACTCCCATCTTCCTTTCACGAGGAAATATGGCAACGTTTAATTTCGTAACAAAACACATTTTATTTTATGCAAAATCACGGTACAATTAAGTGGTTTTATATGACACATACAATCCAGGACAAAATGGTAGTAAAGACCCACGCAAGCATTTTACCATTACCAAAAAACGACGTTGAACAACAATAATACCTAGAACTATAAATGTAAAACTTTCAACATACGTTTCAGGATGTTGTGTACGTAGATGACATTTCTAACATAAAAGCTCTTTGGATAGTAGTGACACTACACTGAATGGCAACGTGTATTTTGATTAAATTGCAAAAATCTACGTTGCCATTTTCCGAAAATCGGGTGTCTACTAGTAAAAATGCCAAAATTAAATTTTTCTGCGACCAGTACTAAAAGTATGCCTTTTAGCACTAGCTTCTTTCACTAAAAATGACGTTCTATAAATCAATGTGTTAAAAGCAAAATCAGCTGTTTACTTTTAGCACATGTGCTAAAAGTAAACAGCTGGTGAGAATTTAGAATTGTAAACAGAAAATGAGGTTATAAAGTTATTCTAGTTACTTCTTTCGTTCGGGGTAAAGTGTTTTTTAAATAATTAAAGCATTATGTAATGAATAAAGTCAAATGTTTGCTATTATAATTACCTTTGATGACTAACTTTCACAGCTACCGACTGCAGAAACAGTCACCTGCGCAGTCACGGCCATCTTTTTACAATGACATGAATTATAACTTTCATAAATGCAAACCTTTGTTAAATCGACATTTATGGATTAATAACAGTAAATTTAAGGCCGTAGAAAAAATATTTTGTGCAAACTTGTGCATAAACATTCACTTTCAGCACTTTTTGCACAAATAGCTATTTTAGGTTAAACTAGGGTGACAGTACATTGACGTACTTTACAATTTCAGACATAACATTTGACAACCATTTTGGTTGTTAGTTCTACGCCTCTGATAAACTTCACTTTAACGCCAAAATATCGACTGCCAACATGATAAAAAGAAAGTTACCTAATTTTCGTGTCCTTCCTCTTACTAAAATTAAATTACAGATGACAACTAGGTCTTCGTCATAACTAGGGTGCCTTGACGTTAATTGTACGTATTTGTTCTTTAACAGGGTGCGGACACAAATAGCTTCGTCCTTTTCTCAGTCGCATAGCAAATTAATCATTGCCACATTACTTTTCAATTGACATATCCACAAACCTTCCAAAAAATATTGGTAGGTATTTTATTGTATTATATTAAAGAAAACTATTTGTTATGCGCTACATTTTAGAATTTGCATAATGGAAAAGTGTATTAGAGTGTGAAAATAAATTGGGCAGAATTATCATGTTTATTTAATCTATGATGAAGTTAAATTGCCTATGTTACGCCAATGCACACGCATCACGATGAAACATAACCTATAATTGAGCAGTGTCAAGTATTGAGTTATTGTTACTAAAATTGAACAAAGGGAAAAGTATATGTCTTATTCAAAAGTACTTTGAGTGAGAGGGGACAATGATCTGTTCGTATCATGGTAAAGGACAAATACGTCAAATTGACATCAAGGCACCCTAGTCATAACGAAGTCGGCATATTTACGTAGTACAACTACAACAATCGCTATGTCATCTCATATTTATATGATATTAGAATTTCATGCACTTTCGAAGTCGCCAGAAAAATACTATTTTTAATTTAAAGCAACTCGATAGCGTCATAACGTTCAAAGAAAATACAATGTAAGTGATAATTATGTGTTTTTAAAAGTCATGTTCGTCGATTTTAACCCAAACCTTACTGATGGCTGTGGTATATATTGGAAAAACTAAATTTAAAAGAGAACATCATTGCCATTTTACTAATGTAATATCAATATTGCTTCCGCAAAACTAAATGATCAACGTGATGACATTTTGAAGTCTTTGTAATTCTTCACAGTCAAAATATCTCGGCAATTATAGGGGAATAAAATTTATGAATATGAATTCTATGTTGCAAATTCCAATTGTAGGTCCTTCTACGTATATATGTTTATTTTCATAAAAATATTTCTTGTGTTAAGATTTATAATTTGTATCATTGAGACTGCAGATGATTATTAAATATGTAGTATTGCGTATTAAAGCGTTGTAACAATTATTGTTAGGCATAACCTTGCAACTAATTCAGTTACATAAGTTAATTCTTTTACTTGATCTTATATTTTCTCTCTGACATCAAAGAAGTAGTGTATAATTGGATTAATTTAAATTAGAGGAGAACGTTAAACTCGTTTAATGTTATTATTGATACTGTAGTATATACCACACATTTCAGATTGATCTGTTTTCTCAGTTTTCTCGCCAGATTTGATTGTTTTTCTAGGTATTTCTCTATTGTTGTTCAGCTCCAAGTATGTGTAATACTGGTATTTCCACTAACATATCTATTATTTTAAATGCTACCGCCTACTTTTTATAAACTAAACGCACATTAAGCAATGCGTAGGTACGTGGCAAGTTATGTTCGCAGTTGATATAAAGCTGTTTCTACTATTCATCTACAAGAAATATTCACAGATCAACTCTACGTGCTCTTCATTATTGAAAAATAGAAAAAAGTCATTTATGATTAATGAATCAGGACATTTCATTTCCTTAAAGATAATCATTTGGTACATATTATGTCTAAATGGTATTCCTTATGTACTATGCAAGATAACAAAAACTGGTACAACTCTTGATAGAGATTTTAGAATAATTTGATTAGGTAAAACGAGACTTTGAACAATTACGTTTATTATATCCATAGCAACGTCTGAACAATTGACAGTTAAGTTAGAAATACCTAGCAACTGTACATATTAAAGCAGTCACATTTACAACAGACCATACTTACTGTACCATTTTTTTTTATCTTGCATAGTACATCTGCAAAACTACATATTTCTATAGAAAATTGATATTACTAAGTGTATATATAAAAAAACATAACAACAGTTATGTAGCGCAATTATTCAACTGTGCATGTTTAAATATACACTGTGCTTCAAAAAATACACACAATGTGAGTTCTTGTGACTAAAATGCGACATTAGTATTTTTTATTGGTTTGTTTTAAAACTAAAATTCTTAACATAGTATGCCACTCCTTTACCAGCATACGCGAATATTTTTCATCAACAAAAACTTGCATCCTTCTTCTGAAGGAAATATAATGTTTACAAAACTGAATCATTAAAAAGTGATAATATTTAGTGCGTTTTTTAGGATATATTTTTTTACAGTTGACACTTTTTATGTCGACACTTTTCAGAAGTTTTGATAAATTGTAAGCTTTAGAATACTGCAGCCCCGGAGGAGGTCCTCATATATTTATATTTCTAAATAGATCTAATTTACTTCATAAGAAAAAAGACCGTGTAGTCTTACATTTTGTCACGATTTGGAAAACAGTTTTATTAGATTATTTTACCTAAGATTTGCGTATCTGTCCAAAATTTTATTACTAGCAACTTTTCTTGAAAACTATGACGTCATAGTAATCTTACATATCTAGATCGTAAAATAAGGGAAAACATACCCAAGTTAAGTTAAGGTACTTATTTGTTGATAAACATTTTCCTGCCATATAAACCTTCTAAAATACACTGTATAGTTGTTCTTAATGCAATGTGAAAACTTCCATGTAGATAGTAATAGATCTTACAGTGACCTGCCTCGTTTAAATTTGGTACATAGAGTAGGTACCTAAATAAGGGTTTTACAAAATAAGTAGTAGGGAGTGCATTATCAGGAAAATGCAAGTATGTTAATTCTGCTATTTTGGTGAAGTTCGAAATTATACTTATTTATACTCGAGTGTTGTTTAAAGATACAAAACGTGTAGTATTTTAGACGATAGAAATCAACAATACGTAACTCTTTCTTTTATAAAATTCTCACGTTGTAACAATAACCTGCTTCCTACTACAATATAAATATTTAAAGAAGCCGTTGGGAAAAATGTTTTCTTATCGCCCCGTTAATTAAAACGAATATTAAGTAGAAAAATACGAAGCACTTTCATTGTTTCCTTTGGATTTATTTAATTACTTAATATGGGCATGCCTTTTGATTTACTTTAATACAGTTTACACTTAATAAACTCAGCTAAATTATAGTTGTAGAGAAATGGATAGTGCAATAACTTGTTTAGTGTATTTATAAAATCTAAGTATATTTCAAGGGATCGCTTTGATTAGCACTAAAATACCAATAAATCAAAGGGACCATCCTTTACGATTGTTTATAAATTCACAATAGTATTTCTGGAAATGCTGCTTAGAATATAATATTTCTAGCAGCTAGTCTTATCTTCAAAGCGTGTTATATCGCACATCCTGTCTAGGAAGCATTAAATTAACATAATGGTTTAGTAGTTAAACTTAAAAGCTCTTACTGAACTTAAATTAGTGGCAGTGCACTGACAATAAAGCAAAATTGCTAGCTTGCAGCAGTAAAGCGGGTAATCGCTCATTTTCACAAGTCTATTTTTCTTATCTGACATGATTGCATCTGTTTAGAGAAGAATATAAATCTAAATATAGTGGATGATCCTGGCTTATGCGATGTCTAGCGTCGTTTTTGTCAGCTTCTGCTTCCAGCTTTTAGATAATTATATTTTTTACGACAGAAATTGCCAGTGGGAGAAAATGTAATGATCGGCTTCGAATGATTGCAACAATTTTTTTTGTGAAATAGGTGCTGGTTTGTACATTTGTTTCATGTTTAGATGCCGTATAATTAACTATAACCTACCGCGTCTAAGGAAACCTGTCGTTAGGAGTAAATTGTTGTAACACGATTATTTCTGCCAGGAAAACAATGATTCTCAGGTTTAAATATTTCACAAAATTTTGCAAGAGACTAATTTTGTGGTTAACGCTGTGACTCATCATAATCTTGGAGCTAATGGAATTAATTGAAAAACAAGTATTTAGATCAACTAGTATGATTTCAGTTATTTATGACTAAGGAGCTGCTTTTCGGTACATTATGGTATGTCAAATCTGTAACACAAAAGATGATAGTTTTACAAGGTCATAGTATAAAACACTGCTGACTGCTGGAGTCTGTGATTTGAAAATATCACAATTCGTTAAAACCCTTCACCCCACAAATATTTAACAACTGCCAAATACATATTTTGACAGCCAAGATGCCATCATCAGTAGCTAAGAAAACTAACACAGCAAAATGGCAACGAAATGCTCGTGACCAAATCACAAATGGAAGTGGACGATTCCCGCGCATTTTACAGCTTTATACTGTCTGACTCGGAGGGCGTGGCCGAGGGCCAATTAACATGGCCGACGGCCATTTAACTTCAATAACTCATGCAAGATGGAGGAAGGAATAGGTCCACCGTCTTTGTTCAAAAGCTTATTATCTCGGTTCTTAAAAATGGTCAAGATTTCAAAAGAATCTTGTTGCTTTGTTGAAGTTAACGCGTTTACAATTTTTAGGTCATCCTCCTTTATACTATTTTTCGAATCTGTTGAATCTAAAATGAGCTATATGTTTTTTAAACCTGGTACCAAAATTACGACGTGTTTGCCCAATATATTTAGACTCGCAATGGGAACATTTAATTTCGTAACTTCCAGATCTCTCCAAAGTCATCAGTTTGTCTTTTGGACTTCCAAACAAATTTCTAATATTGTTGTTTGAACCATACACAACTTTATGGCCCGATTCTTTAAAAACGTTTGCTAGGCCCTTTGTGGCCGGGTGCAACGGAAGTACATCAAAATTTGCTACAAAGTCACTTTTTCGACGATTTCTTGATATTTACGTTTATTTGAAAATGTAAGCATTTATGAAATTGTTTATTAAACTATATGTTAATTCTAGTGATAGTCAAGTTTGTAAAAATTCCAGAATCTAAAAAACTGTCGAATGCTTTCATTGATCTTATTAGAACAATAATATAACGTGATTATCTATTATACAGCTAGACAAAAAAAAAGAGAACAGGAGCCAATGAGTTAACACGGTTTCTGAAAATCGGCTTTGGAATTAAAAATATTGTTGGTAACCATAGTAACATTACAAAAATCTTCTAACTTTTGAACGTATTTCCCTAGCAACTATATCTTTCTGAAAGCCGACTAGTTTGGGGCGGATAAAGGAGTTTTTAAATCAAATTTCAAAATGCTGATCTTCAGGATGCTGCAGGTTTTGTTTGTACACTAATTTCTGGGACAGCCGGTATAGGAGAGCTTACACATATCTTGTCCTGTACCGTAATAAAAATTTAAATGGTTTAACAGGATTTTCAAATAATACTTGAAAAAAATTGTTTTATAATCGAATTTCTGCAACATCTAACCCATTTGGAATAAATTGTACAGAATACCATTTTATCCTTAAAATAGAATACTTCAAGCGAATTCCGTCAATACTGAAAGTTGTACGCGTACGTGAGTTTTCGCAACTATCTGCTAGGTGCACATCCTGTGTTTTAAAGTACTAAAATGTGTGGCTATGTTGCTTTAATTTACTGTTTTTTTCTTTCACTGTGAGCAAAGACTTTAAATTTTCTTTGAGGTAAATAATAAATTATTGAAACGTGTTTACGTTTTTCTATGGAAAGTGAATTGCCTAACCGGATAGCACGTACAGAAACTATATTCTGCAATTTAACTATAACTATTGTGGCTATAAGCTGATGTAGGAAATAAAATAAACCTACAGAAAAACGACAAATTGGTGATTGTGCTCCATTTACTTTCTGGCGATATCGGAAGCAAAGCGAAACACCCTCTCTCATATTGGAGATTGTATATGCAAATGGTCATTTGCCTAAATTTTAGTCATATAACGAAATTTGGCAAATATCGTGCCTTGTTCTACCTTGTTTAGGTTAGTTGCAGCCTTTGATGATTTTTTTCACTTCCATGGTCGGCGTTGTGTTCAGTCGACGTTGTGACCTATGCAATAAGCACTTAGCATATGCCTAGGCAAATGATCATTTGCCTAAATTTGTGCTTACGACATATACAATTATTTGTTAACGGATACTTTTTCGGCGCTTGAAATAAATTTGCTATAATTATTGGTTATAAAGAAACACATCAAACTGTTTTCTCGCCATTAAGCTGAGAACTCATTTAGAATGTATAGTGATGCTGGAAACTATATGCTTATAAATGTGGTTGTGCTCAGTCTTCTTCATACTACGAGACAAGAAACGTTTATTTTCAATTCAAAGATAAGTTTATTTAGTGAATTTCTAGAAAATGTATTACAGACGGTAGTGTAGAACACAACGACAGCATAGAAAAGTACAAAATATATTTAAAAAGTAGGTATATTTTGTTCGTTACATAATTTAATATTAATTATGAGTGTTTAAAAAGATTCTCTTTTCTGAATACGATGGAAACAGTTGCAGTACTAAGCTATAAAATGTTATGTTACGTGGTAATAATTCCTGAATGTATTTCAAACTATTTTCATTCAACGTTGATAGGGTAGTTTTCAGTAAGCCTTTGAAGAAGATATATTTTATGCAGTCATACTCACGTATATACATTAAACTCTTAAAGCTACGTTACTTACGTGGCTTGATCTACAAAGACTTACCAATACACAAAATCAAGTGGGCATTATGTGAAAACCTAATTTTAAACTATGAAGTGTAATGAGCCCTTACTGTTTACAAATTATCTTTATTTCATGGCATTTTATTATTTTTATTATGCAATAAAAACGAATTTTTATTCCTAACACCTTTATTAGAACCAGAGGACACACATTTAGTTTGTAAGTTTAAAATTTAATTTAAATGTTGACTTAAAACTTAACCATAAGAAATCCTGGGGTATTTTTTCAAAAATAATTTAGAAGAATCAGCTTTCTTTGGCATGGATGCTTGACATTTTTCAGAAGAACGATCATATGACTGCACAAGTGTTGATGTAGGTCAACAGTAGGCAGCTATTTTTTTATTGACCGTTACTCTGCTACACGCCTCTGCGACGACAGAACACTTTCTCACTCGATTATCAAACTGGAATTGCTTAATTTCCTCTCACAAAGCAAACATCCTTTATTTTAGATTAAAATCGCGACCCAAAAAAGTTGTTTCTAAAGCGGATTTAGTGGACTTCCGCCTCTGTTCCGGTTAATCCATCAATTGTAGTCTTTTTGCGATGGAATGAAGTGAGTAATTACGTCACGTTCACGAGTTTTAGGTTTCGCACAGGGTTTCCCAAACTGTTGTATTTAAATAAAATGTGATCGTTTTTACCTTCATAAGTTTTCCAAATTTGGTTCTAAATCAGTAATTGCTACTCTAAGTGCACTTCAGTGCTGAGTTTCCATATATTTTTTATAGAAGCCACCGCAGAAAACCGAATTTCACAAAGCGAAGATGTAGGAAAACGCATGGTTTTCGATGCATTTGTTTTAGATGACTTATTATAATTACTGAAATCGTTTAAAGCTACAAAGATTTCTGTAGCTTCAGAGTTCTCCATAACGTGTTAATTCCATCTGAAAGTTCTAATATATTTGAAATTAAACTGTACCATCTTAGTGAGATGTTTTGAGTAAAAACACGAAAAATTATTGTCGGTAGCCACAACATTTAATTATAATTGCTACATATGTTCCGGCATAATAATTAAGAATGCCAACTTTAGGCGATTAATCTACAGTCAATTAATCCTTAGACAAATTTGAAATTAAAGTATGTGAACATAGTCAACTTAATTTTGTAGGTTATCTTTTGTTATGTTACTTACTTTGCTAAATAGAAAAAAATATTATGGTTTAAAGTTATCATTACCTAGGAGTCCTCTCGTTTAGTATAATTACTTTGTCTCCTGAGATGCTTGTCATGACAAAGGACCAGATAATTATCCCTTCAGGTAAAGGAACTCAGAATTGAAAGTGAAAACCACCGTTAAACGGGGAATTTGAAGAAAGTGGTTGGAAAATTAACATGAACGTCATTCAAAAGTGTTGGATTTTTTTTTAAATGAATGGGTATCTGATCTACATAAACACCGTGAAGAATGGAGAAAAAGTTACTGAATTCAAAAAATTTCAAGGTGAAATAAATTTGAAGATATTAACAATATGAGTTCACTATGTGCTTAATTTTAGCCCTCGATTTCAAAATGTTAACTATAGAAATGTAACTCTTAAAACTTAGGTAATTTATTTGAAAAGTATTAACTTATTATTTTTTTCATTTCATTTGCGCTATTTACTTTACACCAAAATATTTCTCTATTTAACTTTTAATATTTTTCAATTTTATAGAGTCAGCTGAAGGCTCGGATTTCACGTTTCTCATATTTTTATGAATTTTGATTCACCATTGGAACTTTTGAAATTTCTTAATTTTTTTCTCAATTTTTTAGGATGTTTAAGTAGACAAGACAACCATTCATTAACTTTTTTCCAACACTTCTGCATAACTCTGATTAAGTTGGTAAAAGGTCGCCAACATAACGAGATCTTCATATTCCCATTAAACAGTGGTTTTCGCTTTTCATTTTGAGTTCCGTTATCTGACAGAATAATTATTTATTCCATTGTCATGACGAGCATGTCAAGAATACAAAGTATTTATACTAAACGACAGGTTCGCTCCTGATTTCAGAATAACAACTATAGAAACGTATTAATTTTTTGTAAATTCATTTGGGCTATTTACTTCCAACATTTTTTCTCCTTATTTAAACTTTAAATAATTACTAATTTTCACATTTTATAGGTAGTCAGTTTACGGTCCAGATTTCCCGTTTGTTCATATTTATAATTTCTTTAATTTCGATTCACCCTCGAAATCCTTGCATTTTAATGTTTCTCCAGATACTAATTTAATTAAACTTTCTTCCAAAATTTTTGCACACATTTCAATTCAAGTTTCCACCAATTGTTCTCATATTAAGTAGGCTAGGATAATTATCGATTACTTTGTCATAGCAAGTATCTCAATATACAAAGTAATTATACTAAATCAGAGGACTTCTACAGAATGGATGAATTATAATATATTTTTCACTTATTTAACAAAGTAAGTAATACTGTTTAAAAAGGTTAAGTTTACCATGTGCACATACTTTAGTTTAATATTTGTTTGTTGGTTTATTATGGACAAGGCCTAAGCATGGGTGTAGCAGGTACTTTAGACACCAACTGCTATGGTCATATGGTCAAAGCCCTACTTAGAATTTTGCCGAGACTAAGGAGTTTGAACCCTAAGCAAGGAACGGGGGATCGAACTCGCGACCTTTAGATCAGCAGTCAGAATGCTTAACCACTGAGCTACGTAATAAATTGTAGATTAATCGTGTGAAGATGCAATTCTTAATTATCATGTCTAAACATGTGACACGTATAATTAAATGTTATGGGTACCAACAACAACTTTGTGTTTTTTTCTAATATCTTTATTGTTATTCGTTCCTTGCAGCTGGGTATTTAGAATATTTATTTTTTCAAAAACGTCATTAAAACAAGCCACACTTCCGCCTACATTTTTGGGCACCTGTGTGATTTTCTTCCTTCAAATAGGATTTTTTTTTGTCTGAGCTCAACGTAGTACCATTGATTAATTACATGGTAGTACGTTGCCACGAGAAAACTACGGAGATTCATAATAAACTAATAATTTCGAATAATCACTTCCTGTGTGGCCGCACAGTCTAAAATAGCATTCTTCGGTTAAAGGTCATATTTTTATATATGAGTACCGTAGTTAACTACCGAAATACTAATAATTGATAAAAGTGAGTACTATAGCCCTAGGCTATAATTTCGTTTGAGCCTAGCGATTCCTTATGAAAAATTCAATGATTCCAGGGGCCATTTAGATTATTTGTAAATATAAATTTCTGCAAGCTTACATATAATTAGATAATTATATACTGGGTGAGTTTTTTAAAGCGTTACAAGATTATATCTCGAAAACGGTTTAAAACTTGTTCATGAAATTTTGGCAAGATAATAGGGAGATGGGGGGACATATTTAAACATATTTTCGACATTTACCATCTCTCTGCATTTTGAGGGGTGGGGGATAACTTTGAAATTGTAAATAGGTCGATTTATTTTTTTTATAAAATTCGAATCGGCGTAAAAACTACGCATGTGTACAAAAACATTTTCATTTGCTTTTGGTTACGGAATTATGATTTATTAGGTTATAAAATAACAAAGTGAGAAATAATCGTTAAAACGTCAAAATTTTCAACTGGCTTAAGTAAAAATAACGCATTTCTATGGAAATGAATAATAATTCTGAAATAAGTGAACTTGATTTATAGGTAAAATTTATTTATACAGGATCCAGCAACAGGTATGACATGTTTTAGCAATCTACTGCAAGAACAGGAAAGGATAAAATAAAACAATTTTTTAATAAATAGTAACTTTAATATATGCAATTTTAATTCCTAAAGATAATTTCATTAAGGTGCCCCCCCATGGACTTCTAAACACTGTTGCAATCTACTCCTGAAATTTCGCATAACTCGCTCCAATAATGCTCCATCAATAGCCTATATTTCTTGTCCAATGTAGTCTTTAAGATCTTGAATTGTGCGGGGACGCCTTTCAAAGACTTTGTGTTTAAGATATCCCCACAAGAAAAAATCGGGTGCCGTCAAATCGGGGGAATTTGATGGCCAGGTTATGTCTCCAAATCTCGATATCAGCTGAGTTTGCACTACTGACTGTGTCAGTATAAAGCTTTTCACAACAAAAACGCGTTGATAAATCGGAAATTTATCCATTAGTAAGAAAACTGCATCTATTGACATAAAAACTTATGCCAATTTGACAACCAACAAAACATTTTGTTTTCCACAACAAACTACTCAAAATGGATCATACCTGTTGCTGGACCCTTTATTTTAAATTCTATCAAAATTTAGTTAATCATAATTCAATAACCGAAGGTCAAATAAAAAAAGTACATCATTTCAAATTCCAAAGTTACCCCCACCCCTCAGAACACAGAGAGAAGGTAAATGTCAAAAATATTTTTAAATATGTCTCCCCATCTCCCTATTACCTCGCCAAAATTCAATGAAAATATTTTAAACCGTAATCGAAATATCGCCTCGTAATACTTTAAAAAACTCACCTGGTATATATTTTTTGTATAAAATTGCCGGTTAACTGGAATAAATTCTAAGTAGTACTTTTATCTGAATTTGTATGGAGAAGACCTCCGATATCTTTGTATTTTGGCAGAAACGAACATCTTTGGAAATATTTATTACAATATTTATTCCATAGCAAATCATTTGTTTTTAAGTTTTGCAATTGTGCTTAGAGATGGTATTATTATACCGGGTGTAACACATTTTTGAAACTTGGCACATCATATGTACTAGATAAACGTAACTTTTTGACATATAAGTGATATAATGGATAGCAATTTTTTTATTTTTAAATTGAACACCTTGTTATATATTAAGGTATTTTTGGGTTCTACATAATATTCTGAATCTAATGGTACGTTTCCAGTATCAAACTCTTTTTAAATTTAATTTTTATTTTTTAATTTAAGTATGTCATACTTGTTCCTCGAAACTAAATTTTTCAAAGGGAACCATATTGGCACCAAGGCACCATTCAATACTATCACTGTTATACAAATATTTATTTATGGAAAATGGCAAAAACATGTAGTTGCTGCTACCAAAGTTTACGCCGATCGATATTCTGATCGACAATGCTTTGCTAGAAGTTGTTTTAAGTGGCTTGCAAATCAATTACTAAAAAAGACCAATAACGATTCCAAATTGAAATAAAATGGATTTTTAAACTGTGATTTTGATTCTGTTAGTCGCACATTTAAATAAAACGTATGGGTAGATTTCTTATTACCTTGGTACCAATATGGCTCCATTTGAAAACATTGAGTTTCGTTCCAAAAACCATTATGAAAAACTTTGTTTAGTCATAAATCACATAATTTAATATTTTTGACGTGATTTCGATTGTTCTAGCTTTACATGGGTTGATTGGAATAAATCGGAACAGTCATGGCAGACTTAAATTAAACCATAAAAATTGAATCTAAAAAAGTCCGAATATTTGCAGATATTGATGGAATTACATGGTCGAAATCGTGTTGGTTACCAATTACATAGTTATCCTTATCCATATTCAAATAATTTTTTGCCTCACTGTATCATCATTTGGATCAGAGCGGGCTGTTTCTACTCTTATGCATGTCATCATTGCCATCTCCACCAGTACTATTTCTGGAAAATTCCTTTGCACTGGCGTGGATTCAAGTTGCTTCTGGATATACATCAACGATGCGTATCACCGCTTCATCTTGTGTCCGGCTGTCCTTTGTAGGAGATTATAAAATATCACAATTCGAAAGGGGCTTACGATAACTAAGAGTTTGGGAAACGCTGCTTTGCCTACTATTAGGAGGAAAGTGCATTTTTTGTTTTTCCAGGGGCAGTTGTGATGTTTTTATCGCAGTATGCAAACGACCGCCCGCCCGTCGGAAATGGGGTGCGAAGTCGTAGAGTGGTTACCACTTTGTAGCTAAACTACCTTTTAATTAAATAAAATAATTAACATCCTCTGGGCACCGTAAATTTATTAAACACGCCCAGGGGTCTGCTCTTCTGTGATGATATCTCGCCCTTAGCTTCCTGCAGCCTCCGTCTCGCTTCCTCCTGCGGTTACCTTCCCGAAACTGCAGTGGAATAGGATGTTTAATCGTGTATTTAAATTTAATGGTCGTCGGAAATATTATGCTTCCCTAAGTGCACGAATACTTCCAGCAAGTCGCTGGACTGTGCTGAGATAAGAAATTGTTGTTTGTACGGCCGCGGTGTTTTCATGCAGCTCTCCTTCCGTGGTTTTTGCGTGAAAAGCCGCTGTGTGTGCGCTTCCGGTCAGTGCGTTTTAATTTTCACATCTTGCTTTAATTATCAGGGACCGCAGCCTACTTTGATCTGCGCGTTCTGCAATTCAGACGCTCTGATTATATTCAGGCATTTTTCGGAATCTTGGTTTCCTGCGCTGTGATAATTTCTGATTCGCTCTTAATTACTTTCCAAGCAACGTAATTGTGGAATTGTAACTGTTTCGCTTAATTACACTCGTAGTGCATAAGATATCAGCTCTAGTTCGCTTCGGTTAATCGCCCGTGGAAACTTCTGTAATGTCTTTGCGTTTCCTTTAAAGAATGAAGTGAGAGTAGTCAGCTGGAAAGCGCGGTCTATACTGCCTTGTTTTATATTTTAGAAACTCAATTTTCTCTGAGAAATTGGATCAGATGCAGCTCCATGTAATTAAGATTGCATCTAATTTTTTGACACAGTTAGCAAAGGCAATAAACCTTGACTACGTAGTCTCAGAAACGGAAAAGTATGCCTATTTTGTAGAAAACTCATTGTTATACTGTAAAACGGCCACATAATGCAAGCGAGTTTAACAATACACTACTTTAGGTAAAAGTATTTTAGCATTTTATATAATAACTAGTGAATCACCCGAGCTACGCTTCGGTTCGCCAATTTAAGAGAGATTCATTAATATAAATTTTAAAACAAGATGCATCGGCCGGGAATCGAAACCGGGCCGCCCGCGTGTCAGGCGAGCATTCTACCCCTGCACCAACATGACTTGGTTCAATAAAGCGCTGCTATAATGGTATATGAACATAGTGAATCACCCGAGCCAACAGCCCACGGCCACAGCAACAGCCGCACCGCAGCCCACGGCGACAGACGCTTCGCTTCGATGCTTAGAGGATTTAATTAAATTAAAACTGTTTCGTACTTTTTTTGAAAATAAAAACCGGCCTACGATCTAAGTCTAAAAATTTGCGAACTTTTAAGCCATCATACAACTTAATACAAAGAAAGAAATAGATCAACGATTTTATGTTACAGGATATGTTCAGTCAATAGTTATTTGATAAAGAAAACACCTAAAAAGTCTTAATTATAATTAGAATAATCTACTACTGTGTACTAGAAGATCATTTTTATTCAATCTATAACCATCAGACGCTTGTTGAAGGATTTTATATAACTGTGTGGATTTGTAAACTATATCACCCATTCCAGGCATTTAAAAAAACTTTTTATTCCCGCTCCACTGATCTACATTGCTGACTCAGCAAATCTTTGTTGATTGTATGCCATTACATACTATTTCAAATAAACCCCTTTTAATTAAAAGCTGGTTGCAAATCCGCATGCTCCAAGGACTGGTCAAACAACACTCGGACGCGTGTCCGACCTATAGTGGTAGTAAAATCGCAGCCAGCCGTGCCTCGAAGAGCACGTTAAGACGTCGGTCCCGGTTGTAATTTCGGTGACAGTCATTAGGTTACGTCAGAGGCGCTCGCGCAACCTGAAAACTCTGACACCAGGCTTCCTACCACAAGCCATACGATACACACAACAATTAAAAGCAGAGTAAAAAAGTGAGAAATGGGTTTTTATTATACTTAACTGCAACGATTCTTCTTCCATCGAGTAGGATATGGTTCTATTTGTTTTGCATCGCTATTCCGTTGACGACGATAATTTTTAAGTTGTCTTCCTGGTAGTGTTTTGGTCATTCTATTGTTGTTCATTCTTTTGGGTTTTGCTCAGTTTACCACGTCCTGTACATCACACCATCATATTTCTGATCTTCTGCGTCTGTCTCTCAGTGATACTCCAGTCAGGTTTCGCAAAATTTTCATTTCTGTCATTTTTAATTTGTGTTTAGTGATTTGCGTTTCTGCTTTGTTTTCGTTAGTTATGTTATTATTGGTATAACCAGCGCTTTATACATATGCCGGGTGACCGGTTTCAAAACCGAACATAGCAAAAGGATTACAGAAACATTTAGTTGAATTTAAAAAGCAAGGTTTTCTAAATCAGAAATTCGCATTATAGGGTAAGGGAAAGGCTGAAAGTCCTTAGACATCAATTAGGTAGACATATCATTTGGTTACTAAAAATTAAAAACTTGCTATATTCGGATTTGAAGCCGGTCACCCGATATAATCTCAGTTTGCTCCCTTGATATATACAGTGTGGAAATTAAGTAGTGCATAAATTCGGTAACTCCTCTGATTTCCGTTTTGAAGAAAAAATCTCAAAGGGGTGTACCGGTTTAAATTTTAGCGCATATTTCAAAATCATTTTCAGATTTTTATATCATTTGTTTTAAATGTTATGAGTTCGTCACTATAATAGGTTACATTAGAAAAATAATAAAAAATACCTTAAAGTTCAAATAGTAAGGATAGTTACCTGGGCTTCGATGCTTGTACATTTATTTTTTTATGTTGGAATTACTGTCAAAGTCAAAAAATACACATAACGAAGTTTTTTGTTTCAAACCAAGCTAACTAGAATTACTCTTTTAATTTCATTCGTATTTACTACATGAACTTTAAGGCCGTTTTCCTATTTTTTTGCTAATGAAACCTATTTCAAATTTTATACCGTTGAAAACAAACTAAAACTTGCTACCGAAAAAAAAAAGAAAAAATATATAGGTTGTCATTTAAAATATTTATGCAACAAGTGCTAAAAGTGGATGTTTATATTAGCAATAACACGTTTAGCACGAGTTTACAATATTTTTTACGACCTTAAATTTACTGTTATAATCCATAAATGTCGATTTAACAAAGTTTTGCAGTTATGAAAGTTACAATTTATGTCATAGTAAAGAGATGGCCATGACCGGCGTAGGTGACTGTGACTGCAGCCGGTAGTTGTAAAAGTTATTTATCAAAGGTAATTATAATAGTACACAGTTTATTTTATTCATTACATAATGCTTTAATTATTTAAAAAGACTTTACCTCTGACGAAAGAAGTAACTAGAATAACTTTATAACCTCACTTCCAGTTTAAAATTCACAAATTCAAAAGCAGCTGTATACTTTTAGCACGTGTTAAGGGTAAACAGCTGAAAATAACTTTAATATACGTTGTTCTCTGCAATTTGAATCGCCACACCCCTTTCAGGTTTTTTCTTAAAAATGAAGATTGTGTTTAATTTTTTCCTAACTGTTTTTGTTCATGTCTAGTGTGTTTGGAGCAATCAAAAACGTGTAAAATGGCCGCATATAACTAGGCAATGCATTTTTAGTAAGCATTATTTTTCAAAATAATGAAGCTTGTGTCTTGCTTTCAGATAAAATTAATTTTTATTGCTTCTCCAATGATAGAAGTTCTACAATTTCAAACGATTGGCCAGATGTTTGCCATTTTAGTGTTCTAGTGTTTAAAATTTATAAAAAAATTGAGAAACCTAATATTTCTACATGATCACCTAATGTCATGTTTTGCTACCGGTAGAAGTTGTAGCTCAAAACTGCCTTTTTCGATTTCTAACACAATATGTGAACGCCACTTGGACGTAGGAGCTTCTCGTTTCATATCGTCTTTAGCAAAGCTATTGATCACCGCATTTTTACTGCTACTTGACTGTCAGTTCCGTTTCCCCTTGTTTGGATTATGCGATGCCCTGTTTGACAGCCATTTCATACGTCGTGAAGTTGAGGTTCGGCATGTCCTTTCCATCAGCATGTCGTTTTCGATAAAGTGCCGGCGATGTATACGAAAAAGAGAGCGGCGAAAAGCGAGTTTGCTCAGCTTGAATAATAACCGAGTAACGAGCCAGTCTTAAACTTTTGTCGGGTTTCAGCAGCTTAACTTTGATACTTTTTTGGTTTCTGTTGTTGACGTTTACCTTTCAGGCGATATGTGATAAGCGGGTCGATTATGACGGCGCAAGTTGGAAACTTTTTAAATTCGAGTTCTTTGAAAGGGCGTCAATATTTTTATAATGAAAAGTGATGGATTGCATTTCAATTGCTAAATGGTTTGTGGAATATTAAATCACTTTTAATTTTTGGAGAATGCCAAGTAGTGATATGAGCTTGAAAAGTTTCAGTGAAAAGTTTCAAATTTTATGAAACTTTTCAAATTTATAAGTTTCACATGTTTCAAAAATTTCCAAAAGTTTCTTAAGTTTCATAAGTTTCAAAAGTTTCTTATAAGTTTCAAGTCAGTATTACAGATTGCAAGTGAAATCCAAACAAAGCAACCTAAAATACATGAAATTGATGATGATGAAGAAGAACTTAGATTTACAGACTCTGAAGAGTCAGATGCTTCTCTATCTCAAGATGAGGAATTAATGAAAGACTACATTAAATATGGCAGAAGTTAGTAGTGACGAGGTAACAACTGATGACTATGGTGACACTGAATTAGAAAATAATGAATGAAAATAGGTTTAAATAGTAAATACTAATTTTACTTATATATGTTATTTTTAAAAACTGTGTCTTGTAATTTCATAATTTGTAACCCCTTTTAAGTAAAATTAATGTGCTGTTTAAATATTGTATATTGGTATTACTGTATTAAATACTTTAAAATGCTGAAAGCTACTTAAATGTACAGGAATCCTAAAAGTTTCACAGGTTTCATAAGTTTCAAGGTTTTCATGAAACTTTTCATGAAACTTTTCAAAATTATAAGTTTCATGAAACTTAACATCACTAATGCCAAGAGAATTATATAAATTGCTTCATAGATTTTGCACAGATTCGCTAATGCTGTGAAAGTATGGGGCACACCTTGATTTTGTAAAGTAGCATTAATAAAACGTTTTATATTATTATTTGAAACATATACTGTAAAGGCTCTACTTTGAGGGCACCTAATAATTTGCTATATTATTAATTAATTTATTTAAAGTTAGAGCAAAATCCTAAAATGCACAATCCTCTGTTTAATGTTGTTATTGTGTTTGAACTTTACCTGTGATTTTATTAGGCTGGTTAAAAAGTGACCCGCACTAATTTACTGCACAAAATAAATGGTTGTATGCCCTTTTCAATATTTTATTTAGCTGCAATTAATTTGGAAAAACGCTAGCTCAGTAGAACAATAACTCTTTAATCCCAGGGTGAGTTCTTAATTTACAATTTATCTGGTGCGGTACTGTACACCGGAATTAGTTCGAATGCGCGGTAGTTAAATGTTTACCAATCGGTCAAAAATCCCACAAAATGGTTTATCTCGTACAGTCAGCGGTGTTTACGTTAAAATAAGCTAAATTATGAACATTCGTAAGGTATTTATTCAAATTTTCGCGCTTTGGCGGCAAATAACATCTTTTGTTTCAGGCAGGTAATTATTTCGTGACGTCAGATGGACGCCGTCTTAAATTTTGCAATTGTTTAACCGGAGGCTTTGATACCTTCGCATAACCTCAAAATTTGGGACGCCTTGCTTATTTTTCGAACTGCGCCTTCGGTTGAGCCCTGAACAAGCTGGTATCCTCTTCAGTAAGGCCTAATATTGTATGCCCCTCGAATTCCGCACGCTAACACAGTTATTTTAGGCAAATAACCTACCTTTACTAATCGGTGGTAGCGGCCGCCATGCTCGGAGATGACCCCAGTTGGTATCTGCCTCTGGAACGGCTTTCTCTGCTGTTGATACTGGCGGTTGCACTCCTCCAGCCCTGCCCGATGTGTAGCAGTGAAGACCCCTGGCTCGGGACCCTTATCTTGGCCGGAATTGAATATCGGAATCCCGAACTGAACGGCTGCCGAAATTGTCGGAGATGCTCTCGGAGAAAATTTTATTTTTATGTTGTGGAAACCTCCACAAACATTCCCATAAATGCTCATTTATTATATAAAAACTTTAATTGAAGTGGAGCACAAATTTCACAATGTGAAGCTTAATAAGTATTCTTTTGTTCTTTTTGTTTTCCGTTATTTAAAACAAAACAAAAACAAATCTCGTTGCTATAGTTGCAATGCTAACGGAAATAAGTTTTGATAAATTTTAGTTATTAGAAATAAGTTTGAGTATATAATTTTACATTTTCAAATTTTTTACAAACTAAAATATTGTCGTTTTCTTAATCTAAATTGTTCCTTTGCGCCACACACATACACTTTTTATTAATTGCTCTGCTTTTCACTAACGTTTAACGCACTGATTATTTATAGAGTTCATTCCTTCTTATTTGCTTCTTCCATGTCCTACTGCTTGCTTTTCCAATTCCTTTTTCATGCCCTACTGCCTGCTTTTCAAAATTGCTCTTTCGCAGTGTATTGTTATTTTATTCCTACTTTCTTTACCTTTTACGATTCCTCACTAATTTCACTGACTAGCTTAATTGAAATCTACGCTTCTTTTACATGCACATAGCAAACCTTTTTGTGTCTATTACTTCCTTTCGGTTCGGCTACTCATTTTGCACAAACCTATTGTTTAATTTTTGAAAGTCAACTTCGACCCCTGTGAAAAACAAGCTTTGCCCCTTGCGTTCCTTTTACTCAATTACTTTACTATTACTGACATCTCTTTACCAATGCATTCATTGTTGAAATGTTAAGCTTATCATTGCAGCCACATAAAAACACCCCAACTCTGTGTTTACTGAATGGTTCATGTTGCACTGCTAGCAGAGTCTAGCCGTGGGCCTAATACCATTACAATACCATCCATGTACAAAGATTTAAAATAAATAAGATTCATTCAATACTTATTTGCAAAGGTCTGTTCCTTGTATACGTAGATATAGATACAGCGGGAGTTTTTTCAACCGAACTAACAATTAATTGGACTGCTAAGTGACAATTGTGGTTACCTCGATACCCTTAAGGGTATCTAAGATTACTTATGTTATATTTGAAAAGACTCAATATTTTTGGATTGTGTGTGTGCTGAACATGTTCGGTGTATAAGAGCTGTCAATGCATATTTGCTCAATTTTTGAACTACAAGAAAAATCAAGTCTTTTCGGTGTGCAGATTTCTTGAAAAAAAACATTAGTGTTAAATTTTCTGTTTGCTCTTAAACCGCAATAGAATTCCAAGAAAATAATGATAAACAGTTTTTTATTATTAGTGAATTAATCACCATTTGCGTTCGAGTTATATTAGTTTTTACGTCTCCGTTGCGTTTACTTTTTTATACTCATTTGCCTTTTATTTGCTGCTAACTCAGTATACAACAGGAGAACTCTCACCTTTTTCTCAGTCTTGGTTACGGATACTTAATGCAACAAAGCTCCAGAAGCTGACCCAATGTAGCTCAAAACACTGAAGATATAGATATCCAAGCTTCTACTAAAATAAAATCCAATCTGCTCACAATCAATGTAATGCAAAGGTATATTGGCTTTAAATAAAACACACGCACAAATAAAACAACAAAGCAAAGAGGATTACACCTAAAGTAAATAGCCATTGCTAAACCAAACGGTGTTAATTAATAATTAATATAAAAACATCCTCTACACGCATTTACCAGTCAAATAAAACTAGAATAACTATGACCGGCATATATTTATAATTAAACAATATAAAAAGACACCCAAATTACTGGCGAACATTGAATTGCCTGAAGGTCCACTCCGGTACGCGGTATTTCGCCGAAGGGTATGCGGTAATCCTATACTCACATGGGGAGCGACGCTTGACGTTACAAGTCCCCACGATGTCTGTAAGTCGAGCCCAAAAATGCCTCCTGATCTGGGACGCGCGGTGATGCAATGTGGTGCAATTTGCTAATTTCGCAGATATCAAATGGGAAGATCGCCAACCTTTACTAATTGCTTGGAGGTATGCAATGCAACCTAGCTGTGGCAGGATTCCTCCCGTTGCTCTTGGCCGGAGATGCTGTCAACTGATTCTTACTCCGAATCCATAAAATTCGCATGGATTTAGCACGGAGCAATTTCTGGAACCCGAGACGTTATTTTAAATTGTTCCTTCCAAGAGTCGTACCACTAATGCCGCTCCTCCTCCCTGCGCTTGTCGCACTTAGTATGTTTTTCGCGCTTTTTCCAATTGCTTCCAGCGACGCTTGCAGAAACTGCACATTAATACCCTCGGTTTACAGATGACAGGAATTCATGCACACTGACAACTGTTGTAAACTTAACTGAATTTACGTACAAGATGGTTGTATAGTGAAAGATTATTAATTACTGTTACAGATATTAGGTGTAATTTGGTCAAATTCCGTTTCAATTCTATTACAGTTGATATCTCCGGTGGAATCATTTATGTATAGTTTTGCGTATTTCGGGTAGCTGATTATTATTGCGTCCCAATGTTGTACATATCTAAAGTAGCATGTCTGTAAGAAATCCAGTTTATTACATAATGACCGCCATTTTACTTATGCACAGCAATTTAATGTTTGTCTCTTATAACTTCTAGTAGTGTATCTACGTTTAAATAACATGTTCAGCAGAGAATAGTGATCAAAAATTTGTTTTATATCAAGAACTTCACGTACAAATTTTCATATAATCCAACTAAAACTATTACTGCAACAGTGAAGATATAGTAGAGGCCGATTTTGTTGTACGATTACTTGGTTCGTTTATGAATGATACTCTTCTCCAGTGCATTTGTAGTTTTCAGACAACGTCAATTCATAGGCTTTACCATGTTTTGTACAACGAGTCTTCATAACAAGATACAAATGTTTGATGAATTGTTATCCTTTTGATGTTTTCAAGGAAGAGTTCAAATTGATGTCAGCATAAGGAAAGGAAGTAGTTTGTTTAATCAAAATTTAGCATAAATACTTTTTGAATATTTTGGACAATAGCTATTTGCAGCATTTATTAGTTGTTTTTGTCATATACGACATAAGCAATAAATCGCTTTTTGCAATTGCACTATTTATTTATAATTCATTAAGGGCTCCAGCAGTTTCGAATTCGGGTGGCCTTTTCCACAGGTTATAGTTGAATTTGTGACTCATGTAGGGGATACAAATCAAGGTCCAAAATGTTGCTCATAATGGGTTTTCGACAATGACAATACATTGAGTGAGCAGGTATCACTGTTGTGGCTGGGGGATGGGCTCAACTTCGCTTGTTCTTCCATAGCTACAACCCTGATTGTACCATAGATCGCAGTTTGGTTTTGTAAATATTCAGGACTACTGCGTATTTCTGTAAATCCTTGTTTGCTCTCTCCCCGTATAATTTATTCCCTATAGACTAAAGACTTAAAGGTAATAACAATAAATCTTGGTGCGGCGAAAGGATTAGCACCCTTAGAACAAAGTGCTACTTAGCATACCTTCCCTCTGCAGGGACTAAGAATTATTTAGCCGCCTCGTTAGCTATTCCAACGTGTATCACTTCGAATAGACATTGAAATTCTGAGTCACCGCCGTTCAATGCCTGATAATTACGTTTGTTTCATAACTGCCTGATGAGCTTAAACGCCGCGTGTCGCGATGTCCTGTTTACACTCGGCCTTATCCAATTGTCCGAGTGTGCGTGGCCAAATTTGGCCAATTACTGTGACTAACTATTTGCTACTCTGGTCACGCATGTATTTAATTCCGCCTTCGTTGCGCTTTTTGCAGGGGCAAAAATTCTAAGTTCCCGTCCAGAATTTGGGTTGCTGCCTTTGTCGATCTGCTCGATTTGAAAATGCTACTTTTTATAAGGAAGCACCGGAAGTGCGTGCCATAACGGGTAGATAAAAAAAACAAAATAAAAATTCCTGAGAATTTTAATAAGTGGTTATTATTAAGAACATATAACTGTTATTAACAAATAAAATAAAAGGAGGTCATATCCAGTTTGGAAATTGTACGCTTTATGGCAGAATTTGAAAGTTAATTAGGAATCTCCATAACTAAATATGGAAATATGTAATGCAATACATAAACCACATTGAATATTCTAAATTACTGGTGATGTATATCTACTTTAATAATAATTTTTGGAACAGGTAATTTTTAGGATGAGACCGAATTCTCTCTAACCGTGTCCTAGAAAAAGCTACATGAGTGAATTTATATCTTGTGTGATATTTAACAAGGAAAAGAGGACTATTTTCTTGCTTTTTCCTCTTTGATAAGTCTGGTTTAAAATATTTTGTTAATAGCAATCATTCAATGCCAGTTTGCAGTTGCTGCTCTCTGTTTTACTTCAGTTTCATTTTCGAATTAAGAGAGTGAACTGAAAACTATATGGAACTATAAATGCACCCACTTATCTTGTTTTGCGATGTTTCACACCACAGTCATCCACGCTTGAATACTGTAATGACAACTTAACGTATTGTCTATTCTGTTCTTTTGGAACTTGCAGAAAAATAATTTAAATTGATAAAAAATTACACTCAAAGAAAACTATTGCACGAAATGTATCCATTGCGAGTTGCAATTATTTGTCAGGAATTCCTTAGCTTACATTAGCTAGTGTTAGAGATCAATTACAATGCTATTCGTGGAACTCGGAACTGTTTGTTTATATAAAGTTTGATTAATAAACGTTCAGGATTGCTCGCTGTGGTTGTGATGACTGCATTGTTGATGATGAGTTAAACAGACTAAACATAATGGTTTTTAAGTGCAGCTCGTTGATTGAGGAACTGTGTCAAAGTGTCCTGAAATAGCCGATCAATATCCGCAGAAGTGAGTCAGGCATTTCATATTTTCTTAATAAGGTCACATAGTGTTCATTTACCCATGTTTTCTTTTATCATACCCTTTTAGTGAACTGGAAAACGAAAAAATAGCAAAAGCACTGTAGAAGATAATTAAATAGGAATCTTATCAATACCAAATCATAATCAACATCAGGTTTGAAATGCAAGAAAGCTACGTCGATTCAGCGATTGAAAATTACTCATATTTTCAATACGTAAAGCAACGAGAAGTATTTTTTCTTACTTTTGTAAATGCAGTCATTATTAGTACCTATACTCCATACATTGATCTATGTGGAAACAGACATTAATTACAGCTTAATTTTTAGTCGTTTTACTTAGTTTGAAACACGCAGAATTCTGCTGGACAAATAATAGGAAAAGGCTTTCGAGCAATATTTGCACTACACTTGTAAAACCATTTCACACATTTTTGTGTGGTCTGTAGATCCTGTTCTTACGTCATTTATACGGAACTTTAGAGTTCACTAGCATTGTATGCTTGTGGTGAATACTTTCTTCGCCGACCACTGTCACATGAGTGGGGCCTTGTTATGCAAATAGCTGTTAAATGGCGGTTAGTATCAGTTTTTATTGTAGAAAGTGAAACTTGACAAATTATCGCCTAGATAATGGGTAGTGTTTGGATGCCATGTGGTTGTTTTACACCAGTTTTTTTGAATACATTTATTTCGTCCGTGTTTATTTATTTGCTGTCGGAAGCTCTTGAAAAAAGTTTGATACTATAAATTAGATTCTTCGATAGTCTATCCAAGTGGTTCTCAACCTTTTTTTCTGGTGGCAACAGCACCAGTGTGGCCCCTGAAAGGTCTTGCTCATACATAATTGTATCCCTACCCACATATACAGGGCCCTTCTTAAGTTGACCGTGTGGCTCTTGGCTCTGTAACATACAAAGAAATCCAAAACTTCTCTAAGAGTTTTGCTTCATATTCGTAGTCTTCTTAAAAAATAACGTTAAAAAATTAAGGAAAAGAATTTCTAGTAAAACGGTGTATGTTTAAAAGCAGGTAAAAAAGCCTTAAAATTAGCTAACGTGATTTTATGAATATTATGTCACAAGTGTCTAGCAAACGTCACCTTATAGTCGCATTAGCTATGATAAAATGAAAATGGTGGACTATGTTTCAGAATTTTGCCAACTTTTATGCAATTTTGAGTGCGTTTTTAAAAATTCGAATTGCCTTCAGGGGCTAGAAACGCTTTTTTAATTGTTTTGTTCTTATAGTATCTAGGTCATCAACGTTTGCGAATATTTGAATATTGTTGTTTTTACTTTACAATAATGTTTTGATATACAAATTCATTGGAAGGTTATCTAATGCTCATGTTAGGCTTTGGTTGGGTTTCGACATCTTCATATCATTTTCTCAATTTAGTAGAATACTTACTGAGAGAACAACAAGAGACACTAGGTACGGTAAAATTCTAAAAATGTCCTAAATTATAGTGGAATGACGAAATTAAAGAGCTGGTGGAAACGAAAAGAAAACACACGGCAGCTGGTTATTAACAAATCAACAGCAAGGCAAAGAAGATTATCCTGAAATATAGAGAATCGTTAGAAGAACCATAGCTACAGAAAAGAAACTTGTGCGGGATTTAAAGTGCCAATAAATTAATGTATACGAAGGAGATCAATATCAAAAGAAATGTGGAGGTTTATCAACAAAGTCAGGTTAAATCAAATAGGATATAAACCTATGGTGAAATGAGTACACCCTCATAACAGGGACTACTTACAGAAAAAATTAGATTGCTCTAATTATTTAAGTTCTAATGCGCCTTTTAGTAGCCCGCCGTTGTTGTTCAATTTTTTTAACAGGACTTTATTTTATGACCTACATATTTATTTACCTAGCTAGTTCAGTTTGCAATAAGAGACCTCTTACCTCTATCCCAGTCAATGCAACAATGCTCCAGAAGTTCACCCAACCTGGCTCGTAACATATGTATGCCCCAAGCTTCTACTCAAATATACAATCAATGTAACACAAGTATGTATTGGCTTTTAACTACACATATAAAACAAGTAAAAAATATAGTTAACCGCTAGAATAAATGACCATTCTTAAACACAACGCTTTTACCTAAGAATGTATAATTAACGAGCATTAGCTGGTTATTCATGCATTGACAAGAAAAAATAGCAGAATAACTAAATACATTTACATTTAAACAAGATTAAAAAGACACCACAATAATCATCTTTACTACGCAAATGTCTCTTCGTGATTCGATGGATAGAAATTTGGCTTTACGCGAAATATGTAGCTTGCAGTGTTTCGCACTGTAACCTGATACACCACTCTGACGCGCCTTCACGCATTTAAGCACTAGCTTCAGGTCGCGCCCGAAACCGCCTCCTGCGTTGAGATGCAATATGACGCCATCGACTACTTTCGCAGATTTCAAAAGGTGAAAAATACCAAACTTTAATAATTGCGTGTAGGTACGGAAATCCGCTGTTTTACACCTGGTGCAGGTTTCCTCATGTTGCTCCGTGTTCGAAGTCGTGCACTGCAATGGGCGGCGTCACATTGTTGGTGATGCGTGCAGCTTTTATTTCATTTTATTTCAACTACTATTTACAGGGCGCCTCGAATTACACTGGGTCCTCTTGGAAGCCAAACTTAAAGCTGGGCCCTTCTTAAAGCCCAGGCGAAAACAACTTTCTCTTGTGTTTGAAAAATTTGGCAGCTCGAATGAGCCAACTACCCATTTCAAGTTTCCCACCACGAGTGAAAGCTTTCTTGCTGAAAGCACTCACTTCTGGCAACCTCGAAAAAATTACACACCAAGAATTACGCGGTTTACACATGACGGAAACTCCCGCACACAAGTAGTAAGTAACTGCTACAACACACATTCGTACAAATTCGCTATATATTGCAAGATTATTATTTACTGGCAATGGGCTCAGGTGAAACGAGGGCAAACCCCGTTTCAAGCTATATTAGTGACAGGTACGTTGAGTCGTCTGTCCGGAAAAATTTTGGGAGATTTTATAGAAAATTAATGTAAAATCAACGACGAAGAAGAGCAATGTGGCGTTAGAGTAGGAAGATCCTGCACATATGTTTTCTGCGTATACCAAATAATAGAAAAAACACTTAAATACGAACAGATAACTACACCGAGTGTTTGCAAACCGAGCTCTGTAGGTTAGTGGTTAACACGCCTACTTAGCATTCGGGACGTTGTGGGTTCGACTCCTGCGGCCGTCTACTCTGATTAAGGTTTTTATGTGGTTTTCCTGAGTCAACAGAGTACCTTCTCTGAAACGAACGCCGGAGCAGTGCTTCTCCACCTTACCAGGCTTTTCTTCCATTCTCCACCCCTTCTTTCGCTCGCCTATCCTATGATTCCGCTTCTTGGCTGAAGAGAGACGCAGGATCTCTATAACATCCCGCCCCCACTTAAGGGAATTGAAATTACCTTTAACCTTAAATTTGCAACAGGCATATCAGTAACTAAGCTCTTGACAGTGTTGGAGGAAACGAAGATAAACTACACGCTGATTAGAGCACAATTTTAAACAACGAATCTGTCGCAGATGAAGGTCAGGAAATTTTTTTAAAAAAGTGTATCGTCATTCAAGGTTTACGGTATATCGCCTACATTTTCAAGATATATGTATGTCGTGCTCTAAAATGGAAAAGGGGATGTAAAACAATGGGAAGCGAACTATACAACACCTATCTATATAATATGAAATTTGCTGGTAAGATCAGCTTTTTTTGTTATGTACAAGATATAGGCATGCGGATTATTAGCAAATGACAAAGAAGATCTAGAATATATGGCCAGCAATTACAATAGTAATATAAGGAATGGGGCCGAAGTCTAAATATAAAGAAAACTTAATACCTACTGATTGGCGCAGAACTATCCAACTGGAATTAGAAGTCTGTCAGGGAATTGGGGTGCGTACAGAATATGCTTATTTGGGTGTGTTATTCGACACTACTGGAACACACACGAGAGAAATTAAAATAAGAAATCACCAGGCACGAAAAATAATTGAGTAATGTACAGAGCTTGGAAAGAAAATGAAATTTTACATCTTCAATGCAGAGCAGAAACATGAAGAATGGCAGAAAATTATAGGAGAAGGGTTAAAGCAATTGAGTTGATGAATTTAGAGGACCACTAAGAATATCATACTTGTAGTGTACAGAGCTTGGAAAGAAGAAGATGTGGAGCTATGAGAAACATTATAATGAAATAGAAGTAAACCAGCTGATATGGTACGGGACTGTACAACGAAAGGACAGTGCAAGATTACCAAAGAAAGTATTAGAATGGATGCTATAATATAGAAAAAAAGAGGAAGACCTAAAAGCCGTGGATAGAAGGAGTCACCAAAGCAATGAGTGCAAGATATATCAGAGATGGGCAATGGAATAATGCAGAGGAATGTGTCTCTCTTCTCGATATAAGTTCCACTGGCGATCAAGGAAGTATAGAGAAGAGTAACAAAATATATTAAAAAGAATTATGTAGATGTCTGATTTCAAGTCTAAATTTTGAGAAGGAACAGAGTCTGCACTGTTAGTAACATATACTATACATAGTTTCGTATATTATTGTATGATTGATTATGGTGGCCATTATTCATGAGGATGACTAGTGGCGCAAATTCCTCCGACTGAATAATGGCCTTAATCGTGAATATAATAATATGCTTTATCTTCTCATATTAGCAATTTTCTAAACAACAACAGCACAAGTCGGTAGACACTTCAGCGAGTAGACGCGATGTGATGTAAAGGGTGCTTTTTTTTAGAGGCGGAGAACGAGAACGAACGAGGTGGCCAGTTAACAGATCCATTTCGTGGATCCTTTTCGTGGATCTGTTAACTGACCACCTTGTTACTGCGATTTGACACCATTACATTATTTTCTTTGGGGATATGTAAAGTCGCATGTCTACGCCGATAAACCCGAAACAATTGAGCACTTGGAAGCCAACATTCGACGCGTTATTGCCGAAATACAGCCTGATTTACTGCGAAGGGTGTGTGAAAATTGGACCTCTAGATTACGTCATGTACGCTCCAGCCGCGGCGGT
This sequence comes from Agriotes lineatus, assembly GCA_940337035.1. NCBI lineage: Eukaryota > Metazoa > Arthropoda > Insecta > Coleoptera > Elateridae > Agriotes > Agriotes lineatus. The sequence goes on along the minus strand of OW679197.1, from coordinate 72,067,003 downwards.
CACTTGCCCGAAATCATATTCAAACAGTAATGCCATAATAGTATATTAAAGTATGAGTGGATAACAAGGTCTTTAAAACACGCGCGGGTTTTTGAGCACGACGGCGTAGCCGGAGTGCTAGAAACAGAGCAAGTGTTTTAAAGACCAGTTATCCACGAATACTTTACGCTATTTTTTATTATACCTCCAATACTGGAAATAAATTACGCACTAAAAACTTAGAAATAATTTTTGTCGTGATAAATCGAGACGGCATAATAATATTGCTTCTATAGTTACGAGAATTATTAACATTTTTGTCGCGTCCATGTCCGTTGTTGCATTCAGTCGTTTCCTTGACAACCTTTAAAGCTCGGCGAGCTTTAATCGCCTGTATTCGCACGCTCAGGCGTGCTTTAAACGGCGAATCTGATGCAGGTATAATAAAAAATTATTTTTCAAATAAAGCCAATTTCATGGATATTAAAAACGTTTTTCTGTGTTTTATTTCAATTTCAAGTTCTCCGCTTCTAAAAAAACACCCTTTACCTTGGAAAACTCATACAAACAAAGTAGCGACACCCCTAAATAACGTTCGATTCAACTGTTAACTCTGCAGTTTAGCGTATCAAACCGTTGCAGATCGCGGATAATTGGGGACGATTTTAAATCATAATTAACTGTCGAGAATTATGCGTGCATTATTCGTGGAGATAATCCTAATAATAGGAATATTATTTGATAGGAGTAGATAAATAGCTATTTGTGCAACAAGTGCTAAAAGTGTATATTTATGCACGAGACATGAAAATTATTAAACGAAGCCGAAGCACTGTCTCGTGCATAAACACTTTAGCACAAGTTTGCACGCAATATTTTTCTACGGCATTAAATTTGCTGTTATTAATCCATAAATGTTGATTTAAGAAAGGTTTGCATTTATAACAGTTATAATGTATATCATAGTAAAGAGATGGCCTTGACGGCACAGGTGACTGTTTCTGCAACCGGTAGCTGTCAAAGTTAGTTATCAAAGGTATAATAACATTCGACTTTATTCATTACATAATGCTTTAATTATTTAAAAAACACTTTACCTTGTAATGCAGCATACTGTATGAATTATACATTTTATTTAAATAATATCCAGATATCCAGTGTATATCATGTGATGTAACAGTTGTATGTTTTAACTGGTGGTGTTGTAAAGGGCAACCACAGGGTTGTTTATATCAAGCAGTAAAAAATATCTTGAATTGATAATATACAATAAATAGTCACGTTAAGGGTTAAATTCTCATTAATTGTGAAGAATAATTAATAATTGATTAATTGAGTAGCAATATAGTATTCTCTACGATCCAATTTGACTATAAGTCACAAATATTATTCAAATATAAAATTCAAGATTGTTTGATTCCATTTAACGTGGTATTTTACTACGAAGCCAGTAAAAAAGTGAAAATGAGTGTTATGGTATGCTGTTGAACTGTCTATCCACATAATAGAGATTTCAAAAAGCTATAACGAGCTTTGATTTGGTCGGGAACAACGCAGGGAGATGTTTGCTGACTAGAATTTATCCAGTTAGGAACTGAGATAACACATTCAGGTACAAGATAGACAATCAGAAGGTTAGCGCCCATTTCTTATGAAATATTAAGAAGTTATATAGCAAGTTTGATTAAACTAATTTTGACAATATCTATTTATTTTTGTAATGTCAGATCAAACTTCGATGTGCAACTAACAAACTGAAAGTATGAATTTAATTTTGCGAAGTACCTGAAACGTGTATTTGATTCACAAAGTCAAATAATTATTATATTTTAAAAGTAAATCAGTCTTTAACTACAAGAGAAAGTTGTTAGTTGAAAATTTACCCATTCAGCTGGGAGGCAAGAATCCCATTGCTTGTAAACTGACTAGTCGAGGCTTTAAAAAACTATAATCACATGACATAATTTTCAATGTCAAATTGGTTTATGAGGTACGTCAAATCCTATTTATTGTATTAAGAAGTAAGGTTAAGTACATAAGTGAGCTATACCTGATAATGCTTTTTTTTAATCGTTGTAAAAAGGTTTATTTAATTTGTTATTAATTGTAATAACACCGTAAGAGTGTGTTATATTACAAATTTGGTACCTCAGGGCTAGATATATAACAAGGCTATTGTTGCTATTATAAGCTCTAACGAAAGAAGTAACTAGAATAACTTTATAACCTCACTTCCAGTTCAAAATTCTAAATTCCACACCAGCTGTTTACTTTTAGCATATGTGCAAGTAAACAGCTGATTTCGCTTTTAACATGCTGATCTATAAAACGTCATTTTAGTAGTGGTCGTAGAAAAAAAATAAAACCTACTATTCGAACCATAGTATCTTCGGCGACAAATATCATTTTGAAATTAGTAACAAATCGTGAAGATTAACTGTTCCTTAAAACGGTGTACTGATCTGTAACCGGAGACTATTTTATTGGTACTCCTTGGATGCAGCTAATTACCAAAGACTAATTGAACAGCAGCCGCCCCTTTTGCTGAGCTGGTCGCCGGCCCCCAGACTAATGAAGTGGACGTGTCCCACCGTTTTTCACTCATTTTCTTGAACCCACCTTCGAGGGTCATCCCTCTCAATGCGCTCGGACCGTATCATTACCCCTATATTGTTCTTTTCACTTAATCGGGCTTTTTCTCTACACTCATTATTTTTATATTGTCTTCTTTGTTTTATCCTTTCCTCGCGCGTTATTTTTGTAGACTTCTTGATTAATATGAACAAAAGCTGCAGATTTCCTGCCCGGTGTTCATTTATCTGCAGCACGTCTGCTTTCAATGATTGTTGCTCGCGGATTGTTTGCGTTGTAGATTGCAGCCAGTGGCGGGTGCCGGCATTTTTCAGGCCCGACGCAGGAAAGAAACTACGCTCCACGCCCATGCGTGATTTCAATCGCATTCTCTCGGGCCGTCTAATTAGGAAAGTTGCTCTCCCACATATTGTCTTTTCCTTCAGAACGTTCGTAGATGTCTGTTTTGGTGTGAATGATGTCATGTGTGTCGAAACTGAAGGACGATGGATAAACGCAGATTTTGTCGAATTTGGAGTTGTGGCGCGATGGTGTTAGGTCGAGTTTAGAAACGGTATTGTTGCAAAATGCCCTTCAACGAGAAGGTGCTGAAATGGAAAAGTACCTGGGATCGATCAAATATCTAGTTGATTTTTGTTTGAAAAACGTATGCAGCACTAAAAGAATAAATTCCTGTTTGAGTTACAGGGTGAAGGTTCTGCGCTGAATGGGAATGTATGCAGTGATATAAATGAAAGTGGTTGGGCTTGAAAACATAAAGGGGGAAAGAACAAAATGCACATTTAAGCTCGGAACAATTCGTACAACGAATGAATAATTCTGTGGATTGAGCTCTTTTGCCGATTACTTTTCACGAGTACACGAGTCGATTGTTTTTAAAGTTCGTGGAACGACCACTAAAATGAAACATTTTTTGAAAAACTTATCAACTTGTTGATAATCTTTTAAAAACTGTTCTTAACCATGTATTAAACAGAGATCCATGATTATTTCATCCACTTTTCAATATGATTTATTTGGGGTCAATAATTTAAACAATTTAAGCAAAAATTGTCTAATTAGAACTCGACATTATGAAAAGAATATTTTCCAAATTTCTCATAGGCAGATCCCTTTAAAAACCAAAAAAGGAAACGAAAATCCTTAGTTTTGGTTTTATAGAAAAAGTTGTGTATGCATTAGTGCTTTCGCAAATCCAACTATAATTTTTATTTATAAAAGTATGAACTTGTAGAGGAATAGGCCAGACAAAGAAAATGTAATATTACTCGAAGGATCAAAGAAAAAGAACTTGTATGCGACTTTAGAGAAAAATAATTAATTTTTTTATAACACTTGGTATATTTACAATCTATCATTACATATATGATATTTAGTAAATAATATGTCAAAACAAGGTTATGGTATGCAAGAGAGCTAGCTGCCCAATGGTAGCAATCTTTTTTATATTATCTAAACTGATTATTACATTTAACCTAATTTCCTTATACCGTGTCTGTGACAAAACAAAGAAATGGGGGTGTGGTCGCCACACGACTTTCTTTCACTGCTTGTAAAAATTTCATTTTACGATTTGTTCAAAAAGTTGTTTCGACAAAAGATATACAATTACGTAGTATATAATAGGGTTTTTAACAATATATATATTCCGCTTATCAGTTTCAAAAAAAAAAATGAATTCGCGATTTATACTAAAATTGGGCAAAACTTTTCGAGTAGAAGTTGTGCATATAATTATATACTCTTTGCTACCACTTTAGGTTGCCCGATTTTAACCGAAAATCACAGGATCTCCGAATTGATATTAGAAACGACGAAATACACTTTCAAGCCCATCGATTAAATCATCTGAGCTGTAGAAAGGACACAGGCAGAATCGCAGACTCACTGACTGACAGACTCACAGGCTGACAGACAGACATCACTTCGATTTTTTTTCCGAATCAGAAGAAGCGAAAACCGGTAGTTTCGCAAAAATCTCGAGTTCGAAAATCTCCTGATTACTATAAACTATTGGACTATGTAGAAACCGTCTTTCGCAGAATTGTTTAACATACAAACTATGCACATCACAATTTTAATATTGCTATAGAACAGATGCTACTTAATGATTTACTTTCTTGCGCTTGGAGATGTATTCTATGGGAAAGAAGAGAAACTTAATAATTTCAAAATCTCGGCCCGTTTTTTAGAAGAAAAAATGGAAGTAAATCAATAAATTACAAAATTAAAGTAGCAAAACAAAAATTACGTACATAATGTAAAAACTTTGACGTTGTATAACTTTATTTATTATCTGTACACACTTTCTTATACTCGACTTCCAAGCGCTGCGAAGTGCATTTTGACTCGCCCTGTATAATCCTGCACGAAGGCGGCAGCTTGCAGAATTGTGTTTTATTTATTTAATTTACCTTAACTCTCAGTTTAAACCTATGCAATTTACTGATTCTATGATAAAGTTCAACAGTAGTTTACGAGCTTTTGTAGCTGCAATTTTGTCTTAAACGAGTGTAGTTGGTTATTGTTCACATTTGACATTCATAACAATTCACAAACACTTATTTTAGGTAATGTTAATTACAATTTTCTCCTTTTTTTATAGGCTTTTATTTTGTAATTTTGTAATCCCTCAGCAGTAGGAATTGGTAACAAAGACCAGATATCGTAGCCAAAATACCATTGTAAAAGTGAACTTCACTGTAATTAATTACGCAGTAGAATTTGCAACTGTCATGCACTAGTAAGGATCGGAATTAATTAACAATTGATGTGTAAATAACAACACCCAGGAGTTTTGATAAATTATGTTTGTTTGTTCACTTTACAATTGATAAATGTAAAAAATGTTTTTATGACGGATGTTATGTAATAATTATTATTATAATAGTGTACTGCAATGGGCATATCTGTACAAATTAAAAATATAAGTTCTGCATATACAGAGTGTTCTTAAAAAGTATCGCAACGGAACACTGTAGATTCCTCATGAAAAAAGGAACACTTTTTTCGTCTTCCATTTTTCTCTCCGGGCTTTCGTTTTCGAGATACAGGGTGTCAAATTTTTTTACAAAAGCTGGTTGATTGCTCTAAAGTCAACCGTTTTTGAGAAAAATGGCTTTTTATGAACAAAAACAAACATTTTGCTAAATGTTTTACCTTAAATTTTGATCATGTCAGTGTATTCATTATTAGTAAAACCTTCCATTTTACCACACTTTTAACAATTTCAAACAATTACAAAAAACACTCAGCAGCATGACGATTAATTAACTTGAGACTTGACAGCTCTAAGGTAATTTGTTTTCAATGGTAACTTAGTTTTCTTTCCGATAACGTATGCGGTGTCAACCGCAATGAACCAGCTTTTGTAAAAATTTTTGACGCCCTGTATCTCGAAAACGAAAGTCCGGAAAGAAAAATGAAAGACGAAAAAGTGTTCATTTTTTCATGAGGAATCTACAGTGTTCCGTTGCGACACTTATTTAGGAACACCCTGTATAGGCCTTATGACTTATTTTCAAAACTGATTTTTCTATATCAATCTATTTATATAGCAGTCAGGGTGTTTATTTTTTTATTTGTTTCACTATCTGTTATTGAGGAAGGTATCTCATTCACTCATTCTTACTTTATTTTCGCATTTTATAATCAAGTTGATCCTATTGTTGCGATATGGCTACATACGGTACATTTGGTTACTACTTTTTCTGTAGTAGCCTTTATTTTATATATTCCAGTATTTGAGCGCCCTCACTATAGTATGTATATTATTACGGAATGTATCATAAAATATGTAGATTATGGTTATATATTTGTATTAAATCTAAAATTTCAGATGTAATTTTATTGAGTGGATTATCGAGAATTATGGAAATTGAAAGTATACTGCCAAAATCAATACATTAAGTTGCCTGATTCAATTATATTTTATGTATTTTTTAATATGCTTTTGTGTTAACGTCTATTTTTATTAGCAGTTATCCGGTTTTACATAGGCACTTATTGAAGAAAAAACCGACAAACAGACTGGACAAGACATCCACACCGGGAAAGATTATCAGAATTGTTTATTTGTAAGAAAAGATTAAAAAAAAATACAAATATGTAGTGAAAAGAAAATAAAGATATTTATTATACGGGATATTCTGTATACAGTATATTATGTGATATACAAATTTAAAACAAATCTACCAACATGTATCCAATCGTCACCTCAATTAATAGAAATAAACGTTTAAATTGAAAAGTAAAACTCAACAGCATCGCATCGTAATTATATACTGTTTTATTTGCACCTTTGTATTTAACATTAAAATATCAATGTTTAATTTTGACTTAAAATGCTAACCATTGTTGGCAATACAGACTGACGCCCTTCGCCAATTACATTTTTATTGTATTTCTGAAAATGTTATGCTTTTTTCTGATCAGTAAAGTAATAGTAATTTGTACAACTAGATTTGATAGTCATACTTTTTTTCATGAATTTGCAGTTTGATAACGAGGGCGAAGCCCGAGTTAATCAAGCAAATGAATGAAAAAAGGACTTTCAAAACGTGCTGTACACGTAGTTTTTTTGCATAGTGATCTCTTGCTCGAAATTTAGTCGAAAAGGGCTTCGGAATTCACAACTGGCAAATTGACATTTCAATAAAATAGTTAAAAAAAGTGTACTTTTTTTCATGATTTTTGCGTTAAAAAAAGTGGTACTTTCAATACGATTCTTCGTTAAAAAAAGACGACTTTCACTATCACTATGCAAAAAACGATTTTCCGTAATCTTAAATGGAAGGTATTAGTATGTAAACTGAGAACAAAGTCACTGAGAACAAAGTCCTGAGTAAATATTTTCTTTATTGACGTTGTAACTAGGAAGCAAACATTATAATATAATATAATATGAGCTTTATTGAGATAATATACACAAAAAACAATATAAATAAATTTGAAAGAATAAATGTACAGTAAAAAGGTTACAGTAGGTGAGGTTTTGTATATAACATATTTTCAGTCCTATCCAATAACTTCGTATAACTAACTAATAGGTGACACAGAGAATAACACTATGCAGTGTTATTCTCTGTGTCACCTATTAGTTAGTTATCCATAATAAAAAAAGGATATTTGCAAAAAAATGCTTTGATTTAAAAGCAACATTTCATTAACTTCATGTTTAAAATTAGTAACTGTACTATTAGACAATAAAGTAAGTTATTTATAAATAATTATATGGGAATTGCAGGTGTATTAAAAACAGTCAAATTTGGTTGTGGTATATTTCGAAATACTATAATGCACGGCTCGTCTTAATTGCCGATTATGTAGTTGAGCTTTCATGTAGTAAATTAGGTAAATAAGGTGGGACATAACTTTTTATGATTTTATATAGTAATAAGGCCAGTATTAAACAAAAGCAATATTACATCAATCATCAATTTTGTACTAGTTAGAAGTTGTTTCAAAAAATATAAATCTACTTAATGGGAACAAACAATCTAACTGCTTCGTTCTAAAAGCATTTACTGGAATTAAAATTACATTTTTCGAAAACTGTCATCAAATGTTAACATTTTCGTTAAACTCTCAGTAAGCAAAGTGATTCTTTTTTGTCACTTAACTGCGAAATACTTTTATGTTCTAGAATGCAAAATTCTTTAGCGTTCTAGAATATAAAAGAAATGTCAAAAAATTTGTCATTTTTTAGGAACTTATTTGTGATTTTATTAATTAAGTAACCTAGATTAGTTTTTTATTAAGTAATTTAAAATTTCAATAGATACTAATAACTATTATAAACATGACTAATTTCTGTTGTACTACATGTAAATTGAAGGTGCCGATACTGCGGTCAGTTAAATTTATACGTCACTTTTGACGTTTGTCAAACAATTCAGCAGGCCGTGGTTTAAACATAAATTAATTGTGTATGAAATATAAAATTGCCAATTAACGTTGACAGTTACCTTATTTAATTTTTTTTATTCTTATACTAGTTTTATTGCAGTTTTCGAAAAATCATTGTTTGCATCTCAAATGCGAAATACTTTTGCGTTCTTGAATGGGTATTTTGCCTCGCTAAAGCTCGGCAAAATAACTTCCATTCTTGAACGCAAAAGTAGCATTTCGCATTCTAGATACAAAAATAGCCATTTTAAATTCGTATAACAAAATGAAGATTATTTTTATTCCATGTGTGTTGAAAGTCTAAAATACACCTAGGTTTTTAACACACTCCGAGATCGACACTAATCGTTATCAATTCAAACTCTTCGGTTTAAAACAGAAAAGGAAGAGGCCTTTTCACGCATTGCACTCGTACCGACATACATAATAATAGATTTAGAAGCGTTAAAAACAGTTCAATATTTTTTTATCATGGAGAAATTGCAGCCACTTTTTGGTTTAGTGGTTATAGTGAAGAAACCTCAGTAGACATCGAAGAGTAATGTTTTATCCATAACAGCACAGTTTTACAACAAGGAAAGGCAATTTTCAAAGTTATAGAATCAACACCAACGGCATTCGACTTTATTTGGTTGAATGTAGTTTTTAATTCTTCTTCAGTAATTCCACCAAATAAGAGTTTATGTTGAGAGTTTCTATGAATATTCTGACGAAAAAAGGAAATATGTTCATCACTAGCATCACATAGACGGAGGGGGGGGGGGGTGTCTAAAAAAGAAGTTATTAATAAGTTTAGCATAAATAATTGCTAGGTGTATTTCATCAACTTTTCTGTGAAGATATTCCGTGATTCAAAATTAAACATGAAACTTAAATCATTATAATATATGTAAATATATTTCAAAATGAATTTACATGTATTATAATTATTTAGGTTTCATGTTTTTTACTTCGCTTAACTTTTGACACATGTAACGTAACCTAACTTTAAATATTACATTTCACAATTAATTTACATGTATTATAATTATTGTTTCATGTTTTTTACTTCGCTTAACTTTTGACACATGTAACGTAACCTAACTTTAAATATTACATTTCAAAATTAATTTACATGTACATATTATAATTATTTAGGTTTCATGTTTTTTACTTCGCTTAACTTTTGACACATGTAACGTAACCTAACTTTAAATATTACATTTCAAAATTAATTTACATGTATTATAATTTTTTAGGTTTCATGTTTTTTACTTCGCTTAACTTTTGACACATGTAACCTAACTTTAAATATTACTAATTTCCAGGTACAAATATTTTAAAAAATTGACATTGACAGTTGACGAGTTTTGTGAATGGATTATGAATCCACATTGGAGAAATTCCTAATCCTCATATCCTTCATGCAGTTTTAATTCAATACGGAAGTATTTCCGAACACTAGTTTATTATTAAAAAGTGTTGAATAACATGTCCTTTCTCAATTCTGAGAATTAGGAACAGTTGTTCTGGGACACCCTATATATCGAGCACGCATGTCAAAATGGCAGAAACTAGGGCAGAATTGAAACACTTTATTTTATCCTCAATTGAAGGAAGTATATTTTATTTGCATCAAAAACAAGGATTTCACAATCGAAGCAGTAATTAGACAAATGTATAGTGTATTCAGTACTACGTTTAATTATGTTCAGCTGCTTGCTTGTACATATTACAGTAAGTGCTTGTAGACTGCGTAATTCTAGACGAGTCCTTTATAATTTGATATAGACTGAAAGATTGAAGAATTTTATTAGAATAGGAAAGCATGTTGCTTGATTACAGATCAAAAGTAATTTATTTTTGTTATTCTTAACTGGAAAAAAATTCTATTTGAGATCATTTTAAAGAAAGGTGGTTTTTACAGCTGAACAGCTATGTTTCAACTGCAATATTTTTTAGTTTCATGAATGTTTTTTGTATAATGCATATTTAATTACACTTCAACCGAAATAATTTTAAATGAGAGGTTACTATCGCCTCCCGCTATAATTATGTAAATTCAATTAATGATGTTCTGAAGGAGAACTACATATTTAAAATTAGGATTCCATAAGAAGTTATAAGTATGTGTAGCGTTTTAATGCTTTTGAAATAATGTAAATAGGAGCAGCCAAGGAAATATGTAGATGAAACAATTTCATCCGGATATTTATATCCCTATAATGGAACGCCCAATGGATTCAAGGTAACGCCGTTATTCAGGTCTGCAAATAGATTTTGTAGTTTATAAACTCGATGTATTAAAGCGAAATCGGATTACCAATTAATTTCGAATTCGCTTTATTTTGCATGAAGTCGTTTAGGCGCTATTTATATGTTAATGTATCTGTTGCGCCTCTGAAATGCGCGTTATCCTCGACAGGAAGCTCTATGAGAAAATGGAAAACCGTCCGATTTTCGGGTTCCATTCCTGTGTTTGAAATCCTCGTCATTTTTTAAAAGATCTCGGCGTGGCTAAAGTTTCAATTCCGTGTACTGCCTTCATTCCAGCTCGGCTTTACTTCTAGTTCAATAACATAATGAAGGGGACGCAGAAATGGATTAGGGAGAATTTCTAAAGAATATTTTTCCCGAGCAGATCAGGTGAGCTGCTGCTGCTGCGTCGAAGGGTCCTTATTTTCTATAATCCGCATTTTCCCTTCGATTTCGTACTTTTCCATCTCATCTACCGGCCTTTATTTTTTCCAAGAGGTTACCCTGACATATTCATTTACGTTTTCCGCGGTATTTTGCCACGTACTGTGCCTTATATGGGGGTTAATAAACACAAGCATAAAACATTATAGGCCCTAAATAGTTCGAGCATTTTTATTGTCAACTATACGGCCACTCAGGGTTATAATAAAATCTAGGACGATTATATTTAGCCGTCACAAACAATAATCGGAACGCCGTTCGGAATGCCGTTAATAAATTGTTTCATCAATGATAATGATATAATCACATGATACCAATTTCTTCGGACGACGTATAGGAAAAGCACGCGGGATGTGCGATCGTTATTGATGGGAACGGAGGGCACTTTTTTAACTAACAAGGAATGTATTTGACGGACTTGACTCTCTAATTGGATTCTTGTCCGAGGAGGCCAAATTAAATTCTACTTTTATAGACGATTTGTTCTTTGTCATTTATTGAATGAGATGGGCTGCCTCCACGACCGGGAAATTTGTAGAGACGAAAGGTCGATTTATTCCATTAGGCGTACGAGCCTGCCAGAAATTTTATAAAAGTTATCCGAAACACGCACTGAAATGCTCACGCAATATTTTCCCAATTTGATTTTGAATTGCAGGATCGTTGGGGAGCCTGTTTTTGTATTTACGAGCAGTGAACTTCAGGTAGTAAATATGGCAATAGCCTGCAGAAGAATTGAAGTGTGCTTTGAGCGCAAAAGTTGCGGTAGTTGTTTTTTGGTAAGCTATTTACTTCTTGCTGTTGAGTAAAAACAGTTCATTAAAATAACAGCGTCTACCATATTGTTGGAGCACATTAAATACTACTTAAAACATTCTTTGAAACATTTATCTGATGGACCAATTCTTTAAACCATAAACTAAAATATACTTTCATTTTGATGCTATTAATTAATACCGCATTTATAAAATTAGTTATAAAACTTAACTTAAGTAACTTAGAGTGTATAATGTAATAATGAGCCTTCTTTAAGCAAGCTCAACCAACCACAATATAGACGATTTAAAGAAAAGTGGCGTTACGTCACCATATTGGCACTGCAAATGCATTGGATAGAGTAGTTCCAGTTGAAGCTTTTCTCATGTAAGTTATGTTCAACCGTAGTGCAATTTGCCGCCAGTAGGAATTTTTGTTACTTGTTACTCTATCTCTTAGGTCTGTGGTTCTGAGTAGAGCACAGTTAATTTGGTGCCCAACTGTGAATGGTCTCACCGAGCCCGATTCCAATCGCCAAGGCTACGGAAAAATTCCGACCCCCGCGGGATTCGAACCGCTTACCCAACTGCGCCACGCGGCTTCTTAAAGTGGTTCTAAATTGTATAAAATATTTCCATAACAAAAGGTTCCTTTGGTTTAAGGGTTTTAAACTTGCACATTTCACTCAATATAAAGGAAAGTGAAAATTAGAATTTGGAAATTTGTAATACATATTAATTATTATGATCGTCAATATCTGGCACTACATGTAATAAACATGCATATTCCTTTTTTCTAATTTATTGTATCTACCTTGCACTTTACAGAACGTTATGAGAAGTTATCTCAAGCATTAAGTTATTTTAATAATTGTTTACTGGGATGCACATACTAACTCGCTTGTGATCTTCAGTTCTCGCATAAAAATTCTCATATAACTCATTTTTTAATTAATTATTTCTATGTTTATGTGACTCCAATACCGTTAAAGCAACATGCATATATTTAGACATAATCTGGTACCTTTTTAAAACTGGAAATATTTGAAAGAAGTAATAATTCACGTAACAAGCTAGCTTCATTTTTTAAGACAGTGAGGTATATTTATAGATATATAGTTTGTTTTACATTGACCTCAAAATCCGTAGAAAATAGGCCAGTAGCTCAGGTCGCATTCAAAATTAACGAAGGCTTTTGCATGGACACGATAATCTGAAATAAATATTATTGTATCGATAGAATAGATGGAGGAGTCTTGGGAAATAACAAGTCGCAGGGGGCGTTTATTTACCAGTAACGTTGACCTAATTTCGAGAGCACGAACTGCCACTGGCAGCTCTGCAAATTGCTCAGATTTGTCTAAATATGTGCTAAAGTCATAATTAGGAGCAATTATTTCTTTTAAAAGCAATAATTATCCACATGACTGGTTCGGTCCCAGGGCGTGGAGAAATACACAGAGAACATACAGTTTAAATGGAAGATATAGGATTTTAGTTGCCTAGACTCTTTGGAGTGTAAGCTGTTACACACCTTTGAATCTCATGTTTGGTGGAGGAATTGTCGGGTTCGGTTAAGAGTTTGTAAACGTTTCCTGGACACCAAGTTAATTATTGTAGGCACTTACTTTCTACATGTATATTTTAGAATATGAAACTTAGTAGCTTTCATTTATCTGTATATAAAAAATTGTAAAATATGAAAGTTTACCAGCAAGGTGGAATTTTATTGTGGCTGAATAAATACCCAAGGCGACACTAAGTGCAATTGCATACCATATACATATTACTTCAGGAGCCATGAAATCAATACTGTAGTGTATAACGACACAACTTATACGAACAGTTAAAATTCTAGGGATATTTAATAATTGCAATAACAATGTAAAACAACCTATATTTGTAGGTACCGATGATCATTAAATGGCTGCAGTTCCTCCATAAGGCCATATTCAATTTACAAAGTAAACATTAAGTAATAATCTCTATATGTGTTAAAAATTACAAGTGTGGCAGAGAAATCACCACGTGTAGCGTCCATAAATTGCCCCGCGAAAATTAAAACTTCGGGCAAACAGCTGTTCTGCCTAACTAGCCGGTGTCTAAATTAGAACGTAATGCTACGCGCAGCTATGTTTTAACGTCATAAACTGAGTGATTAACGTCGCGAGTGACAAATTACATCCGCAACCTTAGTATAAGGGCAGCTCGAATCCCGAAAACATTACGCCACCTACTAACTACGGAAGATCCGAATCCATAAAAGCAGGTAGTTGTCCAACCCTTTTGGACAAGAAAATGCGAATGATTAAGGACCAACTCATTCCAAGTTAACTGTCCGCAGACGGAAGCGGGCAATTAAAAAGTGACATGTCACTTTGCTGAGGAGACAGACTGTGCAGAAATAAGCAATAAAACCAAATTTCGATACCCTGGCTTAGAAGGATCTGTCCGGCATCCGGCAGGCCATAAATAACCTTGCACTGACGCAACTGGAGGCTATATAAACCAGACGAGGGAGCGCTAGCATTTATTCAGCATTCGGTATTCAATCGGTTTAGGATTGTCGGCAATCGCGTGTCTGCAAGTCGTCTGGCTCACTTGCAACCCGTTCATTGACTTTGCATTTTGAAATATCGGGCCGCGTAACTGTAAGCGTTTAAAGTTTTGTAATCGCGTACTCTGGATGTATATTTGTAATACTTGCTACATATATTTATGTTAAAAATATTTCTATTAGTAAACTCACCCTTAATGATACTAGATAAAGTACGCTCTCTTTTGTGACCTCTTTCCAAAGGTGTAGTAGTGTTAATAGTTTACTCTTGTGCATTGGTAGCCTTTTTTCGCCATTGGTCTCTCATGGTCTAAGATTCTACACCACACAATAGTACAGAGAATTTTAAGGTTTTTTAAATTATTTTTGGATTGTGATATTGCTACCCGTTCAGGTTTTTTGTGAGTTTCTTACCTCTATTCTGGCTAATTCAAATCTGCGTATTATTTCAAGTGTGCTTCCTATTTCGTTGGAAATGATTGTTCTCAAGTAATATGAAAACTGATTAACAAATTAGCATCGCTGTATATCCTAGATGTTAGGTCTGTAGTTGCTCTTTGTCTATTATCATGATTTTAGTTTAAATAAAGAACCTACTTACGAATTCACTAAATGTTAAATTTGCGGGATGAAATATTGCCCTTTAATTAAAATTGTATAGAAATGCGCATCTCAGTCTATGAAGGTATAGTCGATACATTATTCAATTGGCGCTCTACAACACCACTTTCTTGATCAACTTTAGAAAAAATATTAATATCTTTTATTAATTTTAATTGACTTCTTGTATCGACACTACCATAATACAAGAATCTAATTAAATCGAATCACAACAAATTTTACTAAAAGCCCTGATCCATTAAATAAACAAACCTGGATCATGCAAATATCAGTTTTAGGAGTAATGTTCCAATGTACATAAAGGGCAATACTGAAATTCAGGTAAGATAATAAAGTTGTGCTTAATCTTGAGGGATCTTAATATAAGCAGCGAAGAAGGAGGGAGTGCCCCCGTGGAAATTTATATATTTCATGAAATTCCTACGGTTATCTCATAATGTATATCGATTCGGCGGTCTAAGCGTTGTGGGTAATATTTTCCGCAAAAAAGTGCAGGCCCATAAATATAAATCATTTCGCAACACCGACCAGTTCTTAAAACATAAGTTTACATCGCTACGGAGTTTTCTCATAATTTAGTTTAGGTAACTCCTGTGGGATTCGAGCAGACCTCGGGGAGCAGATAAGCGCAGATGTAGGCCGGTAGTAGCGTGGAAAACATGATAAAGTACAAGACATTTCTCAAATAAGACATGTTGATGTTTATTCGCCTTTGATAACGTCCTCTTTGCAGAGATCACTCTTGTTTGATATCCGATTTGAAAGTTGCCCGAGTAAACAAAACGCCCCCGCATCTGTCTCCAGATAAGATCGGAGGTGAGGGACGTTTTTCGACAATTAGCACTCGAGAGGACTAGGTAATAAATTTCCTACAGATACAAGTTTACTGATGATAGCCTTTATGACTTGAACGCCTTTGGTTCTGATGGAATAGAATGGAGAGCTATTACTGTAAATAACGTTCCTCGGGAAGTGTTCTTGTCTAAAGAATGAAGATGAAGGAAGCGGCTTGAACATAAAATATAATTGAAACAATTAAGCTTTATTTTGCAGTTCTGCTTTGTCTGTACAATAATATAACTGAAGTAAGGCGGTTAGTACACAATAAGATAGAGCTGCTGTCGCTTATATTAATTAAAGCAATTACCACCAACAATGTACTGCTCTTTGTCCGTTTAATATCTCGGTAAACGTGGAGGTACCTGCAGTTTTATGTAGTTATTTGTAACGAGATACGTGAGTGAAGCCATTACGGTACGTAAGGAGATTTGCTAATTTCTAGTGTAGATGAAAAACTGCTTTGGCTTCTGTTTGTAAAATCCGTACAGCGAGACATTCGTTTAGAGAAAAATTACACCAGCAACTTGTTCAGCTTCGTTTATGCGCTGAAATTATGCTGGTGTTAATTGGATCGTACAATATTTATTCAAATATATTTATTTAAAATTACTATTATATAAATGCGTATGGGAAGGAAATATTTGAAAAAACTGGGACAATGCTGTAACGGTATTGCTGCACAAAAAGAAAACAAAAAAAAAGGGTGAAAAATCATCGCCCCATCTCACTACTATCACAAATATACAAATTACTAAGCAAAATCATTATAAGTAGAATTAACAACAAATTAGAATTCTATCACCCTTTTGAATGCGCAGGTTTTCGTTAAAAATATAGCGCATGTGATCATCTACTTATTTTACGAACTGTATAGGTAACAGAAAAATCTAGCGAATACAATATGCCATTATACTTAGCCGTTAGAGATTATGAAAAGGCATTTGACACAAAACTATACGCGGTAGAAACAATGCTAATAAATAATAGAGTAGATCACAGATATACACAATTTCTCAAGTCAGTGTAGGAGCATGCCAAGATGACAATCCAAATGCATGAATACACCGAACGAGTACCAATAGAAATAGGTGTGAGACAGGGCGATACAATGAGCCCGAAACTTTTGTAAATGCACTGGAAGATATATTCAAGGCATTTAAATGGGACCAGTAAGGCATAAATATGTGCTTATAACAGATAATTTTGAAGATCTTCAGTGTATGGTGGAGGAACTTACTGTACAATCTAAAGCAGTAGAACTGAAACTGAAAAGTAATACAAAAGTAATGACGAACCAAGATGATAACCGAAACATCATATAGTATGATCAAAAATTATTTTCATCTATTATGGCCATGGAATACTTCCTAATTTATGAATGTAACTATAACTCACTTAAAAAGCAAATGTCACGATTGACATTTAAGTATAAATGTAATTGCATTCATAAATTAGGAAGTATTCCATGGCCATACTAGATGAAAATAATTTATGATCATACTTTACATAGGTGCATGTATATTTAGGTCAGTTAATTAAACCGGATAAACAAAATATGCAAGCAGAAATAGAGAAACGAATAAGACTGGTATGGTCAGCATTTGGCAGACAACAGCAGATTCGAAGTTTAGAAACTAAAAACTTTGAAAATAGCAAAGGAAAATGAGAATTATTTTTTTAACGTGTTTGTCCTGTTTCTCTTCGGTCCAAAATATGCCTATTTGCGTCAAGGGCAAAAACCTGAACTGCGTACAAAACACTACTTTTATTTAACTAATAGTCCTTGAGTTAAATAAAACACAGACAGATTTTTTAAGGTGATCACAGTGTATATATTTGACCGAAAGTATATTCGGTTTCGAGCGAGGTAGTTTAATTCGCATGCAAATATCGTCTTCTTCCAACAAATAGTTTTTGAGCTATACCGCCAACGGACGAATGGACGGAATTGAAAAAACATGTTTATTTACTAGCCTCATGCTATTGTTTATGTTCGTCATGGATACAAAATATCAAAAGCTACTCATAACCCCCTAAGTATTTTTAAAATTATTTCTCCCTTAATGTCATGGTAACCATGCAACTACAAACAAACATAGCAAGCATACATACGGGAAATCCCTGATATTATTTACATATTTTTCTTTTACCTGTATTTATAACATTTTCAAATTTCACACATTTTCAATGAGCTAGTAAATAGATATTCATGTTTTTTTTTACCTTCAGTTGACTTACATACCTCAAATCAGAAACCTTCGGTATGTAATCATGCCAACCTCTGGGAGAAAACATTCATATTGTAACGCGACGTTTGTCCCTCCCCTACGTGACTTTAAATTTCAATTGCTCTTGATGTGCTCTCTAGCTCAGATGTCAATCTACAAGTATCCGTTTCTTACCTCAGTTGTGGCAATGGGAATGTCAACACAGCTTTTTTCCGACCTTGTCCTGTTCACACTTTAATTCTGAAAACCATCACTCCAACCCCGCTAGTAATAAAAGCTAAGGCTGCTTACATAAACATAATATACTTCATAATATAATGGTATACATACGTACAAATAAATAAATACATACAAAACGACAATACGCAAATATAATACGTTGTAAATAATAATTGCTAGAGTTTAGTTGGCTGGCTACGGGTTAAACGCTAAATTCTACCCGCTTTTACAGTTTGGTTGAGTTTGCAATGCTACGAGCTAAAAGCTAAATTTTACGCGCACTGGCAGTTTACCAAAGTATATAGCAGTTTAGCACTGGATTGTGGATTCGATTAAATGTAAATGAACTAACCTGGTTTCTTCTTTTGCTGCAAGCGAAGCAGCGGATCTGACCCCGTTAATTGCGTCTTCGATCAACGTTGCCTTCAGCACGCTCGATGCTGCAATCGGTTGGCTGCACTCTGAAATCGCTGTATCAACTTTCTGCTGTGAATTATATGGACCTCGGGGATGCTTCCCAAGCTGTACTGCACTCTTGGATCTTGGATCAACCCCAAGAAACATGTGTCCGCCGCTATCTTGGCAGGGTTCCGCTCGCTTCAGCACCTCAACTGCTAATCAACTAGTCTTCCGCCAAAAAAAGCCGCATACTGCGTCGTCTTCCGCTTCTATTTTTAGATGCACTCGACGTTGCACGCCGCTAAGCGCGCTGCGCTGTCGAGGAGCGCGGGAATTGACATGGGCGCGATTTCAAATACACAATGTCTCTTTAATCTAATTACTACAGCATCGAATTACAGATCAGCGGCTTTAAATATTAACAAGCTCTGGTGGATGAATCAGGCCCGTTGCAATATCTCCCTTCATGCACTGCGTGTTGCCTGTCTTAACGTATGAGGCCCAAACTTGGACATTAACAAGAGGTATAACCAAATTAGCCAAGATACAATAGGCGATAGAAAGACAGAAATGAAAATATTCGCCAGAACACAAAAGTAATCAATGTCATACATTATGCTATGTCTTTAAAATGGAGGTGGGTAGGACATACAATGAAGTAAACAGACAGCAAATAGAATAAGGAAATCCTGTACTGCAGACCATGGACTGGAAACAGAAGTAGAGGACACCCCCAAACGCGATGGACGGGTTACCTGAAGAATAGCTGGTTTAGGGTGAAGACACAGAAGACTGTGAAAAATGCAAAAAATTAAAATAGGCTTATAGCCAATACTGGATGGGAGGGGTTGAATAAGATAAGATTTATTTCACTTTTATTGCAGAAATTTGCTGTAAAATGCATATAAACGTCAAGGCCATGCGTTTAATCGTTCAGTTTTTCTTCTTTGTCTCATTTTGTTAAGAATTCTGTCTGAGATATGGTCTCCTAGCTATCGTGCCATATTTTATTATAGTTATGGAAATTTTTTACGTTTTCGTTTTCCTTTTTTTATAAGTTTTTGTACTCTTTCTATTAACTTCTCCGTATTTGTACCCGCCATACTTATCTTCGTACATTCCAGTTTCTAACACATCGCTCTTGTTCTATTGCATATGTCGTTATTGACCTAATGCATGTTTTACAGTTACTTATTGTTATGCTAGTATTTTTCCATATTGTACTTCCTAGATATGAGGAATGTAAATGGGCAAATTTCATAAGGAACCTCGATAACTATAGGAGGTACGGAAAAATGAACGAGAGCTTAATGATGGGGCAAACTAAAATTGGCTATCGTCTTTTGTTTTCGAGTTTGGATTTTTCAATGTTGCGAATTGTGGCTATATCTCGCTTATTTATGAAAATAGAGAAAAGTAATTTCTACATTCTTGAGGTACTTTTTTTGGTGAGAATGTAGTGGCGTAGTTAGTTTTTCAAAAAAGTTTCGAATTTCGAGTTAGGCCATAAAGTTATATTTTTTTACACGACACTTAATAGTTGGCTGTGCCAACGTGAGAAAGATAACTCTGTTCAGTTTCTTAACACAAAGGTCGTAAGAGTCCCTCGCAGCACAGCTATGATGGACTGGTATAAAAAAAATCACGGAACAGATACATTAATTATTTCTCCTACCAACCTATTTAAATTAAAAGCAACTTTATTCTGGCACTTAAATCTAGAATCTTTAAAATATCTCAATACTCATTGGTTCAAAAGAAAATAAACAAACTATACCAAATCTTGAAAGAGAATTCATATCCCTCAGGTCTTTTAAAAATACTTCTGTATAGTCACAACATTAATATTTATGACGTGGAACCATCGAATCAGGAGTGCAGTCAAATTTAAAAATATAGATCTCTTCCATACATAACAATTTAACCAAAACATTAATAAATGTTTTTAAGAATGTAGATATAAACATAGCAAAGAGTAGTATTTTCACAAAGAAAAATCTGTTCTCACAACTAAAGGATAAGATTTCTACAGTACAGAAGTGCAATGTTATATATAAACTTGACTGTCATCACTGTACAGAGTGTTATGTAGGCCAAACACGCCAACAACCGAAAAATCGAATCAGCACAAAAGTGGCGCAATACTAAAATCGCAATAAAAGTCCAGTGCTCTTGCATCTTCACTCAAATAAACACAGCATTGACTTTCAAAACCCTTGCATTCTGGACAGTGAAGGCAATTATAATTATAAATATACGGTACCCTCCACCCAAGAAAAGCGCCCTTCCGTGCTTTCCAAGAATACTTCGATACTCAGCATCACTCCGTTTCGCTAATACAATGAAATGCTATGAACCAGTTATTTATTTAAAAAAAAAAAATTAAAAAATTTTTTTTTGCCGACGACCATAGCTCAAAAGTTGATGTTGCCTTCATTTTCGGAGGACCTATCGTATGAAAACGATCCAAGACTTCAGGAAGGTTCCTGGCGACCGGAATCGTGTACACATACGAACATACATCCCCCGCACAGCACGTTTAGGTACCCCCCAATACGGGGGATTGATCTAGTGGGCTGGGATCTTCACCAAAAGATCCGCACCGCCGAGACGGAGATTTGATATAGTGGGTTCATTAGTAGGTTGGCTCGAATTTTAGAGATATTTGACTCAGAGTGGTTTTCCATATGAGGGAATTTCAATACTTCGTACACTTCGTGTCGAAGTAATAAAGGTATTTTCCTAGAAATCTGTCATATTAGGAACCATAACTGCATGGAATACAGAACAGACGTTGAAAATTTTATCTTATTAACTTTAAACGTAGAATTATTCATAACGATAATACTAACATTACAATTAAGACACCCTCTTTGTTGTCTATTACATTTCCTGATCTGTGACTTTTCTTCGAAGTTCTTTTGCATACTGACCATTCAAATTGTTTAGTTACCATCAAAAATTAGTAATTACAGATTAAAATACAAATTTCTTATTTTTTCGTACTTGATGAATCAATTAACTGTGGTATAATCGGGCTACTTTAAGTATTGTTTTTAACCTCTAACCTGAGGTACCAAGCAAGATATGCCTGTTTATGTTCGTTGTTGCCAATTATGAAGTACTAACCTCACTATCGTAAGTATTCACATTTTTGTGTATATTCCTCTACAACTGTAACTTTATTGTAGTTTTCCTAGAAAGGAATAAAGCGTTTCGAAATATTGGCGTTGGATAAGAGTTTTTTTTTGAATTGCTGCCCTGAAGAACGAAACCCAATTATTTTACTATATTGTAAATTAACATGTTGTTCGTTACTGTATCGCAGTTTTACATGTAACTTTCATTAACTTGAAATTAATCTCGTTTACTTCGTCTTTGATAGAGTATTAAATATTCATTGGAAAAGAGCTGCATCTACTATATTTAATCTTGTAATTTCTAAATATAAAAACTGAAATATAAACCGGAACTGCAATATGAAAGGTTTTGAAAAAATGCACAAACAAAAACAGACTAAATACCTAAATAAAATTTAAGACAACAAAATGTACTCGCAAATTCTGTACCGCATCAATGTTGTATTGCATATAATTTTATATCCAACTTGTTAAATAGCCATTGTTACTACAAAAAGCGCTAATAACCCTCGAGGTTGATGCGCATTGTATTAAATAAAAAAAAAAAACATATCTGATTTTTCAATAGGCACCGATCAAGCATTTAGCATGTCAGTCGTAGATAGTAATTTATTAGAACTTGCTTGAAAGCTCGTAATGATTGATTCAGCTTTTCGAATAAAATCTGTTTGAAATGGGAACTGCGCCGAACATTATGAAACGTGAAATGTGCTCGAAGGCTGATTAATATTTACACTCAAATATTTGTGCGGAGTGGATACAGACTGATCAATAGATCTTCCGCACGCGGATACGGAAATCTGCAAAACATATATTTTAAAGTAATGCCGCTCAAACTACTGTAACGTGGTCGTACCGTAAATTAACAAGAGTAATTTAACAAAATAAATCTGATTGCGGGCTCCGGTATGCAGCAGAATGCCGTATATCTGTACCTTGCACCCGGACTATATTTTTCGGTGAAATATGCGATTCTACTGCGAAATTGTCGGAAATAATGGTTGCAATTTTTTATACTCTTTATAAAGTCCAGCGTTATGCTGCCGTAAACAGTTACACGACATTTATAACATCTTTTATTCGATGTACGTCTGACAGGCTTTAATATTTACTATTATTATTTAAATAGTCAACAGTAATTAAATAAGTGGTGATAATTTTTTGATAATTTTAACTAGATTCACGAAAATTTGTTGCTATTAAGAAATTTCACGAATGGACGAAGTCCACGAGTGGGATTTCTTAATAGCAACAAAGATGAGTGTTAATCTTGCTAAAATTATTACCACGAATGTAATTCGGCGTGATTATTTTTTAAACAGTTCAAGTTGTAGATAGGGTTTGATGGAGCTTCCAGATGAGTGTCTTGTTATTTTTAACAACTGCTGCTCACCTACTCCACTTTTAGCTAGTTGTGTTACATCAGAAGAACGATTTGAATGGTTTGTGAAAAAATAGTCGCTGTAATTTGCTACTAGCAAATAGTGTAATTTTGATGCTACTAGCAAATAGTCAGTGTAATTTTGATGCTATTGGTCGATTTGAATTTTTTTCTCATTAGTATTGGCTGATAGAACTGTTTAAAAAATAATCAGTGTAAAAAGCAAATAATGATCAGTTAGCTGTCGATACAGTTGGACCACCTGAAAAAATTCTGTTAATTTCTTTATGTCTCAATTCTGAATATTTTGTTAGATTTTCCCTTATTTGCTTTTCTATGATTTATTTTTATTTTCAAATGAGTATTATCTTTGACTTACATAGAAATTATAATATCTTTTTTAGTTCTAGTAAAAGAGTTTATTGCTACGTGTTTAATCAATTGTAATGCAGCAATAGTTGAAGGAAAATAATAAATTAATATTTGTCACATATTGATAAAATTGTGGTTTTTCCATAATTGTCCCCTAATTTTGGCTTTTATTTTATACGTACTGCTAGTACGAGTAGTATAAAACGTTCAAGTAATAGCACACAGGAATTGGGGTCACATTAGTGTTACTGCCTTCAGAATTTATTATCTAGGTCCCGGGTGGTGTAGCTTGAACAAGCGTCCACGTTCGATCAGTAGAGTTAAGCAACCCTCTTTCTGGTCAGAACTTGGATAGGAGTTCCACTGCTGCATTTCTCGGCGCCTCGTGGTACGGCTGTCACGGAAATAGTTGGTCCCGGATGCCATAATAACATCATGACAGTCGTTAGTGGGGTTGGAAGTCCCCATAAATGTACAGCGACGCCTTTAATTGGCTTAACGGCTGTTGGCTGAGTACTAAAATAAATAATAAAAAAAAAGCTGTCATCTTTCTGCCACTGTTCGGACATTGAATTATTATCTATGCTAAATGCTTAAGTTTTGGTTGTTTGATAATCCTTTAGTGTTATTAGAACCTTTAGAAAGTTTCCACTGATTTTATTTACCTCTTTTTATTACTCTTACGTCGAACTTCTGGAATCTTAAACTTGCTGGAAGTGCATAATAGGGGCTAGTTTCAACTCTTCTCAAGGAGAAAGAGGATTCAAGATTCTTGCTCTATGCACAATAAGTAGCATAGGGTAGCTTTTTACTCATCCAAGAAGGAACCATACGGAATGTGACTTAATCGAAATTACCACGCTGCTAATCATTTAATTTTTATTTTTTTTTCGGTTCCTTATGTAGCTTAATGAATATTTTTGTGGCACGAAGGGCGGCGTTACAAACTCAAACGATATCTGCCACACAATGTATGTACAGACAGACACTTCTATGTCAAGCATCAAGAGGTACACACTAAGTTATATGCAATACACTCGGGCGTTCCCCAAGGAAATATTTTAGGACCAGTGCTGCACCTTACATATACGTCAGACATCTCGACAAACAGAACGACAGAAATAGCCACTTACGCTCACCTAAGTTGAGTATATTGTACGAAAATTGGAGAAATTAAAAAATATATAAAGAAAAATAAATGTTTTTGTACGGTTAAGAGGATTTCAGTGAATATTTAATATAACCTTTGATATAACTCTTGTTTTTTGTGAATTTCATAAAATGTTGCTTATTTCGGCAAATGTTGTTATACTACTATAGACAAAAATAATTCCAGCCGGTATTATATACGTACTACGTATACTATACAATATAAAAATTTTATTACTAAAATATGTCAGTAGTGTACACGAAAAGGTCTTATTTTGTATTTCAGACATTTGTATATTGTATAGTTCATACTTACCGTATTATCGTATAGCTATAGCCAGTGCTTCGTTGGAAAGTGATTTATATTAACAGCCAGGACATGAATAATATCAGTTCTTGGGAAGTACAATAAAAGTACATTACACCAATGTGCACCTGAGTAGCGGAAATTAGACGCCACTCTGTTAAAATGGGTACATCGTAATAAAGAATGTGTTATAAGCTACAGGGTGGTCTATTAATTTACGTCAGTGGGGAGTTGAAACCAATTTAACGAAATAATGTCTATTGTTTTCAAGGTATTTAGAATTTCAAGGTATTTAGAATTTACGCTTTAGTTGTTTACTTGTTAATAATTATAAACGTGTTTGTTAGAAAATATTATATTAACCATAGATTACTCCCACTTTTCATTTATTTCAAAAGGACAATTTTAAAAATGCAGCCTCATTGCTGTAAACTTTTTTTCCTTCGATATAGCAGTAAATGCCGCTTATCTAACAAATGTGAACTATGAAGTGAACTCTTGGAAAGTAGTAAATGAATGTTCCTAAGTTCAGGGGTTCTAATTTTTTAAGCGCTTGCTGTTATCATCATGGGTGGTTCTCGCGATAATGCAATATTTTAAAGCGGCATTTAAGCGTGAAGTAGGTTACGCCAGGGCAAAGACGCTTTCGCAATTTATGTACGTATAGTTCACTCGCTTACGCTAAGGAATATAAATATTAGTGTATCCGGTTTCATGCCTGAAAAATTGTACGCGTAGGTTTCGGGATTTCATGCCTCTCACAATACCTTGTAATGTACTGCATAATAATTTAGTTCGCGTGGGCCTGCCGACAACACTTGCAGCAAAGGGATCTAAAAGACTTCGCTTTGTACTAACTTTTCCAGAACATCTCTACATTTTTACATCGCAAACGGAAGCAATAGCAACGAGCCTCGCCTATACTTCGTAATTCCAAAGATCATCTGCATTCGATCGCGTGCTTGCCATTCGCTGCAGCTTTTGTTGCCTCAGCAAATATAATGAGATACTGCTCGAAAAAGTACATCTAACTTGTATAATAGGAGCGATTTACTGCATGCAACGTTCTTCAGAAAAATCCGCCGTGAAATAAGGCTCTTTATTATGTTCTCGGTACTTGTATAAGCTTCTACGTGATACAATCAAATTTCTTCGTGATAACGAAAGAGGTTTCTTTCATGTACTTGTACCGAATTATATGCTACGGAGCAAGTGCAAGGTGGTTCGTATTCATGTATGTAGCAGTACATGCATGCTTCCATAGCCTGGGAAAGGCGTATTATGTTAGCACTGCTTTGACAAATATTGCTCTTATTAATCTGCAAAGAATAATTTAATTATTTCGTTTAAAGTTTGTTAGAAGAATCTGGAAAATATGAATAGAAGTACATAATGCAGGGATATCAACAATTATTTCAAACCACGTGATCCCGCCATATAGGCAACACATTATACACGATGTGTGGCAGTTGGCGACACTTAAAATTTAAATTTTCCAGTGGCGTAACGCTAAGCATGTCTGGCGAGGTCTCATAATGATGGGGAAAGCGAAGTAAATTAGAAACTCACAGAATAGTTTTGGTATTACATTTTTTAAATTTTGTTCAATATGCAGTAAATGCACACGAAGAAAACAACAATTTTTAAAAGATTTTAATGAAATGTATTCATTACAAAGTGCACACGAACGTCAATGAATATTACAAGTGTTGTTTACGAAAACGCCCAGGTGTTTCAGTGCTGCCACTAGTGGAAACAAAATTACATTGGCGCTAAATTAAAAAATGTGGTCACGTGGTTTGAAATCATTGTTGATGTCCCTGTACATAGGTATAAAGGTTTCATGGCAAATAAGGGTGTCATTTTAATCTTTGGACGCGTTTATCCAGTGAGGGAAGCAACATGGTGAAAAATACCCCGGGACAAAATTGTTCGGGGTGAAGGGGGACAACTTTTGGCACCAAAATCCACTCCCCCCTCGTACTCCCCCCGCGGGGGGGGGGGGGGTCAACTTTCAAATTTCAAATGGAACACCCCATTTTTGTCCATGGATTCGGGTTCCTGATAAAAATATGAAATTTTTGTTGGAACAATTTTTCATGAAAATGCTTTCTTCGGTCAGATTTAGCGCATCTCACAATCCCACCCTTGGCGTTACCCAGGAGCAACGACGTGGACGTGATGGGATTTTGTTCCCATCGGGGTGCTTTTTTCGCGTGAGTCCCCTTGCCTCTCACGTACGGGGTGTTCTCATTAAATTCGCCGGGAGTCAGTGGCTCTCCCCCGCGCTCTGGTCATGACCGTACATCACGAGCGTAGGTCCAATCTAACGTTCTGGAACCTCAATCCTGGAAATGTTTGTCATTTTGGTGAAACATTGACACTTTTGGCCCTGATCACAGCTACCTGACAGCTGTGAAGACATCGTGTGGGGACAATTTTATGGCTGTAGACCTGGTAACTCCATATCGAGCGCTAACAATCATATGTGCTCTTTCTGGAAAATGTCCATTCACTGTAGTTCTTAAATAGGGCGGGGGGTCATAATTCTGACCGAAGAAAGCATTTTCATGAAAAATTGTTCGGACAAAAATTTCATATTTTTTATCAGGAACCCGAATCCATGGAAAAAAATGGGGGGTTCCATTTGAAATTTGAAAGTTGACTCCCCCCGCGGGGGGAGTACGTAGGGGGAGTGGATATTGATGCTAAAAGTTGTCCCCCTTCACCCCGAACAATTTTGTCCCGGGGTATTTTTCACCATCTTGCTTCCCTCACTGTATAAACGCGTCCAAAGATTAAAATGACTCACCCGATATATTAATGGTGAAAATAATTGTATACGGCAACATTTAATTCTCAGTAACTCTAATCATAGAAGAACCGTCATCCATCTTTTGGAAATTAAGCATCTCTTCTTAATATTCGAATAAACGTTGATAATGCTAAATATCTCTTACGAGGACTGTTCTTGTAATGGTTAATTGTAACAATAGTATTGAGTTTAAAAAAAAAGGGAACTTTATGTTTATCACAATGTTCTCCATTAGCCGTTACACATCTGTGCCTTCTTTAAAATCACTTCTCGTAACAGGCAGAAAGCTCAGTTTTCGGTAGGTCGTCAAACATTCACTGAAATTCAGCAATCTCAGTATTTACACCAAAAAATCTTTTACCACGTATTTACTAATCTTTTGATTTTGATCAGTGGCTACGTGGAGCAGCCCAGACTCATGTAAGAAAGTCAAAATTTTGCGGCTGTATGTGCAGTTGTTTAGTCTGGTGTCATAATTATAGATCCAAGAGTTATCACCCGTAACAATATTAAACGCAACGTTTGAAGATGCACCAATCTACCCGTGCTTCTTTTTGTTCTTCAGTTAACAAATTGGGAATCCACACCCAGCGTTTCGTATAAAATGTTATCTATGGCGGCCGATCCAATACCCACTTCTTTTAGAATCCCTCTTATCAGCTACATTCTTATTTTCCACGAGCAGCTTTTGGTGGGGCTAATGTTTCAGCGAAAACAGCTACTGGTGGTCGTTTAGATCTTAGACCATTTACACATTGTGTAAATGGTCTAAGGTTTAGATCTCGGTTTTCTAACCTTTAACGTACACCGTCCACGTCTAATTCACGGAACCAGTAACTAACTGTGTAGAATGAAGGATCATGATCACTAAGAGTTGCCACCAATTTTGGTGACCTTGGTCATATGTCAGACTTCTTTTATAAACATAGAAAATCATTGCCCAAACGCATTCCGCACCACTTCTACAATGCGTAGTGGATAACAAAAAAAAAACATTTGTCTCTATAGGTTTTAACCTCAACCTTTCAATGTTGCAACTGCAAACTGCCAAAAGAATGAACTTTCAATTTATGCAAATTTTCTTAGCTTTATTGGCATTCATGGCCTGCTACTAATAGTTAAAAGAACAGCTTGTATTATATACTTACCTATAAAATTATACAGGGTGTCCAAAAAATGGCGGATTAACTCTACAGTGCGTTACTTGGGGATGCATAATGAACCATGGAAAAATATGAAAAAAATTCCCTGGGCCGTATTTTTCGAAATATTTCTGGTCAAAGGTGGGTAATGAAATCCATTTATTTAAATAACTAGTGTATAATTATAGTGTCAAATATATCTGGGACTTATTAAAATATCTGTTTTTTTAATATTCTTGGGATTTAACTAAATTGTTTTCAATATTTAAGTACCTATTTTAAAAAACTGATTTCCTGTTGAGTTTGTCAATTATTACTAAATATGGCAAACAGGCTTTGTACAATAATAATATACGAAATCAAGCTTGGCATTGAAATATGTGTTGTATGAATAATATGTTGGTGGCACTGTAAGTTCATGTCAAATTCGATGTTAGCAGGTTAGGTTTTTGCGACAGTTTGTGTCAAAACTGACGCAAAACCTAACCTACTCACCTCGAATTTGACATAGACTTACAGTGTAATCAACATATTAACAACTTACTATGGATAAATTTTTGATTGAGAAATTGTTGCAGTATCAATGTTGCCAGATTTATTTTTATTAATTTCGAAATATTTCGAAAAATACGGCCCAGGGATTTTTTTTCATATTTTTCCAGGGTTCATAAGGCATCCCTCAGTAACGCACCGTAGAGTTAATCCGCCATTTTTGGACACCCTGTATACTAGCAAATGCATTCATATGTATTTTTTTATCATTTAAAGCAATTTTACAATTATCCAACGTCAATGTGTTTTTTAAAGATGAGAGGAAGTAAGTATACATTTAGTATAGTATCATCAAAAATTATTTTCATCTAGTATGGCAATGGAATAGTTCCTAATTTATGAATGCAACTATCTATATATTTAAAACGTGAAGCGTTTTCTTTCGACATCTTTTTTGAGACTTCCACCGCCGATTTCGATCATTCTGTTTTAAATGAAAGACGTCACCGTGTAGATGTGCGCAAAATGCAAATAACTGCATAATTTCTAGAGAAAAACCAAAATATTGTAGGGCGCAAGATACGTAGTTTGCGGCCCCGTAGCAGTGGAACAAGTAGCTTTCGAAGTCGGCCCGCGGTGTTCTGCTGATTTTTGCAATGGACCACTGTACTTGCTTAAATTTTTTTGTGTAAAATACGGCGTGCGCTCTAATGTGAAGCGCATGTTGCTTATTTAAACTGCCATTGCTACCAGCGGCCCTCAAAATTCTCAATTTTAGCCCTAAAAACGAACATTGCTATGAAATCAACATCAAAAGTATATCTCTCTTGCCTGAATATGAAAAGAAATATTTGAGTGTGAATACAATAATTGTATCACATACTGATAACGTTGTATAATGTTCTATGGAATTTCTAGATTCGTTAAATTTCAGTGGAATATATCCACATTGCTTAAAACTAAAAATATACGCCATTTATTTGACAACTGCTTAGATTTGGTATTAAATGGACAAGCCACAGGCAGAAAAGTATTATTACTGCGTATAGATTAACACATTCTAATATTGCACTACCGTTTTGCCTTCTGTGCGCCTATCATTTGCCCTGACAATTTATAAATCACTACGACAAACTGGGGATAAAGTGGGAATATATCATATTTGTCACAACCCCTTTATTTATCCATGGTCAAGTATGTGTAGCAATATCCCGTGTGAGTTAATTCTTTTGTAAATAACATTAAATGGACTATTTAAAATGCATGTATAAAGTAAAGAATTGTTGCTTCGCCGAAAAAAATTGAAGACAACGTGACCGCTTAATATACGCAACCCATTTAACACTATTGGCTACAATGTTTACAAAACCAAATCAAACAGTAGCAGTGACGTGCCACATATTATAGAATTAAACGATTTTTTTTTCAAACTTTGTACCCAATTTTGAAATATCTTTAATAATTATAGTGCTTATAGTAATTATAGTACACAAAACCGAAAAAGTGGTTGCTGAATGCACCAGGAATATTAATTTCAACTGAATTGAAATTTTGGGCAAAATACGTTTCAGAGTAAGCAGGAGCGATCTCTCAATTATGAAAATACAATTTCAACATATTTTGGTTATCATACGTATGTTAAACTCAATCGGGGAACACGCTGTATATAAAGTGCACGTAAAATTAATTTATTGTTTGAAAACTCTCATTTATGGTATACTTTAACTTTAATTTACATAACTAAAAACTTAATTTTTGTATTTATATTTCAAGTGACGGCAGTTGCAGGTTAAATATATTTTGTATGACTATATTGTCTCTGAAATAAATGGAAAATCACTTTCCAGTAATCCAGAGAGTAAATGACAATGTTTAAGTGCATGTTGAAACAACGCGTTTTATTTAAGAAGCAGCTAGAATGCAAACCGTTGAGGGGTTGATAATATGGGCACTTTGTATATTGGTGTAGGGTAACATAGATCTCACAAACAATTTCGAATTTATGTCTGCGTATGTATCTCTGAATGTACTAGGCTGTAAATTATTTTGAATGCGAAAATTGTGTTAGGGCAGAAAATTGTAGCTTAAAAATTTCTTACGGTATTTTTTCTTTTAAAAAATTACTCAGAAAGATGGTGAATAATCCTTAATATACTCGTATAGATGCATGCTGTGTCTGCGTGGGTGCCTGGCAGCGTGTGTCACGTTTTCATCATTACCAATGCCGCGCAGTTCGTCCGCGATCGTTGTTACCTTGCGCTTCATAACGCAACGGTAAGCAATTACGTCAGGTAGTGGAATTTAGGCGAGCGGGTAAAGCCGAGGATAAAGCTTCCGACTAGAAATCGGATTATCCCTGGAGGCGCAGGCTCGAATCTTAGAAATTACGGTGTTTTTCCTTTTCAAGTTAATAAAGTTGGAATTATTAAGCGTCTGTTTTACTGTTTCAGTATTATTAGAAACTTTTTGTTTTTACCAATTGTGTACATAATTTTGACTCTTCAACTGTTATCTGATCTAGTAATAGTTGTTTTTCTTGCTGTGCGTTTTCTTTATTTAATAATACCTTGAAACATTTTCTGCTGTAACTTTTTTACTTATATGTCAATTTTAAAAATGAAAAAATCGTCGTAAGTTTAGTTAGGCCATCTATGAGGTGTAGTTATCAATTTAAAGAATAATAATTTCATTTCGATGATTTTTTTATTTCCTACACTTAAGTTTACTATTAATCAATTAGATTCCAACACAACGTACTAGCAGTAATAGGGATTTCTGAAATTTCTTTCTAACCTTTTACAAATATCTGAAGTTCACAACTCCTTTATTTTTTATGAAAGCGCACAGTTTATTTTACTTTTCGTTTAGATATCCCCAATTCTCGTACGTACTATAATCAGTATTGTTCAAAATTTAATAATCAGCTCGACTACTGAATTGTTATTATTGATTTCAATAATTATGTAGACTTACAGTTTTTAGACATAGTGGCCTTATTTTAAACCATTTTCAATGGAATCATACCATTGTCAATTTTATTTTTAAAAGTTTTCATTTAATTTATTTTGAGAAACAAGAACAATTGCGGGCATTTTGTACTTTTGCAATTGCTAAACGTATTTATGTAAAGATATATTTATCTCCAAATTCAAAATCTATCCTATTCTTCAAGTGGCTATAAAAAACATATTTTTTTTCACATTAGAGTCTACATACGTTTGCAGTTGCATCTTCTTCAGCTAGGTTTAAAAAACAAACAAACTCCGGTGTTAATGTTATTCCCTCTGATGGTATTTATTGTAGGCTTTTAAAATATGGCGTATATCAAGAATCGACTTATTATGTAGAATTGCTGCCTCTAATCTGTTATGAAGAAAATATTTCAAATTGACTTGTTAGAATTAAAATTAATATATACAGGGTGCAAACGAAAAATTCGTACATAAGGAAAAGGCAACTCTAGTTTTGACTCCAAATAAAACATTATTATGAGTGTTTTTTACTATGCCAGTATAAATATTCTGTTTGTTTTGACGCTTAGTCGAATTTATCATTAAAATATTATCAGCTCTGAACAAATCTATTTCATAAAATTAAAAAGCATAACTATTATTAAATTGTTGCCTTTTTTCAAATGTATTTTACAACAAAGCTTAATTAACTGTTGGCATGGTAAAACAAACAACGTTGCTATGTTACATGACCACAGTATAGTTGATTCTTCGTAGTTTTGAGCATTGCATATTCCCTATGCACGGATTTTTCGTTTACATCCTGTATATATTATATATTCTTCTTTATTTTCCTAATTAGTGAAAATTAAAAAGCATAATTAATTTTGTGTTTTGGAGCTGGTTTAAAAAAAAAATAAATTTTAATTTTTCTAATGAATTGCATAGCTTACAGTTGTGCTATTATTAACAACTCCGCGAATTATATTCTATGCTGCATATATGTATATTCGTCAGGCTTCTTCCTGCTAAAACAAAACTTGAGAGGGGTGAAATATCGCGAAAACAAAAGACTGTTGAGGATTAGCAACGACTACAGCGATCTGTTTACGGGATTATCTCTGAGACCACTGCGCTGTTAAAGAAAGAACTTTTCGTATAAATATCAGCAGCAAATAAACCCAGTAAACTTTCGGAGTTTGTTTTCGTTTTCCAAATTGTTTATGCAAGAGCAACATTCGCGACAGAGCCGCTTAATCCTCGATATCCCATTAATCGGGCTTGGCCGCGGAAAGCCCCCAAAATCCAAATAGGCCGAATTGAGGACCATTGTGATCGTCGATTGGGCATTGTAGTCCGTATTCAAATGCTGTGTGTGCCCTTCGCAGCTGCAATTTCCGGATTTTCGCGTTTATTTCCCGCATGTGTTCACCTTCGTTTAGTTATGCACCGGAGTTGGCTGCGAAAATTACCTCGCGTGTATCTTGACATGCACTAGCCGCCTACCCCCGCGGCTTGTTTATTTGATAGCGCCGGCGATTCCGATGGAAAGCTGTTTTCACGGAAAATCTATTTTAGTTTCCGACAATAACTGTTAAGGCTCCGCGTTCGGATATGTTATCTAGACAGCTATGTAAACGATTTGAGTCGCCGAGTTGAGTCAGCCGTGGACGAAAATCGATGAGTTATTGTCGTAGGAACAAGTCACTTGTGCTGTATGCTGCGCTATTCTATTATCTGATAACTTTCCGGTCAAAGAACTCCCGTTTATCATCATAACCGTCAGTTTCTGAATTTATTTTTTGTTTAAATTCGCACTTATTGCTTGATCGGCCCCAGCTTCTGTCTTTTCAGTTACGATGCAGTGAATCCCACTTCTTATTCTTGTAAATAAGTAAACGTGGAAGAACAAATAGTTCCACACGATCAACGAGAGAATTTTTGGGCCGATTATTACTTATGCAGCCAAGAGCAGGGCTGATTGGCCAAAGACAAAACAACTACTGAGGGCACCCTAGATGAAGACAGCGATTATAGGAAAACACGGGAAAGTGAGAGAAAGAAGCCTGCCAAGTGACAGACGTCGTAAAGTTTATAAAACCGAGAAGAAAACATAGGAAGAACATATTAGTAAACAATGAAAGACTAATTCAATTAAGCAAAGAATGGCAACTACATGAACACCAAAGCTCAGAAGGACCACATGTAATTAGGCTTTTATTAAACCCGTCGTTGTGTTTATTTTTTTAATTGTTTGCCCTTTTCTTGCCAGCTAGCTCAGTTTCAAACAAGAGACCTCTTACCCAGTTGTGATTACGGATACATCGCTGCAGCAAAGCTCGGAAGTTAACCCAATCTATCTTGCAACACTGAAAATATATACTCCTCCAGGCTTCATGAAAGCTAATCTGCTTCCAATCAATGTAACATGTATATACATTGGCTTTTAAGTACGCATACAAAACAATATAGAAAATACGATAAGACCCTAAAATAAATAACCATTCCTAAACACAACGGTACTAACTAAGAATGTGTAACTTATGTGCAACAGCTTGTTTCTTCTAGCATTTACAAGTGCGATAATAATAAAATCTCTATATCTAATTTAATTTACATTTAAACAGTGTTACGGAAACACCGTAGTAACTGCCTTTTATACGCGATAATTAAACTGCATGCAAGTCCACCGTCACGCTTTTGGGCATAGAAACCCGGCTTCGCGGCGTTCGGCGAGGTAACCTGATACATACACGTCACGAGGTGTCACTTGACGTCAGTAGTCGAAACAATGGCTTTAGGACGCGCCAAAGACATATTTTGGCTTGAGACGCAAGTTGATACAATGTAATGCAAGCCGCTATTTTCGCAGCTTTTAAACGGTAAAAAGCACCAACCTGTCTTGCATTTAAGAATGCACAAGCTAAAACGCGGCGTAATTCTCCCGGATGCATGCGTATGGTGCCTAATTTAAATGTATTCAAATTCAAATTAACTAACCAAATAGACTTATATCTAATTATTACAAGATACACATGATCGAATTGGCTATATATGTAAATATTAGTTATTATAAGTGAATTTAATAGAAGCTAGGTCAAAACCCGTTTCACACAGAAGATATGGGCCGAGAGCTGGAGGACATCGATAGACTACATGCTATAGATGTGTGAAAAACGACAAGTCGTATAAGAGAAGAAAAATAATACGAAGAAGTAGATTAATATTGTCGATTCAAGATATACTCGTAAGTCAAGAAGAGTAATAAGAAGACGAAGAATAATATCGATTCGAGATTTATTGTTTTCAAAGCACACATCGACACATACTTCATAACATGTTTGGAAGTAATATGACTGTAACGTTATAGTTAATGAAACCGCCCTTTTTTCTCCAATTAAAATTTTTGGATTTCGAAAGTTCTCCAAAACAGGATGGGAAGAATTTTTCGGTAATTGAATAATTCATAATTAATAGATTAATTTTAAGTACATGGAGTTGCACAATCTTGTTCTTAACACTTCTAATAGTTTTCAGGGTATTTATAGCAAAGAGAGAATGAGAAAGAAAGGGGGAAAGAGAATATACGCCACGTCTAGCCATTCAATGAAATTGACGTTTTGAATTCTTTTCATGATTATCAATTTATCTAATTTGAAGTATTATACATTCTAATAGGGGTTTTTTTATTTGTTATTGGATACATATTAAAGATGCTGAATAACAGGTACATTCAGTGGCGGCTCGTGATTATTTTATTTGGGGGGCTCTTAATTTTTAACAATTACTAAGCAAAAAATAATAATTGATGGCTCACCTATATTCAGTCGAAGTTTTAATCAAAATGTAGTAATGATTTTTAATTTCAATAATTCAAAAGAAAACATCGTATTCACAGAACAAAAAGTATTCAAACATAACACAAAATATACATAAGTGTTAAAAAATTAAATACGATAATTTAATTAATAAGGAAAAACAGAAGCATACATCATATCCACAAATTAATTTGTTTTTTTTGTAAACGTCCACAGAAAAATTTGTTCTAAAATTGCAAACTCCAACTTTATTTTGCAGGTTAATTTTCAATCCAAATTTGTTATTGTAACCTTTTTAGCTAACGGTAGGCGTTGACAATTATAATAATAATGTTGTTTTATACAACTGCATGAATCAGCCGAAATCACTCAAAATAAATAAACACGCTCCAACTTGTAATGGGCGATATCGTAATTTTTTAATCGCACCCTGATTGGTTACTGCATTTTTTTATATCAGGATATTGCAGCGTGACGTGATTACGAGATTACGACTTTAATATTCTCTTCATTTCATATACGAGTACCCAACCCGTAAAAAGTATCAAATCTGTGAAGGCCTGGCTTCAGTTCTCATTGTTCCGCAAACAGTGATTTTACCAAAGTAGTGCTTGGAGCTCTAATACATTCATTTTTAATGTCAAAGATTGCACCGCATTTCCTATTGGCGACTGCCTTCACCCTCAGATTGCATTATATTTGGGGAGCACTGTTTGTCAATAAGCCTTCCATATTACGACGTTCTGGGCTGCAGCGCCGTTATCCTTCGCGTCACATTGAAACTGCTATACCTCGATTCTGTTGCATCGGCATTTTTGCCTGTAATTGCCATATAAGTTTGGGCCCTATTTATAATCGCCCTCAGCAGCTGCCAGCCGATTGGCGCGTTGATACTAGCGAGTGTGTTGACACATAACTCATGTTATGTATACATACTTCTTGGTTATTGTTTTACATGTTTTTATATTTTCAATTATAGAATAGTTACTTTTTGCTAATGCCATATAGGCTGTTGACAGCTGGGATGTTTGCGCCCCCAAGGAACAGCCGACACTGTGTACATTAGAATTGATCTACTCTGTGCATATGCTTAATACCGTTTTACATTTTGCGGGGACATTTTTTTGTATTTCCTATTTCATCGTTTTCTTCTTGGTCTTCTGACATATAATAGACATATGTTCTGTCTAAAGTTACCTCTGTAAATGTTTGATTTTCCTGTAATACTGATATTTAACTTTGTTATATCTTTTTGCTGTTTTGTAGTAACCTGCTGCAGCTAGGTTTCTAGGTACATAATCTTTCATCGTATTTGTATATTTCTCTAAAATACTCGCCCCTTCTCCTGTCCGTTACAGTGATATCTGGAATTTCATGCGTATTTTCATGTTGCTGCTTTGAATTATTTGCTTATTGCTTTGTTCTGGATATTTGCGTCCTTGTCTGTAATGATTAATCAAATATCAAAATTAGATTAACTTCTTCTTGCTGCAAGTATTAGACATCATTGTCTGTTACGTCCCTCAATCCTGATATTTCCATCTCTTGCGAGATCGTGCTAAAAATCTTCTGCCTTTTACTCTATCTATATAGCCATATTTTCTTGGGTATTCTTTGCTCTTCTTTCAAAGTGTTCTTTCCAGTTTTTTCTATATTTTTTATTGTTTCGGTAACACTGTGCATTCCTCTAGATCTCTTCTATCTGTGTTTCTTTGCCGGTCCAGTCGTGTGTAACCTGGAATCGCATATCAGTGTTTTTCTAATTTTATTTCGTAACGTTCTATACAGTGTGGTCCATTAAGTGTGCAACAAATGGGAATTTTTTTTATTAGTTGTACACTCGAAATTTAAATATTGCCAAAAGTTAGTGCATGTGCGATAACCATATCAGATGCCCTTAGAATGGCTTCAAGTCAAACAATATACAGGGCAGGACAAAAAATATGAAATTCGTTCAAGAACAAAGTTACCTTATTTAAAAAAATATAGCAAAATTTTATTGAGAAAAGTTGTTTAGAATTAAAAGTTATGCTCAAATACAAAGTCATGGCCTCCTATTCGAATTTTGATTCTTTTTTGGAAAATTTTGTATTACCCCCGTATGATACATATTTTTATTATTTTGATTTTATATGTATTTAAAGTAGCCACAACCACATCCCTTTTAAATAACTTTTAGCAACTTGAAGCGTATTTGTAAAATTTACTTGGATTTATATTTTTTTAGGTAAGCGTCCACTTCATGTTTGTTGCAACGATATTTAACAGAACTTTAGAATTTCGCAAATATTTTTTTTAACAAGGCAAATGCTTTACTAATAATAATTTAAATATGAAAAACTCTTAATAAAATCAAAATAATAAAAATATGTATCATACGGGGATAATACAAAATTTTACAAAAAAAGAATCAAAATTCGAATATAAGGCCGTGACTTTGTATTTGAGCATAACTTTTGATTCTAAACAACTTTTCTCAATAAAATTTTGCTATATTTTTTGAAATAAGGTAACTTTATTCTTGAACGAATTACATATTTTTTGTCCTGCCCTGTATATTGTTTGACTTGAAGCCATTCTAAAGGCATCTGATATGGTTATCGAACATGCACTAACTTTTGGCAGTATTTAAATTTCGGTTTTACAACTAATAAAAAAATGTTCCATTTGTTGCACACTTAATGGACCACACTGTATATTGTAGCATTTATGTTATTAAACTTGGTGTTAAACTTTGTGTATGTCTTTTTCTTGTCGATATGAAATTGTAGACCCAAAGAAGCTAAATGTTGATAGTTATTCTATTATGCTGTTGTTAATAATTATTTTTGATCTGAGTGGTTCTTTTCCTCTGAATTCCATCATTTTTGTTTTTTTGTCGACATTATTAAGTTATAAGCTACTGCTTTATTTTGTTTAATTCATATGCGTCCACGCTGCTAGCTATTAGTGTTCATCAGCAAAAAGTCATCAAATACTTTTGTTTGTTTAGGTCGTGTGTATAGAAGTCAATTTTCTCTATCCATGCCGTAACACGTCATCGATTATGTCATTGTAAGTGTACAACGTAGTGGCTATTTAGATATAATCATTAATTATGTCTTGAGTATGGATATCTTCAAATTAAAATTGTTATTTTTAATTAATGTAATAGACGTTACAGATCGTCTTCGTTTTCAGTTATCATCAATATTGCCTCCCACTCCATGAGTGTCTATGCGGTCGACTTTGTCAATTATATGGTGCATGAGTATGGTGAACATTATGGGGTTAAGACGTGCTTAATTAATTAATTGTATACGTATTTTTGGTTGAACATTGTTTCTTCATAATACAACCAAAACATTGCTTTGCCCTGTTGACACTAAGATGTTAAATTTAGTCTTATTAACTTGAAACTATAAGCTTGCTCTCAACGAAATTGTCGCTTTGTTCATAATCATAATCAAGTTAGATAGTATGCACAAGAAAGCAAACCTGTATATATTCGTGACGATTATACCATTCATTTTCTATCAAATAGAGACTTGAACAATTCTGGATCTGTTCGAAACAAATGTGTTATGAAGAATTCGTGGAAGAGTCTACGGGGTTTCCTTCGTTACTATGAAATTCATCATGTGTTGGTAGAACCCTAAGCAACAACAATGGTGTGCAAAAACACGACCAATAAATATATGGATGAATGCAAGCAATATATAGGTTGCAAGAGAAGACCTACAAAAAATTTAGACAAAAAGTAAATATAATATTTTTTATAAACAAAATGAAGTATCTGCTATTGTAAAATTAATTTTAACATTATTACAGTACTTGGTTTTTACAAACACGTTGACAAATTACTGGATACCAGATACCGTCATTAAAAATTTATCAAGAATGATATTTTGCATAACGTCGATTTATTTAGGACGAAGACCATCAACTTAATATCCCCT
Organism: Agriotes lineatus; assembly: GCA_940337035.1. NCBI lineage: Eukaryota > Metazoa > Arthropoda > Insecta > Coleoptera > Elateridae > Agriotes > Agriotes lineatus. The sequence continues at coordinate 72,026,722 of OW679197.1, read as the reverse complement.
GAAAAAGTGAAATAAAATTTGATATTTTGTTACTTAAAATTAGTTAGGTGTGCTATATATTTATCTTAAAATTATGGCGAGAATCGTGTAGGCTTGAACGTAGGACGGGCTTGTAAAACTGGGTAATCGTTTATGTATCGGATATAAATTACTCGATAATAACATATCGCTTTATTCTAATCCGTTTAATATAAAGCTGGTCTTTCCATTAATAATTTATAAGTTATTAGACCACCTCAACTTTGATTTATTTAGCGATAGTCGTGGCTGTAGTCTTAGTAGCGCGAGTCGAATGCTGATCGTGTCAGATCGAATTTATTCATCATGTATGATGATGTTATTTATGTTTTAAATTAAGTTTTTTATATTATTTAGTTTGTTGATTATAATTCCATACATACTTTTTACGGCGTATATTATATGTATATTATTTTTGTACTAACTACAGCTCTCTGTTTCTCGCTCTTTCCTTTAATAGTTTCAGTCTGTTTTTTCTGGTTTTTTCTGGTTTTTCGCGGCATTTCAAAAACAGTCTACCACCTGCTCCAATTTTCAGATTTTCAAACTACATATTATATTTATGACATGCCATTCTGGATCGTTTTAATATAATGAAACCGACTTGTCCTGTCATTTGTCATATTTATTGTCCTTTCTAATGTCGTGTTGTTCTTTATATGGTTGCATATTCGTCTTGTACTATGGGCTCTTTTTGGTACTTCTTCATTAGTAGCTCTCGCAGTTTGTCAATCTTCAGCATTTATTCTTACAAGGCATCACAACTTACATGCTGCGATAGACCTTGATAGCGATCGTATCACATCCAGAAACGGACACACTCCAGATGTAGATATACTTGATATAACGAATATGATTGTATCATAATTGTTTTGAGAGTTGATTATATTCACTTGAATTCGTCTATTAGATCCAGCACACACTAATCTGACCATTTTTGGATTATGCTAATAATGACATTAAGTACCACACATTTCGTAAAGATGGTGTTATATATAACCAGCTTTTCAAATAATTTTTAAGATTTTTTTCACTTCCTAAATTGATTGCACAATGCAGGCATATTTTTGCATATATGCACATATTTACTATTATTGTTGAATTTATTCCGGACGCATTATTTCCATCAGTATAGTGCGAAAGGAAAGCTCCAGTCTAGACCGATGAAATATTTTTTTTACGGAATTTTGAGTTTGGATGTTAATCATTTTTATTTTGATATACATTTTGCGTTTCCAATTTTTGGAATTTTTCAACTAAATTTAGAATAGTCTGTTCCGTAAGAACTCGAGCAGCTTACCCATCTATCATGAGAGGAGCACTGTGGGTTGCATAAAAGCGAAAGTATCCACGGAGTGCTGTAAGTGTTAATTTATTATATTGTAAAGAATTTTTCACGTGTAGAGTGTGAAAGCTTTGTGGTAGGCAATACTATTTAAGAAGAATGTGTTATGTATGTTTTATAATATTGTTGGTAATTAAAAGTGGATCCAGATTGGTAATATGTGACAGATGGATAATTTAAAATACTTCGTCGCCTATAAAATTATCGAAAAATATATCTGAAATAAACATTTCACTGGAATTTTGAAAAACCGATCGGTAACCAGTAAATATTTGAATATAAAGTAAGTTTTTTTTAATTTAGTAATACTCTTGTTTGTCCGACTTATTTTTTTTGTATTTTTTTTAAGTTGTTGCTTATTGCACACGATTTTCTATAATATGTAAATGGTAAATATAAGTATTTTTTGTCACGAGTATGAGTTGTTCTATGGAATTTTGTTTTGCCCTATTTTATAAGATATAACAAAACATAATAATATTTTTGGTACAAAAAAGATCGGAAGATTGGTTAACCCCTGCTTCTTTGAATTAATTGACTCCCGCTCTGGCAATTTATTAGACTGCAAGTGGTTGCAGAAAATATCCCGGGAGTGTTTTTTAGACATCAAAGACAATTTCTGCGTATTTTATTTTTAGTACCACACGCCAGCTTCAGCGTCAGAGGTAGTTTTGTCCTTTAACTTCCGAGTCCTAGTTTTATGGCCTTTGAAATTAGCGACTATAAGAGCAGCAAGCGAGGGCAATTTAAGTAGAATACCTGAGTGAGGTGACATTCGAGTTAATTGAAAGGGGAGCTCCAGAATACTTGCTTTATATATCACATTCATATTAATAAAGGATGTTTGCCGAAGCTGTTTAATTAATCAATTATGCCTTTAATTAATTTACAGCGCCCCTGTGATGTAGTTAGGCGGAGGTATACAGGCTGTATTAGTCCTAAACAAGGTGGAGATGCTGCAGACAGAGTTTGTTAAAATTGATGCCGTATCAAGTTTATTGAGTAATAAGTCTGCAGCGTACCCTGAGATGATGGAAGTTGATTATTTTGCGTTGAAGGCTAAATTACGGGCTTCGACAGATTGTTTATTCTGCGACGTGCTTGATAAAGTTGTTTATGAATTGCAGTTTAATTTTGTTTGTTGAAAATATTAACTTGCTTGTTTGCGGAAGAAGCGCCGGCGAGAATTGATCCAGTTGAGTGGCTCGTAAAATCATCGTATTGGAATCTCATTGCCCTTATCGTCATTGATAGCTAGAGATCAAATGCGGTATCCAGTCGTCTGGACCGTATATGGTGATCAAAATAGATTTAATGTATGTATAATCTAGGCATAATTTCGTTTTATTTGTATATTTTTGGGCAATAACGTAATTACATTTGTGCAAATAGTTTGTATTCAATTTTAATAGTAATTCCAGTTTTCTAATAATATAATAAGACTTCACATTCAAATACCAAACACAAATTTTATGTGGAAGTATTAATTGTCACGAAATGTAACACATTGGAATTGGACTTTGTAAAATAATTTCTTAAGCAGAAAATTGCAATGCAACCTAAGAATTCTACCCGCTTAAGACCTCTCGCGATAAGTTAAATCCTTAACAGATTATTGCTGTTGGAGAAAATCCACAGGGAATACAATTTTAATATCTAACTGGGATACGCATCAAAATCTATTTCACAACACGCAACATACTTATTAACACATACAAAATTGGCAATAATCTACGCAGGCAAAATCTTAGCCTAATACGAGTACATATAATATTTCAAATTGACGATAAATCACACATACAATAAAATCAGCTTTAATGTAGCAGCGAATTATGTAATGCGGGAATGCAGGTGGTCAATCATCTGGACTGACCGAAATTATACCCGCGGGTGATGGCTCGGTAATGGGGTGGCCAGGCTTCGATGACACCAAAATTGGTATCTTCAAGATTATTACGGGTAGTCGGCGTTAGTCTACACGCGATATAAAGGAAGCTTTAGGTTTTCATTTGGAAGAATGAGTAAATCGAAGATTAGCTATGAGAGTCGGCGTCGATCTACACGCCGACACCAATATGTTTTTCAAAAGCTGCGTCGGGAGGACACGAAGGTTTCTTTAAATATATCCAAACAATCATCATTATGAAATCCCACTGTAGTCAAAACGAGACGGGAATCGGAACTTCAGGCTGCGTTTTAGGAGCTGGGAAACTGCCATGGTAAGGAGCTTCTCAAACATCTAGATTGACGGAACGATAACGCTTACATCACACACACAACCCTTCGTTCGACTTGACTGGCCAACTGAAGATCTATTCCCCGCGCTAGCTTGGAGTAATGAGCTTCACAGTCCACTCTGGCGCGTGCATTAAAAGGCCAGTCGCTGCGTGAAATTTCAACCTGACCTGCCAAGCTAATATTAACAATGATTGAACTGTGATTACGTAGTGGAAACTATATCTCTAACCACGTCAGTTTAATATCTTAGTTTTCGTGGAAAGATGTTTTAATTAAACGTTTGGTATTCGAAGCTGATTGATTTTCATGCGGTTTATTGCACTTGTTGTGGAGCCTTCTCAGTTTTCCGTTATTTGGAAAATTCCTGATTGCCAGCTCGCCTTGGAATTTGTGGACTGTATGAATTGTAGGTTTCACTGAATAAATACACTCGTTGAAAGCCGGAAATATGTTACTTTATTAGCAATAAACAACACATTGAACATTTGAACCTTTACAAGAATTAGCTTTCGTAGAGCGGACCGGTTCGCATGCTGCCACGTTGACAGATGGAACGTAAGTGCAACGGCGAGGCAATGCCCGCTCGAACTTCTACTGCGCACAGTATGAATTCAGAATGCAAGAGAGGCGGCAAAAGTTTATAAAGTCCTTAACATACCTTTCAAATAAAACAGTACAGAGTTGACATGTAAAAGCTAGAGTAAAACATGTAACATGAGCACACATATATACAAAGCATAATAGTACATGGATCTTAATCTAGTACAAGAAAACCCGAACAATGGGGAGCCAAAAGGCTTTACGAAAACTGCGCTGAACGCTAACGCACTAGTTCACAACACTAGGTAGCGGGCACAATTTGGCGAAGGATCGCTTCACGATCCCTGACACAGTGTTCACTGACGCCACACGCGTAACGCCGTCAAGGCCAGGGTGCAGCTCGGTGACCCGGCCTAACCTCCATTTCAGAGGGGGTAGATTGTCATCCTTGATGAGGACCATGGAACCAGGCTGGAGGTCCGAAAGATGCGTGCGCCATTTGGTGCGCTGTTGGAGTTCCGAGATGTACCCTTTACTCCATCTCTTCCACACATTCTGGTGAAGTTGTTGTATTCTCTGGTATTTAGACAGCCGAGACTCGGCTATCTCAGTAACGTTGGGATCAGGCAGTGACACCAATGGACGACCAATCAGGAAATGAGCAGGAGTCAAAGGCTGAAGGTCGTTTGGATCAGAGGACAAAGGGGACAGGGGTCGGGAGTTTAAGGTCGCTTCCACCTGTGCTAACAAAGTGCTAAATTCATCATAATTTAGACTAGCGTTACCTATAACGCGACGTATGTGATGTTTGGAGGACTTGATTCCGGCCTCCCACAATCCGCCAAAGTGGGGACTGTGCGCGGGTATAAAATGCCAAGCTACTCCGTCGTTCGCGACTGATTCGGAAATAGAAGGGTTTTGCTCCGCGAGAAAATTGCCTAATTCGATTAACTCGGAATTAGCGCCTACAAAATTAGTGCCATTGTCTGAATAGACATGGAGCGGTTTGCCTCGACGAGCCACAAACCGGCGAAAAGCCATTAAGAAGGTTTCAGTAGAAAGATCAGCGACCAATTCAAGGTGCACTGCCTTTGTGACAAAACAATAAGCTGTAACTCGTTGTAAGCGAGCGAAGCTTGAATACTGATTGAACGGAAATGGTTCAACAGAGGTTACAGAAAAACTTTGAACTTCTTTTTTGAATTCTGGAAGCTCAGCAAGAACATGTTTAGACGTAGGCCAAGATGCCTCATCTTCGCTTAGCCAGGCGGGACCATGCCACCAAAGGCTTAACAGACCCAGCGGGTCAAATATCTGCGATCTTTCAGACAAGATGCTACGCTTGGTAGCCTTACTACTTGTAGAATTTGAAATATGGGATATTTCAGACAAGCTGCTACGATTGGTAGCCTTACCACTTGTAGAATCTGAAATATTCTCTACTGATAAGAATCTTTTCTGAGCGATTTGCAATGAATCACCCAATACCTCTACAGGTTCCTTGAGAGGGATAGAGACAACGAATCGACCATTCGCTTCTCGTTGCGTATTTTGCACGAAATGTGCCTCACAGGCGTTCTCTTCATTTGTGCGGACCTTTTCCTCTGGGTAATGTTCGAGTTGCCAAAACCTAGCAATGGGGTCAGAAGCATCCTCGATCGTGCCAAGATTGCACTGTATAGGGTACGCAGAAGGAGGGCCTGTAGGGCCAGAAACAATCCAACCAAAACGAGTCTTTTGGAGGATGGGAAGATTTGGGCCTAGACCAATTTGTCCAATACAAAGGAGCTGCCAGAAAATGGGCGAACCAATCAGAATGTCGATGGTGCCCGGTTGGTCGTAGGACAGATCTGATAACTTGATGTTATCAGGAACCTTGAAACTGTTTCGCTGGACGCGAAAACTTGGGGTTGTACCTGTAATCTCATCGAGAACAAGACAGGATAGACCAATGCCGTATGAAGTGTGAGGGGCTTGCAGCTTGATATCACACCTAGCCTTGATTTGAGAAGTGGCTTTACTTAAGCCAGAAACAGTAACGTTGACTTCGCGAATTGGAAGCTTCAACCTTTTACACAAATCTGAACGTATAAAGTTCGATTGGGAACCGGAATCCAACAGGATTCGCACAACGTGAGGCGTACCATCATCAGCGATGAGTTTAGCGGTAGCCGTAGGTAAGAGTACCTGCAAAGCATTCGAACAGAATGCAGAAATCGATTGATTTAGCTCAACAGGGGTTTCTGCTGACACTGCAGATCCTGGTTGACTAGAAGAAGCGTTCTGAGGCTTATCCTCATGAAGAAGGGTGTTGTGCCTCGATTTGCACTTTCTACACGTATGTTTGGAGCTACAGAGGCTCGATAGGTGACCCTGAGTTAGGCAATTAAAGCATACGCGGAGCTCTTTTGCCTTTGACTTTCTGTCAAGAACAGACAGCTTGACAAACTTATCGCATTTGTACAAGGAATGAGATCCTTTACAAAGTGGACACGAAGGGGTACCCGACACAAATGATTTAGAATGTACCTTGGAAGACCTTTCGGGTACAAGCTTGCTATCTTTTACCTCTTAGAGTTTCTAGAAGATTTGCTGTATTTTGTAAGAATTCCTTGAACTCATCAAGATTAGGCAGGTCAGAACTTGACCGGTTTCTAAGGACCTCCCATTCACGAAATGTAGTGGGGTCCAGTTTTTTAGATACTACATAAATTATAACAAAATCAAGAAGCTCGCTTTCGGTAGCTAATGATTTGATTGCTGCAAAATGTTTGAATAACATATCGCTAATCGTACGTAATTTAGTTGCAGATTCCTTACTGCAAGATTCAAGTTCAAAAATAGCCTTGAGGTGGTTATGAACCAGAATTTTTGGATCATTGTATCGATTGCACAATGCATCCCAAGCTAGAGTATAATTACTCGCAGTAAACTCTAAACTTTTTATAATTTGGCTTGCATCACCCTGTAAACTAGCCTTTAAGTAATGCAGCTTTTGAATATTAGTTAACGCTTGATTCTCATGAATTAAACTAATAAAAATCTCACGAAATTCCAACCATTCTGCCACGTTCCCTGAATATTTGGGAATCGAAATGGCAGGAAGGCGTACAGCTTGATTATTGCAATGCGAACTGCAATTTGAATGCGTTGATCTCACGCTACCATTAGGAGATCCAGAACGATCTGGTGCAACATCAGACTGCTTGTTGTATTCATTAATCAAATATTTAGCTTGTGAGATTGCAAGAAAATAAGAGTCTTCAAATTCGACTTGTTGCTGCATTTCAGATTCTGAATCCTTACTGTTTTCTAAAATTTGTTCATGAACCGCATAATATTCCGATAGCACGGTGGCTATAGCATCCAATCTTTCTTGCAATTGAATGCTAGATAAGAATTGATCTTCATCGTGAACTATTTGCAAAGATTGCACGTAATTTGAGAAACGCGTAAGCTTGCCCTTGATAGAGCCACGTGCTCTTACAAGCGGATCCATAATTGTTGAAATTAAAACAACTTAAGGATGAAAACCGTTCGTACGCCACTGGCGTGAATTTTGTACGCTTCTGGTACGCGGACCCAACGGGTCAACTATCTGTGATATTTCAGGCAAGATGCTACGCGTGGTAGCCTTACTACTTGCAGAATCTGAAATATTCTTTAACGATAAAACCTTTCGCACGCCTCTGGTACGGAATTTTGTTTACAACGCAGACAGCGCTTGATAACAACGCGAGAAACCTGTCGCTAACGACGCAGAAAACGACCCTGGTACAACGCGAGATGATTCACCTGTGACTGCTTCGACTGCAGTATGAAACATGCAGGGGATATCGCTAACAAACGTAATAGCTTGGCATTTCACGCAATTAAAATGTTTATATGACTCATAAACCATTTGTTTACGCAATAATACGCAGCTGAAATTATGCACATGTATAACACAGATGATAGAAAACCAAATATTCATGCATAGGAAATCACAAAAATAGGAAATTAGGCTTACATTGATATTGGTGTATGTGCCGCCTTGCCGGTTTTCCTCGTTGCTGTGGTTCGTACTACCGTCTCGTCTGCAGCTGGAATGCACACGTGCACGAACTTGGCGCCAAACTCGGCGTTTGGCTATCTCGCTCTTACGTTGATAGCACCGTCTGCTGTCTTCCTTCCTCTAGCTAGGAATGAATTTAACGCGATTGAAACTGCTTGTACTTGCCAATGACCAATGTTGTCGAATGCTGTCGCTGTTGATTGGACTCGCAATGACCTAATGTGGTGTAATCCTGGCTCTGTAGGACCAATGTTGTGGAGCCTTCTCAGTTTTCCGTTATTTGGAAAATTCCTGATTGCCAGCTCGCATTGGAATTTGTGGACTGTATGAATTGTAGGTTTCACTGAATAAATACACTCGTTGAAAGCCGGAAATATGTTACTTTATTAGCAATAAACAACACATTGAACATTTGAACCTTTACAAGAATTAGCTTTCGTAGAGCGGACCGGTTCGCATGCTGCCACGTTGACAGATGGAACGTAAGTGCAACGGCGAGGCAATGCCCGCTCGAACTTCTACTGCGCACAGTATGAATTCAGAATGCAAGAGAGGCGGCAAAAGTTTATAAAGTCCTTAACAGCACTACAAAATTAAAAATATTAAAAATCGAACGCTTCGGGAACAATCTGTTGTCGTTATCGACCAATAACAGTTAAACAGATCATTCCACGAAACGTTCGAGTTCTAGTATTTTTTGCTTTGTAGGGTGGAGAAATACCCAAGAAACCGCATGAATTCTAAAACGCCACAAAAATATTTCAGAGGGTATCTGATTGATTTTAATATAAAACGAATTGACGATTTTCTGCACTTTCTTATAGATGGAATAAATAACAAAAACACAAACTATAAAGCGTCTTCAATAGGTTGAACTTTAGAATACGTAAAACAGTTATTTTACCATGGCGACACATATTATATTGACATCATATTATATTTATTAAAATTATTATTGGAAAATGACACTACGATTTGCTTATGCTCTAAGGTTCCGGGTGGTGTAGCTTGAACAAGCGTCCACGTTCGATCAGCAGAGTTAAGCAACGCTCTCTCTGGCCAGAACTTGGATGGGAGTTCCACGGCTGTATCTCTCGGCGCCTCGTGATACGGCTGTCACGGAAATAGTTGGTCCCGGCGGTCATAACAACATCATGACTGTCGTTAGTGGGGTTGGAAGTCTTCATAAATGCACAGCAACTCCTATAATTGGCCTAACGGCTGTTGGCTGAGTGCGAAATAAATAAATAAATAAATAAAGAAGCTACACATATTAAATTCATTACACCGTGATCCGCAAGATGGTGATGCAGAAGCGGATATTAACTGTATTGTACTGATAGCTAAACCAGTTTAGGTGTGCTGAGCTCCAATGAAGAGTTTGAAGATGTTCACGTATGTTGACGGTACACCCTCAGTATTACAAAATCATACACTCTATGGAAAACAACACCTATTTTTATTTGAAAACAAGATCAATTAACAAACATGAACATTTTTACATATATGTAGCAAGTATTACAATTATACATACAGAGTGCGCGACTACAACACTCTTAAACACTAACAGTTAGGCGTAAAATGTTAAGTCAACGAATGGGCGCAAGTGCCCAAGCCTAACAACTTGGAGACTCGAGTAACTGAGTGCTAATGGCCGAATATGTAAATTAGTAAGTGAATGGATGAGTTGAATAGATGGATGGATGTTGGCGCTTGCTCATCTTCTGGTTATATAGCCCCTCAGTTACGCAAGCAGAAGAGTTGTTTATAGCCTCTCGGCTGCCAGGCGAATGCTTCGTCATCTCCGGATTACAATAAACCATTGTGCTCCGTATTCTAACCCAGGCAGGGCATTGGAGTTTGGTTTTATTGCCTTTTTCCTGCCCGGTTACGTCTCCTCGACACAGTGTTATGTCATTTCTTTATTACTCGTTTTTGACCTCCGGGTGGTAACGTGGAATGCCCCGGATCGTGCACTGCCCCTTTTGTTGTCCAAAGGGTCTTCGCAGCTGCTAGCTTTCGACCCGGATCTCTTGCAGCTTTCAGATGGCGTAATTCCGCCGGTTCTTGCGTTGGCGTCTTATGTATCTAGAAGAGTTGTACAAGTACCTGCTGTGATGTCTCAGATCCTCCGGATATAACGCAGTCTATGACTTAACACTTAGCTGCGCATCGCGTATCATTTTAATTTGGACACCCGCTGATTAGCAAAGTACATTGTTTTCACTTTTATCAGTCCATTGTATGCCTTTGGCAAGGCGATATAAGTTCTTACATGTGTTGGGTTTACTCCGCTGCACCAGTCTACCAGATGCTAAATCAAACACGAGCTCAACGCAAATCAGTGGAAATGCTAAAATAAGAATATTTAGGAATAACGGCTGTAAAACGTGGAAAAGTAGCAGAGGTAGTGCACAAAAACTGCAACCCTTTATGAATAGATCTCTGCGAACATATGCAGAATCTTCTGAGCGAGAATTATAACCAGTAATTACTTATCGGCATGCAAAGACAGACTACCCAAAAAATTAAATACAGGAAATGAAGTCGAGTAGGAAATACCCTGGGAAAAGACGAACAAAATGTCATGACGTCATGAATGGAAATCCAAAAATTGGAAAACGAGGAAGGTCACCGCCGGAGAACGTCGACCTTAAATGCAGCTCGATAATGTTGCAAGACTTGTAATGAAGAAAAAAAACTAGACAAAATATTTTAACTTAAAACAGAAAAAAAATATTGTTTATTTCCAGGATAATAATATAAATTTATAACTGGTTGTTCAATTTAAAAAATATATAAACTACGTTTAAATTTATAACTGGTTGTTCAATTTAAAAAATATATAAACAACGTAGACTGAGTTTTACTCAGAACTTTTACGTTTAAGTTCACCGGCTAAATTTAGCAGAAAATGTATTATACAAAGTTACCTATAGTATATGCAATTTAAAACTTTTGTAGGAAAATCTTATCTAAATCTCTTTCCCATATCGTTTCACAGGAAAGTTTAAATTTGTGGCGTAATGAGAAGTACGATTTGATTATATTTTTTAATGAAAAACAATATGGTAAAAGGACGTTTGTTATACGTTTTAAGTTTCCATATACGTTTAGGTTCCGCTGTACAACTTCGAAAAAGTTGATTTATCAATTATCTCCCTTCTTTTTCACCCCTTTTAGGCACTGAGCTGCTAAATAAACTAGCGAGTTAATTAGAACGACAGCTTTCGAGGATTATCCTCGCTATAAATTAAACCTGATTTTTAATAAAAAGATATTAGTGGATTAAACTAAGCTTCACAAACATTATTTTCAACAATATCTGAATCTAATATTATTTTATTTCAAATTTCCTGCTTATAGTTTATGGAATTGAGTGTGTCTTTGCCTTTTGAACTAATATTGGACAACTAAGTAAACACAGTATTACAGCTTATAATAGTTATTTGCATTTTACATAAAGGTCATTATTAGACGTAACTAGTGGCATCCATGTAGAGTTATTTCCATAACCTCATTTTCCAGTGTCTATTTCTAATTTATCCGCCTAGCATATCCTTAATGTATGTATTGGATATTTTCAGAGAAAAATCGTCTATTTATATGCAAATTGAGGAATACCAATTCAGAAAGCATTGACCCAAGACGCTGCTCCATTACTCCATTTCGGAAAATTTCAACTATTTCTCCTTCGTGATTATTTAGAAAACCATTTACATTCTGACCATTGCTGCTGATTCTTCATGCAAATTGTAATGGCCCCTAACTATAGTAGGCCTCCACTTATTAAACAGTACAAGTGCAAGCCCGGGGGCGGGAAACCATCCCCTTGTGGTCTGACCGCAGCATCCAGAGCCCCAAGCAATCTACCCCTTGTACTTATCCATCCCATGTCTCTTCCACTCGCACCGTCTAGCGTCTCGACGCCGCACGGCAAATATGAATATGCAAAACTTTGTGTGGTTAAACATTCGCAATGAAACGAAGAATGTGACGTCAGGGAAGTTTCGAGCTTGGTGCTTGTTTCAGTTTTATTAACTTCACTCTAGATTGCTTTCCAGCTAATAAGCGAGACACTTGCGACGAAATTATTATGGAAGAATTAAGAGACAAGTAATGAAAAATTAGTTGGGTAGGTCTTATATTACTGGGTAAATTATTTGGCTGCTGCAAGTAACTTTATTGAATGTGAATTGCGTTTTACTTCAAAGAGAAATCAGGAAATAGGCTTCTATAATTTATAGGAAATGGACTATTTCATATTATTATATCATTTGATTAATAGCATTATTTTGAATATTGTTTTTAATGTGAATTTCAAATAAACATTTTTAATAATATTTATTTTTTGTTTCAGGTAAGTTGCTGAGTTAAATGAACCACGTCTAAATAACTACTTATATGATAAGTGAGTACTGCTTTCGCTTGTATTTTTATTTTTTTTACATTCAAAGTTATATGCGATGTGATTCTTCTTAGAAGTAAACAAAAAAATAAGTAAGTATTTGTAACACACATACTTACGACTTTAAGTCGGATAACATTGTCATGTTTCAATTAATTTTAAAATTTTATTTTCTGGACTTACAGAGAAATCTAAACTAAATAAAAACAAGTTTCTAAGTTTTCTAAAGAATAATTTTTATCTTTGAACTAAAATTTCTGTAATTATATTTCTGAGAAGATAGGAAATTGAGAACGGAATTCTGTATACATAGAAATAAAGGTTGGCAGATTACAAATTATTGAAAATTAAATGCCCCCAATATGAGGGAGGGATCTAGTGGGCTGGGGTTTTCACCAAAAGATCCGCACAGATTTGGTAGAGTGGGTTCATTAGTCGGTTGACACGGAATTTTAGCGATATTTCAATACTTACTACACTTCGTGTCGAAGTAATTACAGCTTAGGGTTCTTAAGTAAATAAGTATATGTGTAAATAAATACATTTCTAAGAAACTACAAACTTATATGTATACCATATTTTAATTTTTCATACAATTACAGTTACGCTTATAAATATTCTCGATAATTCTGCTAAAATACTTAATAAAATTTGGCTCCTTTTCTCCATATGACAAGCACGAAACTGATGTGATCATCACGAGGAACATCTAATGAATGTAAAGTAATAATTACGTAATCTAGGAACTTATTGTTATCAATTTGTCTGATCTCACAGTGTTCAGTGTCAGTGTCACACTCAGGACTAAAAGCAATAAAGCAATACTGTCGATAAAAAGTAGTTTTTCCAGCAATGTTTGCCAAATATGTTTGAACCGCTGTTTGGAAACCACTGATTTATGTATTAAAATTAATTAAAATATTATTTTCAAATTTCATACCTTGGTATCACATTTATATATATATATATGTACATTTGTGATTTATCAATTTAATGTAATACGGAAGAAAATAATATCGTAAATGCCTTGGCTGTTATTTTAACATACTTATACAAGACAAGGATATATGCATCGATACATAACTTTATACATAACTTGTTCCTGCATCTGGCGATCAAAGTGCTATAGAATTATGTGGTCGATGAAACTCAGATATTTTGTACTCCGATGATTATTTACACAGAAACTGTTATTTCTTGTAGCAAACAATACACGCGATCATAATATTTCCAGACAGTAATGACTAACATGTATCTATTGTGTAGGTTTCATAATTCACTTGTTTACAAAGTAAACAATCTTCAGTTTATGGGAATTTTGCACTGTAATAAATTCAAAATTATATTGCGTAAACGTTATTGGACAAAACAGAGAGGCTTTAGGAAGGTTATGCTCAATATGGAAAATAATTTCGTCCAGAAAGACAAAATAAGCGCACTTCTTTGAAAAATGTCAGGAAAAATATCGAGGAGTCAAAAATAATTCATGTCATTTTTGGCATTTCGCCACTCTGAAAAATTAAAAATATTAAATATGAAACGTTTCCAGGGACAATCTGCCTTCGTTGTCAACGTTCGATATTTATATTTTAAATTTTTCAGTGTGGCGAAATATCCAAAAAAGAACATGGATTATATCACACCACAAAAAGGTTATAGAGACTATGTCAAAAATAGCAAGCTCTAATTTTAACATTACTTGACCAATTTTTATTAGACAGTACAAAACCCGCAGAAATATGTATTTATTTCAAAACATAAGAATATTTAAATTAATGTTAAATAGAGTTTTCCTAGAACTTATCGGTCCCATGCGAGGTGTCACTAAACGCGGAAAAATACGGAAAATCCAAAAAAATCACTTCCTCGTTGGCCACAAAGCGCGGAGAACATAACCAAAACGCAAAACAATCCCGGGGTAGCTCTTAGGCGGCAAGATAAATTAAAACGAACAAACATTTCGGCACACCCCTTTAGTTTCTGGTATCAAAATGTTTGAATTGTTGCCAGCAAACTAGTGCTGTCTAAATGAATTCGCTAATTGGACACGCCAGGCAATTAACCTCGCGAAAGCAAACCTCTACCAACTTAATCGCTCTATCCCCCACTTCGTGAACCAATGAGCGTCGAGAATGCGAAACCCAAAGGAGAGAGCCTTTTAAATAGTGCAGCGCTGGAAGCAGAAGATACTCGGCCCCGATTCCACCAAGAAGGAACCACTCCAGCCTGAGCAGTCCACCACACTCCAGTCTAAGGAGTCCTCTGCCGCCTACTGCACTCAACATCTCCTAGTCGCACCCTGAGTTCACCTAGCAGCGTGTTAGTTCGGCACCGAGTCCACCTAGAAGGAAGACACTCCACCCGGATTTCACCTAGAAGGAAGATACGTCATCCGGGGTTCGTAGCAGCCTAAGGAGCCTTTCGGCACCTATTACACTCCAGCCTGGGTTCACCAAGCAGAAGACGACTCCACACCTAGAGGCAGCATCTTGACGAATCACACCGCCGCCTATTACACTCAACGCCGAGAGCAGCATCCTGACGAGCAAACACCCTCGCCGACGACGTGAACGATTGCATCCAGCTCCGAGAGCCTGCCCCAACGAGCCGCACCATGTCCACTACGTAAGCACGGATCTGGACCCTCACCGAAGTTTATTTCACTCACCGTCCGTCCTTACTCGGGTGATCTTTTGGATCACCAGCGGCGCTAGCACAGACTGCCCTCTACCGTCCCCCACCCGAGGATCAGAAGCTGCGTCAACTCCGTTACGGCGTGACCCCACCCCCCCACACACACACACATATATATATATATATATATATATGATTATTAGTATTTTAGTTCTGAACACAAACTTGAAAAAAAAACGCCTACACCTATTTTCGTTGCATCCAGTCGGTCTTGATTTTTTTATTTGTTAGTGTCAAAAACGCTAAATGCCAATATTGACTGGCCTGTAAAAGCAGTAATAAATAATTATGTCCCATATAAAAGTATTCGATTTTAAAGTGCACGCTATTTTTTACAAGCCAGCGTACATACGTAGGTTTACCATAATAAAGATAACTGTTACATTCAACCGACTGTTTCACTAAGGGACACGCCTCCAGCTTTATGACCTCCACCATTCGCTTCTCCGCTGAGCTACGCTTGAGGTTGTGTTAACTTATTTGACATTTCGAAGGTATTTTGTTATACTGTTTCCTGATCCCTTTAATTATTTGGAGACTGAAATGTTGGAAAAGAGGAAACGTCGTTGTGCACATTTTTAGAAGAAATTAGAAGCATTTAAATTTAGTTTAGTTTTTATTTTCCCTTAGTGCAATTGAAAGCAAGTACACAGTATCAAGCAAATGAATTGATACAAAACATACATATAAAATAGAATGGATAACAAATATAAAACTACTATACAAAAAATTCAAAAGGCTGATTTATACGAAACCATGACGTGGAAAACAACTTGCTAGACACAAGTCCCAAGTCGAAGTAAACAATTTGTTAAATAATCTCTAATAGATTACTTGTTCCCTGCCTGTACGGGATTGAATTACACTTTTAAGTGCTCTAAGTAACAGAATAGAGAATAGATCCGAAGAAATCTACTTTCGTACTGCAAGAAACATACAGTCGGCTGCGCGGGGCACATAAAAGGACCTAAGGGATGCTCGAGAATCAATCAGAGTGTCAATTAGCACGGACTCCGGCGCATTTCGCCCTGATACCTCCCAAATTGAATTAACTATTGGGAAGCGCCAATTGCTAGTCTACCCTTTGAACCCTTTCGTTCAGAATAGATACAAATATATGCCCAAGAGGACGGAAATGCTAAAAAAGATCGGGGCGTTCAATTTTTACGCGTAGGGGCGGCTCGATTTTTCAGTGTCTTGCCAAATGAGATCCCTGAAAGAGTGGGCCCCATTTCAAATTCAGTAACCGTTTCAGCTGCACAAATACGATCATTATTTTGTTAATTAATTGCAAAACTGCTTTGTGGAAATTCTACTCTGCGTGGAGGTTCCAAATTCTACCAACTTTTCCCGGAAACTCGTTCAGTTTTAAATTAATATAACGCTTAATTAATGCGGCTTCATTTGCATTTTTGCAAGACGAATGAGCCGAGTGCAGCTCAAATTGATGTATTGTGATGCGAATATTAATAACCAGCAACTCCAAGAACGGAAAACGTTATAAAATCACGAATAAATTACAATACTGTCGGAGATACAAGAAAAAATAGTCATTATTGTCCTGTAAAATAAAATTCGTTTAACAATAATTCTAGAATACCAAAATTTTTAAAATAAATCCAATACCAACAGATTTGTAGTCTTCTTAACCTATAACTCCGCCGTTAATTTTGGCAACGTAAGGATTTTGATAAAGGATTGCTCAATTTTAACAAGCAAACTTGTACGACCGCCCATTCCACGCACAAAATTGCCTCGACATAATTAAACTGCCAGTTCAAATGTTCCATTTCGCTTGTGGCACATTCAGAATTTAAAAATAGAGGTTTATTGTCCTTGAATTTAAATTCCTTAATTATGCAACACAGGCACATGAAGCAGTCGACTTTCAGAAAATGATCTGAAATACATATGAAAATTAAAATATACTTGGAACAAGGTTTAGTACGGCATCTAAATCGAAGACAAAAAACACCTTCTTCTTCTTCTTCCTCTTATTGTAGGCCAGTGGCCTGTTATAACCACAAAGTGGTTCTATGAGCCCTCTTTGCCCTTAGGCCGGGTAGGTGGCTAGCCTTGCCCGTCGAAATTGAGGAAGAGTTCCCTTATTAGGGGTTAACGACTACCACAGATGTTAGCGTGGTAGCCGGGGAGCGTACGATTTTTAAAATCCATCTATAGTATCTACCGGGAATCGAACCCGGGCCGGCCGCCTGAGAGGCGAGCATTTGCTCGCTGCGCCATCCGCTCACACAAAAAACACCAATGCTACAAATTATTCTTCAGGAATCAATTGGCTATATAGAAAACTATATTAGAAAGAGAATGGCTGACGACGAAGTGTTTGTCCTGTTCTTAAACGCGTTTAGGTACATCGAGATAATGGGTTGACAACAACTTTAGAAAGGAAATTTTATTTGACTAATTTTGTAGTTATGCAAACAATTACTAGTTACTCCATTTATATAAATTTGTGCAGATTTTCGTCTTGTGAAATGACATCCTTACTTGAATACGTACAGAAGAAAAGTATATGCTTTCTATATTTTTATTCGAGAAATATATACAAATTTAAGTTTAAGACATGCAGAAATACTAAAATTTAACCAAATAGTAAATTTAAGTAAAGTTCGGGCACTTCACTCCATATGGGAACATGGCCTGAGACAAGGCGAGTCAGGGTCGCCGCAATATCTCTTTCCGAAATCCAGTCCATCTGGTACACATTAACGGAGTACTGGGTGATGTGGTCGCCAGCGTGGCCGAGCGGTTAGGGAGCGCAGCCTGCCGTGCCACGGTACGGGGTTCAATCCCCACATCTGGCAACTGGCGGGCGGCTCACCCAGTCCCTCTAACCATCGGATACCGAAACAACAGTTGTATAAGTAGGGAAAGTAAGGCAGTCATCGAAGACGTGGTAACAAAATAGTACCAAAAGAAAAATGCGGAAAAATGGGATCTTATTTTCTCTCGTGTTTACAGAAAGTACACTGAATACTAATATGAAGGAAAATACTCACAACATGCATTTGCATTGCTCATTATATAAAGTCCTGTTAATTGCATACAAATTAATAGCATTCTTAAGTATACACCTTTTACTAATCAAGGAATTAATAAGGCAGCCAATAAAACTAATTAATCGCATAACCAACACTATTGGAAATATTTTCATATGCAGCTAAGCAAACCGAAACTAAGAGGTTTTATCTGGAGATACGAAGTTTATGTGAATGAACTTTCTGATATATTTAAAAACACAAAACCACTTTGTATTTGTAACGTGAAACCCGAGCAAAATATAAATGGTTTCGAAACCTTCTAAGCGCAACAATTCCTTTCCAATAACATAAATATACAGTACTTTAGTAGACCCTTGTCCATCATGGTGGCTTTACAACATTATTTACAACCAACAAATATACGGTACCCCCCACCCCAGAAAAGCGCCCTTCGGTGCTTTCCAAGAATTCTTCGGCACCTTATCTTCGTGTTTATTAACAAATTGAATGTGTTATTAATGAGTGTATTTAAGAAATCAATTGAAGGCTATAAAAATGCTGTTCGTTATATCATGTAAAAAATAAAAAACAAACATTTATTTTAGTGCTTAACCAAACGAAAGTTATTAATTATTTCATTCCAATCAAATTTTAACAAAAATAAAAAATCAATTCATGAAATTAACTTAAATACTAAAAATTGGCAAATCTAATCAATTCAACTTTGTATGTGTTGTGTGCGATTCTTAAGAAAACGTTATGACAAGACTTTTGAACAAGAGTTTAATTAAATTTAAAAATAAATTAATCACCATCATCAGTGGATTTACCCTATATATTTACATGTGATTATTATTAAAGAAAAAACCGGACGTATACGGACATTTTGAGGGCTGGCAAGTATTGTTTGGCTCATGGCACGTGGGTCACACGTGTGAACTTAGAATAGTTTAACGGTTTTTTGAATTAATGTCGGTATTCGTTTTAATTTATCTTGCCGCCTAAGAGCTACCCCGGGATTGTTTTACGTTTTGGGTATGTTCTCCGCGCTGTGTGGTCACCGCGGCAGTGATTTTGTTGGATTTTCCGTATTTTTCCGCGTTTAGTGACACCTCGCATGGGACCGATTAGTTCTAGGAAAACTCTAATTAACATTAATTCAAATATTCTTATTTTGAAATAAATACATATTTTTGCGGGTTTAATATTATTTTCGGAAGCGGGTTTATTTGTAAGCAGCTTTTATGTCGGTCCCGTCCTCGAGCCTTTATTAGTCGGCTTGAGTTTCATAGAATATTATGATGGAGCAATTGTGCTAAATTCGTTATATTTTATGGTGAGCCTGTCGGTCTAATGCTGCTTGGCCGCGGTATGAATTTGGGAGTTCGTCTTTCTTAAAATCACGCGTGGCCGGCGATCTTTGCTGCTTCGGCTTCTTCTTTCTTTCCGGCTGTTGGTTGACATTATTCCGCCTTTAAAAAGTCCTCACACGGTGTAAATCCGTGCAGGGATGCGCAAACTAGAGAGTTGTTTGTTTATCTGATTTTAAATGCGTATTGCTTCGTAACGGTCGATTTTTATTATCTGTCCGTTCTTGCCGAATTCCAAGTTTAGTATTTATTTCTTCGCCGAAAAAAATAACCGTCTTTTTTATGACGGACTGGACTCGGCGAAGCATTTTAGCACATATGTGCATTTTTTGGAAAGCCGGTTCGTATCAAACTGATATTATGACTTACAGTTATACTGGTTGATACAAAAATTATTGAAGGAGTAACTTAAATAGCAATTGACATTGAAAATGCCATGGCTCAGAATGGCAGGAGATTCAATGATATGTCTAATTCTGAAATAGAAAAATCCCTAGATTCAATGACAATGAAAATACCAGAACGGTTAAAAATGAATTAGACAATAGAAAGACAAAGGACCAAAGAAGGAATGGGATCACCAGAAAGTCCTCAATTTATTCAATATTCAGAAAAATATAATAAGTATCAAAATCTGTGATCTCGTTAAGTCTGAATTTATTATCATTGGACATAATTTCAAATATCTCAAGTAAATTCAAAAGAATACCTTTATTAGCACTGCTAGCAGTATGAAAAATTTTATATTCGTTGTTAGGGTCAAAGTTGTGGTTAAACTGTAAAATATGATTGGCAAATAATTATTTATGTACCTAGGTCTAAAGGTTGGCATTTTATGAACGATGGCTGCAGGTGCTGGCCGAGTAGATAGCCGACGAAGCAATCAGGCAAGGCCATAAAAAGCAGTTTTCGTCCTGGGTGCATATCAAATTGTTTGGTCGATCGTCATAATTTGAAAAAAAAATAAAAGGGGAGTGTGAATTATAAGACTTGTTGCGAACGAAAAACGTTTGCGGACAAAAGCGTTTGCGGACGAAAAGCCTTTTCGGTTGATAAGCCTTTGTGGACGAAAAGCGTTTGCAGCCGTAAAACGTTTGCGGACGAAAAATTAATGGTATCCAAAAAAGTGGCATTTTTCGTACGTAAATGCGTCCGCAAAATCACATTTTGTAGGGAAGTCGATGGAAAAGTAGATTTATTAGGTTGATTAATAATAAAGTTGTTCTTTCTGGTACATGCCAAATGTTCTGTAATTTATTTTGAAAGTACGTATTATATGACCAATATAGAATCAATCGCACGACGAACATTTGAGATGGTATACGATAATAATAATAATAATGTGTGGTTTATTGCTATCTACGAAATGTACAATAATAAATTTCAATAAAGCTAGCATTCTTTTATAAACAATAAAAAGCGAAATTTAGACGAAGTCTGCTCTTCTACTCAACCCTAGCATTCGTTTTGAACAAAACATCTGAATAACAATAAAATATCCCGTGAAATATACATACTACAATATACACACTAAAAAAATATCTATGCATATTAGTAATGTCGTAATTTGCTCTTAGTGCACTGTGTTGCCAGCAAGTCCCGCTTGGGCTCCTTCAGAATCTCGTGGGTTTGACGTTTGTTATAGAACTCTTGCTGTCAATTGTAGTTTGCCTAACGATTTCCATGGGCACCCTTCAGGGCCCATTTCAATGCTTAAACTAATACAGTTAATTTCATTCTCGGAGCCTATTGTTAGTCTCCGCAACACTCTTAAATTGTCTGTTGGATTTAATTAACGTAGTCTGGCTTTATACATTTTAGAATATTATAAATGTAAACGTGCTAGCTATAGTATTCGAATTTATGTCTTTTAAGGCGCACCTGATATTTAGCTATATGTATTGCATAATCCTATGTGCTTATTATACATTGCTATTATTACATCGTGTTTATGTCAGTGACGTCTGGTTTTGTGTGCTTTCTTTCAGAGTATTGTGCTACTTTTGTTTGAGTTTACAAATTCTCTGTTATACCTAGATACATTTGTCATAATTAAAATATTTGTTGGCGCCCCTTATTTCTATTTAATTAACTCCAGTATTTTCCAAGGAGCTGCATGTTGTCTTCACTTAGGTAGCCGGCCGGTAGTTGTATCCACGTAGTCACTTGGTTTTGAGAGAATTGGCCTACAAATCTAAAATTTGGTATCTAAATCAGGAGAGATATCTAAAACTACAAAGATACTAAAAAATTACAAATGAATATACATATCTTGATAGAAAAAATCGGTTATGTAATACTTTGTTCTAAGCAAATTCCTAACGCGAATTGAAACTTGAACACAGTTTATCCAGGAAACTACAGATCAGAGACAAAACACTTCTGTTTTCGACTTTTTTATGTTACAGTGTACCCCCAGAAGCTGTATGCCGATTTTTAAAAACACCCTATATATTTTAAATTAATTGTTGAATACTATTTTGCATAAAAAAATAAATATGCATCACGCAGTAATTACAAAATGATTAATAAAAGGGTTTCCCAATAGGAACGATATGTTTTTAAAACGTTATAGCAACCATATCTAAAATTTTATAAATCTCACTAGCTGTCATTTGTTTTCAGTATAGTTTGAAAATTCATCATGTCAAAATACACACTTCAACAACGTTTGGTTATTATACAAAAATTTTATAAAAAGAGAGAAAAGTTTGGTGAGTCTGTAATCTCCAGAAATGGAACTGTTAATTGGCCTCCAAGAAGTTGTGATTTAACACCTTTGGAGTTCTTCTTGTGGGGTTATTTAAAGTCGTTGGGTTATGCCAATAAACATCGAACTTTTGACGCTTTGAAATTGAACATCAAACGCTGCATTAATGAAATTACACCTGATGTATTGCACAAAGTTACCGAAAATTGGGTTCATCGGATTCGATACTGCAAACGAAGCCGAGGTGGACATTTAAATAATGTGTTATTCAAAACATAATTGTCATAAGTTGTACTATAAAATAAAGAAAATGTTTTGCTTTTGTCTCAAATATTTTGTATTTTATTTAATTTTAAAAACACTTCGTTCCTATTGGGAAACCTTTTATTTATCTAACACTTTGCCCCTTCCGTACCAAATTAAATTTGTATCTTCGATTTATTTTTTTCTATTACAATCTTATTTTCTTCACGTAATTATATCATCTCTTGACACGATCTGGGTCCACACTGTGTTACTTTATGAGCTATGGTGATTCTCCGAAACTCGTTATCATTCGAAATCTACCGAGGCAAACAAAAAGCGGAAACGGAAGCCTTGGAAGTAGGCAATCAAAATTTACAAACACAACAGCTTTTTGTTGCTGCTGAACATCCTTGCGCTAATAAAGCCCACAGAATGGCAATTATGACACATGCAAGAATTATAATTCTAGCGTAAAAACGAGTGCTTTAATTCGGCAGCCATTAGCACCAGATAAAGACCGAACCACTCCCCTAATTACAGCCGTCCTTGTCTGGCAACACATCCATCACCGAGACACATTGATTTCATTTTAATCAGATTATCATTCTTTATTTTCCCCCGGCGTTTTTCATTTTCGCCAGACCGTAATTTACATTTTTGCGCGAACACAGATGTAAATTTGCTAACCTTTAAAAATGTAGCATATGCAAATTTGAAAGACGCATTACCGATGTTTGGCGCGGGCGGAAATTAAACGGACGTCCGAAACTTTTAGCAAAGGAAGAGGGGACTGCACCTAAAGCTAAACACATAAATTTTAGTCTTAATGCAGAAATAATACGCCGGACTGATACACGAGTTTGCAACAGAAATTAGCGAATTCGAGAGTAATGCCGTCACATGCAGGAAAGTATTGGATTTCAAAGTTGGCCAAACTGGCTCGGACATTAATCCGCAATCTGACGCTTCCGGAAGTGACGTATGGGTTAATCCAGAACTTCTACCAGCCGGAAACAACCTGTAAAGGCCCTCTATTCTGTATAGATGGCCAATCGCCATCTCAGAAATCAATAGACGTGGCCAACGTCGATGCGACTAAATCAAAAATGATTTAGGACCTCCGGAACGCAAATACGGGCGATTCATGCGGCTGTTGTACGCGGATTTATAGCTAGTGCCGTTTTCAAAAGTAAATGAAATATTTGCTTTAGCAGATTTCGTATAATAGGCGCATCATGCACATATGCACACGTATTCGTGCATGCGACATACACTCACGTATCAACGAGGCACTTGATATACGATTGCCATTTTTGAAAATGGCGAAAAAGTGCAGTGGCCTCCAAGGGTTATTCTTCTCTCAAACGATGTCTGGAATGTTGAAAGGGAATATTTCACTCGGATGAAGTTTGTTAGTTATTTGACATTAAAAAAAAAGTTTCTGTAAAAGACTTAACACAATATTATATTATTAAAAGTAGGTATTTGGAATTATTTTTGTGTATTTGTATATTAAGCAATGGTGTTTATAAAATTTTCAACTAAGCATTAGAGAAATAATCATGTATTGACATTTCAAATATTTCTGGCGTTATTCAGCTATGTATTATTAATGTGAATAAACAAATTTTAGATTTGCGGAATCCCTGTGTAACGTTTCATTCGAATTTCAAACCTCGACATTTGGGAGAAAATTTCTTTTCCGGAATGGATGAAAGGAATACGCTCAATCTTTCGTACTTCAACATAGCATAATTACTACAAACTGTTTTCTACTACTTGCAGTGGCGTATTAATCATGCTTGCTAACAGAAGCCCTTTCACTTAGCACTATTAGAAAAATGCAGACATTCTTTGCTATAATAATTTTTTGTTACAATTTTCAGTAAGTACAAGATCGGCAAATGTCGATGTTTTTATAAGGAATCTCGACAATTATAGAAGATATGAAAAAAATTAACCCCCATCTTCGATATATTTTTTAGAGAAATACTTAATAGTGAAAACCAAAATTTATATATACATATATATACAAGCCCTGAGGTAACAGACCAACTTACACCATATGTTTTACAGGTGATTCTGAACAAACAAAAATCATATACACTTTAAGTCAATTCATTTCCGTTCTTGAGATATCAACAAAAGAATAAATGTTCGTATATTAATGTAAATTTACGTATAGAGTTAAATAAGATAGATAAAATCACATTTGTTGATAAGTAAGAAGTATCAAACTAATTAGTAATTGACAACCATGCTTAGAACCGTTTTGGACGGTGGATAGGAAGAGGAGGCCCTGTACTATGGCCTGCGCGTTCTTCTGACCTTTCGCTATTAGACTTTTTCTATTTGATATATCTTAAATCTCGTGTTTACAATAACGGTAAGACAGACACGCGAGAAGATTTGATTGCACGAATAGTTGAGGCAGTAGATTTTCTACGAAATGAATTTGTAGGTATTAACTGGCAACAAAGCATGACTCAAAGACTAGCAGCATGTTTAGAAAGTACAATTCCAGCAATTATTATACTTTTTTAAAAATTTTGTTGTGTTATTTCTTAATTAAATATGTGAATTTACATTTATTGATACACATTTTTTCTTCTGTCGATATCTCAAGAACGGAAAGGAATTGACCTAAACTGTATATGATTTTTTTTTGTTCAGAATCACCTCTAGAACACATTGTGTAAGTTTGTCGGTTACCTCAGGGAACATCCTGTATATTTGGTATTATACCACCAAACGTTGTTTTCCGTTACTCAAATGCCAAACGTCTTTATTAGAGGCATCTTCTTCTTACAAGCGAAAGGAAGTCATTGATTCTCATATTCCCCCATTCCAAGATCTTCTGGGTCCGCCTCCCTTTCGTTTGCCAGGTGGAGTCCATCCAAAAATTCTTTGTGGCCATCTCTGATCGTTCATTCTTAATAAGTGTCCGAACCATTTGAGGCTTCGTCTGTCGAGCCTATCTGTCAGGCTGTCTTCGGCATCCAGTATATGTCGTATCTTATCATTTGTTATAGATATGTTTTATTCGTGATACTCCGGCACTTCTTCTAAGATAATCCATCTCGACTGCTTGTAGTTTCCGTTTATAGTTGCTGTTAATGGTCCATGTTTTGCAGCTGTAATACAGAACAGATGCCACCATTGATCTTCCTATATGTTTCTTCGTCTTTGGCGATATGATTTTATTCCATCATATTAAGTTAAGTTAACCTAATACTTTTCGACTGTTTTCTATATGGGATTTAATTAAATTTTTTGTTAGTACTCCACTCAGATACTTGAATTTATCAACTTGCCGCATTTCTTAAATGCCATTATTAGTACTTGAAACTGAGCATCGTTGTCCCAGTCCTTTCGTAGGGGCAAATTCTTCTGCTAGTTGTCGTCCATTTCTTACAAATGCTTTATTATCATCAAGTCTGTTTTGTTCCAAATAAATAAATACATAAATATATTTCCTTTACAATGTTTATCATTCTGGGTTTATTGTTATTCATGATCTCCAAGGCTTCCTACAGGTTACTGCTGGGAATCGAATCGTAAGCTTTTTGAAGATCTATAAAAGCTAAATGAATTTCTTCCCCTACTGCTATTGCTTTCTTAGCCAGCTGCTGTAATGCAAAGATATTGTCCACACAAGATCTTTATGGTGTAAAACCGCTTTGTTCGTCCCTCCAGGTTATTTGGTAGTGTTGCTGTTAATATTCTTCCAAATACTCTATTGAAGGTGCTATTAACTTAACCCAGGGTAGTTATTAGGGCCATTCTTGGATTTTTTTTGTGTAGTGACATTATCTCATACTCTTTCCACAGAGCAGGAATTTTGTTTTGTCGAAGATAGTTATTGAAATGTGCTACTAATCTTGTAGTTAAGTGAGGTCTACCGCACTTCAGTAGCTCAGCTGAAATTCCTCCTGGTCCGGTTGCTCTTCCATTTTTCATCATTTTCAGTGCAATTGCCATTTCTTTTTCAGATACTTCCATGTACTCGTCTGTATCCATGTGCTGTGCTACAGCATCCTCTTCAGTGTATTCTAGTCTATTCTCTATCAACAGTGTTTTGTAATATTGAACCCAGTTTGGTGTAGTAATAAATGCTGTATTAAAACCGATATTTCCTTTGTTGATGGTTTTTAAGAACCGCCATGCCTCAGTAGATTGTGCTCCACCAATCATACTGTCGATTTCGTTACATTTACGTTCCCAAAGTTCGTTCTTTTGTTATTCTACTTTTCTTTTAACAATGCTATTTATTTGTTTATACTCTTCATACGTTTTATTCGATCTTTCAGTTAGCCACTTGTTGTAAGCTTTGTTTTTATATTTCACTTCGCCTTCGTTCCACCAGTAAGGGGTTCTTTTGTCTATATTATTCGAAACTTCACCTAAGGCCTCTCTGGCTGCTTGATGAATAGCTTGAAATAGATTTGCATGTTCCGTTTCTATATCATTACTTTATTTATGTACTTGAAGTTGTATTTCCAATCAATGTTTGTATAAGTTTCTAATGCTTTCTTGATTTAACAGTTGTAATTTATATTTTACAAACAGTATTTCTTCAGTTCCAATATTTAGCTGTGTTTTCTTGCTATTCGTCCACATAGAAGATTTAACTATTACCAGAAGTTTTTATAATCGAATATACCAAAATAATTTCAGAGAATAGGAAGTGTTATTGCCAATTAATTTACTATATTTACAATTTCAGCTGTCAGTAAATACAAATTACTAAAGGCTGCAGAATTTGGCTACAGTCTAGCACACGCTTCCAAAAATAGGATCTTTATTAAAATGAAATACCTTGAGTAGACCTATTAGTTTTTCATTCTCACTTTCATTTCCGTGCGTCCCTGCGTTATTTAATTGAAAAGAAATTGAACAAGGCAGGGAAGCTATAAACATTTTTCAGCAGTCGACTTCCGCGTTGCGACCTGGAATAAAACATTAGGGAAAATTTTAAAACGTTTCAAAGAGATTGTGTTTCCAATTTCAAGAAATGTATAGCGAGAATAATAAATAAGGCGGAATGTAGGGTTACGATGTTCGTTATATATGAAGCCTTAAGAGCAGCAGTAGACATATTTCACGAAATATTCGAATGGCGGCATACAAACAGCGACAATTTTAATCCATAAAAGTAGACTGCCGTTTCGACCATATTGCAAATGCGCCCTGGGAATGTGGTGGCTATTTCGCTAACTTCTGGTTGGGTTGGTTGCCCTGAAAAATAAATCTACCTATTGTCACTTCTATAATAAATTATAAAAATATTTATTAAAAATGTAGTAAGTTGATATACACTATCAGTACTACAGTTTAAAGGCTCTGAAAAAACATAACATTTGGAAAAAGTCCTCTAAGTTCTTAGGATACTAGGAAGCATCTATGGAAGTTTATTAAGATGGTAAGATGGTATGATAGCCTACACATTTTCTGGGATACAGAATAGTTGTCTCATCAATGAAAGCACACTAGCAGAGTTATCACGTTATTAAGTTATGATTATTATGTTTTATGTTCTCTACCATTTATAGCTTTTACAAAAGTTTATGTTTGTTCTAGATCCTATTTAGTAAGTTCCTTGTTATAGTAGAAGGTGCAAATAAAGTAATTATGAGGTTTGATATATTTTCCTGTTTTTCATGCCATAAAATATATCTTGAAATAGGCATTTAATCGTATTGCTGACAATTAACCCAGTTAATGTTCAATTAAAACAGTTTTAAATACATTTCACTGCTTATTGTCAAATAATACAACCATAGATCCCTAGAACTATACTATTTACACCTTCGACTTCAAATAGAATCTTTATTAAAATAGTAAATATTAAATTATGCATAAGCCTATATGAATAACAACTTCATATTTTATGAAAATTACCTACCACTGTTGCTGGTAATTTTGCTGATACCTACTGTTTGTTATTTATATCGAAAAGCATGTGTTACACTCGCAGATGGCAACACACATCACCTTAATATTTTAAGGGTTTGCCCTAGTTGAGCTAATGGTCAGTATACAACAATTAACAAGGCAAATTTATTTATATTTTATATAAAATAAGTAACACATAATAATTCTAATTAAATAACGTATCACTCTAACTTAATTATGAAGAATGGGGACACGTGATATGTATAACAATCATATATTGAACAAGGTGATATGGATACTACTAGCGGTATTTTTCATACGCTTTTTTGGACACCCAGCTTTGTAAGACACGTTCAGTATTCGTAATTTATTCAACCTGTGCATTCAATGTGGTATGGACGTTATCATATTATGTTATACACATGATCGCGCTATATGTGCGACCACTTGTACTAAAAAGAATTCGCATGCGGGGCTTAATTATTGCTAATCCTAAACTAAGGAAATCTGTGGCTTAAAATCGAGCTCGTGATTTACTGGAGGGCCTAGATGGGACAAAGCGTCAATAATGTGGTATTGCAATGACCCAAATCTGTTTTGTCTGTTATTATTTTGGTACAAAATTAATAAGTTAAATTAGGGCAAGTCATCACACAATTCTCAAGTTGATTTATTTAAATATGATACTGTGCTATATTTCGTAATTTAAGGCTAGTTAAAATGAAATATATTAGCTAATATTCAAAATAAAATGGTTGAATGCCCCTTTCTTACTATTTTTTGAACTGCAATATTATTTAAGCTAGCTGTCGGCAAACACAAAACTGCGTATCTCAGGTTGGGTTCAGAATTTCACTATATTCACAAATTAGTAGTTTATTTTAGATTATTCGTCCTTGAGTAGCTCATATACGCGGTTCTGGTAGGTAAAATTTACAATCTGTCAGATGACACAAAAACTTCGCAATTCCAACAGCGATTCCTTGAATGTTTAAAAAAAATCGTGAAGTTAACAAGGAATCGTCAGGTAATTTGATTCAATTATCGCTTGGCAACAAAACCTCCACTTCATTGTTACAGGAATGACGTACATGGATAGGACGCCATCCATTCACTTGTTTCTGCTGCTTGGAATCGTTGCAAAATCCGTAAAAGTCGCTGACCCCATGCAATTTTTGGATTATTACGGCGTAGCTGGACCCTTGGATATGCGATAGTTCTCTTCAGCAAGGTTCAATCTCGTATTTTATTCAGTTTCCCGAACTCTGACTGGATTTATAGCTGATTCCTATCTCGTAAGGATTTAAACTTTGCTCGGAGATGGTCGCAGATGACGCTGCTGGAATTTCTCTGTTGGAAACGCTCCCCTGGCTGCAACTTTCACTTAGGATGCTCCTGCAGACCCCGCTGATGTGATGCAGTGCAGCTATCTGGCTTCCGATGCCTAATTGTGCCGGAATCGAAGTTCTAAAATTTCAGTTGTCGGCTGCCGATCTTCAGTCGCAGATGAGATTGGAAAATTTTTAATTTTATCTTGGCGGAAAATGTCACAAACACTTTCACTGGTGCACGGTGATGTGTACAATAAAATTCATTTTTAATTTGCAAAAACATTAATTTTAAGAGAGCAAAATTTCGCTCAAACTGTGTTAATTTATAATTTCAATTGTTCTCCCCTATTTTTACAAAAACGCATCGCGTTGCTATGTTACCGCGATAATTTTGGTTAATTAGAAATTAGTTTTGATAGCAAAATACACAAATGGAGTAACGTTTGATTACATAAATCTTAAATTAACATTTTCTTAAATCTAAAAAAAGTGTCCTTTGCTTATAACTATCATTGTTCCTTCCGTTACGCACACAAATGTTTTAAAATCACTGCTCTGCTTTTTCACTTTGTCTTATTAATGCACTTGAAACTGAGTTTCTTTTCCGTTGCCTAATTTCGGGATTGTTTCTTGCAATTTTCTATTATCTTTTAATCCGATCTCATTTACGTTTCAGATTGCTTGCCATTCACTGACCTGTACTTTTATTAATAATTACGCTCATTTTGTCTGCACATAACAAACCTTTTGTGTTACTTAATTTTGTTTGGCCTGGCGTTAAATAAGCACAAACCTATTTTATTTAATTATATTACTTTATTCAAACTCTTTGAAATATGCTTTGCTTATGCGTGCCTTTATCCGTTTAATTACTACTTCTCGCATCTCATTACCAATGAATTTAATACTTTTATTATTGTTTAAAATTGCAATTTCATAAAATATCTGAACTCTGTGCTTTATGGACTTGGTTAAATATTTTGCACTGCAAACAGAGCCAAGTTATAGGCTTAAAACCATCTCACCATATCTTTCGATCACTTAAAAAAAAGTCGTAACTGAAATTCAAACTCGCGGCTTCAGGCTCGTCAGGTCGGCATGTACCGCTACGCTACTCTGACGGGATAGTTAGGTGCGCGACCGCTTAACGTTCATTACTGAAAGAAGAGAGAATGATATGGCCCAAGAGCTTTGCAGTTCTTTATATTAATATTTAAAACAAATTGCTGAATAAATAATTCTGATAGGTTATGTAGTTCTCGAGTTATCGTGTTCACATACATTTGGCGTGACATACCTACTCGAGTTTTCTCAATTTTTTGACTTTCCTCTAACGTCACAGGGATTGATGTCTATACAACGGTTATGCAGTTTTATTAGACCTTTTATTTAACTCTGGGTTCGTCGCGATATAATTATAGATTTATAAAAATGGTCGAGGTTGAAATGCACTACTTTGGCATACATGCTGGAGTAATATTAAAATATAAATTTATTAAAATAAAATTAATTAATATTAAAAAGTTACTACAATTCTGTCAAGTTCTTAATTATATTTGAGAGGCTGCATCATCAGTGATTTTATGGTTACTTTAGGATTCTCAATTTAATTTATATAATTACAACGGCAAGTGGTTAATCAAACTAAGACACATATGCAGTTACCAACAAAGGTAGTAGTATTATCGGTAATGCTTCATTTCCTAAGATTTTGTTTACTAATATTTACGCAGTTTGTCCGTTCAAATAAAAATTGTGTCCCTCATAGGGGTTGGTTATATGGAGATGGAGGCAAACATATATTGAAATATATGTA
This sequence comes from Agriotes lineatus, assembly GCA_940337035.1. NCBI lineage: Eukaryota > Metazoa > Arthropoda > Insecta > Coleoptera > Elateridae > Agriotes > Agriotes lineatus. The sequence continues at coordinate 71,995,055 of OW679197.1, read as the reverse complement.
ACAACTAACAATGCATGGGACTTCGAAACTTGTCCATTAAACGGAGGTGTCCGTTAACAAAGGTTTCACTGTCTACTCAATAAAATAAAATTTTGGTTTTTTTAGTGCAAATGCTAATCGACATACAAATTTTATTTGAACATAAACCGGGAGATACAATTTCAAAATCAATACGTCCCGTCTGAAGTTCGAGTTAAACTTTTCAGGATCTAATTACAGCTAGCTACTTCATCTCCCCGTTTCAGTTTACACCCAACGAGCCGTACGAAGTTTAACGTTTCCAACTGTAATACGAGGTCCGGGCAAGTGGTTGTCAAGCGGCGGCGGTTCCCCGGAGCGGCAGGAATGCATTTATTCTTTCGCTTCTGCATCAAGTGTCATCAATTAGGGCATAATGTGCCTTATCATTTGGCGACCAGCTATATAATGATTAGGGACCCCCACACACTATCACTCGCGAGCACGCGCCGCGCCCCCACGCAGAAACGCGACTCCCGCACTCGCGAGTACGAAATTCTAATCTGCACTCTCCGGCAACAGTCTGCTTCTGCTGGTTGCGGGAGACGAACACCGCGTTCTCTGAAACGCGTGGAAGTGCTCGGAACGCGTTGACGCGCGTGAACTCGCATCTTGTTCGTACTAGTTCTTGACCAAGTGTTGCAACTGCCGGAGGTTGGGCCACACACCGACGCATTGTTAACGCGTTGCTTCATGCACGGATTTTTAATGTGAGAATCGTTATGGGTCAGGGGTGGTTTTATAGGTGCAAAAGTTAAGGGGCACTGCCAGCACTACTTCCGCATTTCTGGGTCATAGAGAGGTAGTAGGTGTTGAAATATTAAATTTTCCAAACTTTCATCAAATTAGGGAATTATTTCAAATGCTAAAGGATTACAAACGGTTGGTAGGTGTTCAAATACTTACACTTTCTATAGCCACTAATTGAATTGAAGACTTATTTGAAATTTAAGGGTTTATTTCGATTTCAGAGGGGCAGTAGCCATTTAGATTGATGTCAATTTGTTCAAACTTTGCATGGCCAATGAGGAAACTACGGAATTATTTAGTTCGACTCGGGCAGTATCATAACAAATCATATTATGCTGATCTTATAAAATATATAAATATGTATATCATGGTTGTAGGTTAGACAAATATTCCTTCGCATCTTTATTTTCTAGTTCTAACTGTTGCAACTGCAGGAGGTTGGGCCAGACACCGACGCATTGTATACTCGTTGGTGCATGCACAGATTTTTAATGTGAGAACCGATATGGGATCAGGGGTGGCTTTAAGGCGCTAAAGTAGCTAAAGGGCTCGTCCTGTCACTACTTCAGTATTTTTTTTTTGAAAGAGGGTTGAGTGTTAAAATAGTTGTCAATTTGTTCAAACTTTGAATTGGAGAGTTACTTAAAAAATTAAGAGATCCTGACGAGTATTAGTCTTATTAAGCTAGATGTCAAATGTTGAAATCAAAGTTAGGGCTTATTTATTTAGATTGTCGACAGTATCATAATATCATAACAAATAGCTACTGGGTTGGATAATACAAACTAGGGATACCGTGTGTCCATTCTCAAACTGGCACATAAGAATTTAATATTGTATTGAACGTTTTTACTGATTCCTGCTCGCTAACACAATATACAGAAGACGTGATGGAATCAATAGAAAGATAAAATTAAAACGCATCAAATAATCCTAACACCGATAATAATTTTACTAATGTAGTATATAAATAGTGGCAAATTATCTAAAAATTGCATGCACAATGTTGATTGCCTATGTTCGATTTTTATAGTGATGACCAGGTATAAATGTACCTGTGTAGCAAACGGTTAGAAACACCTTAACAATTTGTTTATTATTAGATATAGAATGTTAGTGGCCTGCAATAATTTTAATGGTGAATTATAAGCTTGATTTTTACCTCATCATACATTTATTTTCACTCCCGGTTTAACTAGCAGTTCAAATTTTAAATTAAGCACGCTGTATGTAAGTGTATCTTTAAATGCCTGGTATATTTTTTGTCTAAACATTAAATGGCATTGCACTCTCTACGAGCAATAATTCTGGAGAAACTTAAAATCGCAATTTTTAAAATAGTGTTTTTGGGCTAATTTTTTAATTGTATAAAGTTGAGAAATGCTCTGTTCGAAATTCGATAGGTGAGAAGATATTTAAAATAATGTTTAAAATGGATAAAACAGTTTAAAAGCTCTCTATATTTGCTAGAACTATAAATAAACATTTTGGTTTAAAATTTACTATTTAGTTTCATAATTAAAAAATACAAACATTTAAAAATTGCGCGTTGATAACTTGCGAAGAATTATTGGTTTGGTGGATACAATATTTAGGAAATTTTAGAAAGGAATTAAAAATTCTACTTATATACAGGTTGTTTCATTAAAAAAAATTGGCATTACTTCCTGCTAAAGCGGAAGTGAAATTTTTCAGTGCTCCATATAATTTAGAATTGAAATTATTTCCAGTTACTAATATTTCAGTTTTGATAATAAACCAATATATTAGAACGGAATTCAAAAATATGCTTGTATACAGCTTGTTTCATTTAAAATAAATTTAAAGTTGTGGTGCTTTCTGCTAGATCGAATTATTTCCAGACATAAATCGTTCTGATTTTAATAACAAATTAGTTATTGTTATTAGTCACCCAGAACTTTTGTAAAATAGGTACCGTTCATCTGGGAGGTAGGTTACATACACAGAGGTTCCGGAAGAATCCTCTTATAGGTTAGACAAGCGTCCATAGAAAATATTCTTAAGTCAGAAGAAGTTATAGGGATATCCAAGATGTTGTTTTTGCATTTAAAAGAGAGTTCTGTCCAAATATTTATTTGCAAATGTACATATATGCTATATTACTCAGATGCCGAATTTGCTCAATAGCCGAAATGAATTTGGCATTGTTGCAATTGAGCATATTCATTCGGCAATTGGGCGAATTTAGGTGTTACGTAGTTCCCGCTATGAACAATCCATTTCGACAATTGAGCGAACTCGGCATCTGAATCTAACATATACATACAGTAATTATGAATTTAATTTAACTGTAAAAACTAGGCACCTTCTGTTGTCAATCTTAGTAAACCCTCAAAATAATTATTTATTTTTTAATTTATATGAATGCACAGGGTGTTTGCTCAAATTTTGACACCTTTTAGCGACTTTGTTATTCCAGATAGAACAAAATTGTTCAGATAAAAATTGTAGGGTATGATCCAAACCGTGCGAATTTGCTACTTAAAGAAACGATTGAGCATCACGGGTGAACGTTTTGACTTATTGTATACTTTTTTTAATGGAACAACCTATACATTATGTGTTTATTGGATAGCGCTTATAATTCTCTTTTCAAAAATATATAAGTCCCCTATAATTACTTCATCCATTGTTGAAATATCCGCTATTGAAGAATCAAAATATTACTAATTTACTATATGAAATAAATAACAGTAACTATTGAAAAACAAAGTTACCACAGGACATTACTGGCGGCATGCGGCATGGAACATTTAGTTGTCAATTCGGTTTTAAAATTTGTTTTTGGTATTAAAATTGTTGATTATTTCAATGGTTACTGTGATTTATTTCATATAGTAAATTAGTAATATTTTGATTCTTTAATAGCGGATATTTCAACAATGGATGAAGTAATTATAGGCAACTTATATATTTTTGAAAGAGAATTTTCAGCGCTATCCGACAAACACATAATATCTAGGGTGTTCCATTAGAAAAAAGTATACAATAAGTCAAAAAGTTCACCCGTGATGCTCAATTGTTTCTTTAAGTAGCAAATTCGGACGGTTTGGGTGATACCCTACAATTTTTATCGGAACAATTTTTTTCTATCTAAAATAACAAAGTCGCTAGAAGCTGTCAAAATGTGAGCAAACACCCTGTACATATACATACATCTATGGAATTAACAATATGTATTTACTGCATCTTAGGGGTAGAATTAGGCATGTATTTTCAACACATAAACATGTTTTAGAGGCCTTGCAATTTCTGGCTTTGACTATTGAAAATCTACCATATTTTGACAAGACTGCAACAGTTTTAAAATTAGTTATTTGTCTAATTCAATTAAATTGATCTTTTTTTCAAAAAAAAAATCCCAAGAAACAATGAGAGCAAAAAATAGAACAGGCAGTTTCTGTGTAGAATCAACGGAATTTGATAGCTTTTAATTTGCAATAGGATTTCATTGTTTAGTTAATAGCACTGATTCCCCATATATCCGCCACTGGTTAATTGTAGAGCTTAATAATATCATATATTAAGGAGTCGTATCCAAGTATACTGTATACAAAATTTAGTTCAAATGACTGCACTAATAATGAAATTATAAGAAAAATGGGATACATTTTACAAGGTTTAAGAGTATTCGTATTATATCGAAAATGGAGAATTTTTTGAACACTTGTTTATATGAACTTTTTTTTTAAATTAAAATTGCTAATGATTATTATATTGCTACGTACTAAAGTTACACCCTATACAGATACCAAACAGCAAAAAACTCCTGTTGGTGCTATCGGTGCACATTTAAAAACTACCGTAATTGTCTCTTAGGTACAGTTTTCATTGTTTGATTTTTACTCAAAATTAGAAAATCACACACTATCAAAATGTCGTAAGGATTTGACAACTTCCGACCGAAAATATTCTGAATAAGAATACGTAACGTGTTGCTGTTACAGGTATAACCAAACTAGGATGTTATCTTTTCTCATTAACTTCCCCATGTATAACATGCCTGCCTTTTAAGGAGAAGTTCCGCCCGAATTAATTAACCCTTGAAAAGCATCCTCTTGCTATTCAGCTTTGAGCAAGAGTAATCTCGTAATCTCTGCTCCTGTTGAATTGAAGGGACCAATATTGGCAACACAGCAGTATTTTCAAAATGATTTGTAGTGTAAACTATAAAATCGTTTGTTGCAGTATTGTAAAAAACCATATGAAATAGTAGGATGCGTTTCAAATATACATAAATATCAGAATGATCACGTTAGGGTCAGATATGTTCTTGTAGATGGTAATTTTGTTAGGAGGTAATGTTCGGGGAATCAATTAAGTGGTCAAATGCAACCTGAGCTACTGCTTTGATTCGTGTAGAATAACAACTAAACAGCAATAATTATATGTTTTCATGAAGTTGCCTAACCTCCTAGATAATACTTTTCTCCTAATTACTAAATGTATAATCTCGATTTGTTAGTAGTCTTATAATTTTTTCAGTTGTCTCGGGACAAATAACAATCACATTTTTTCTTGTGATTTATTGATGTTTTCAATTAAGATGGACATTCAATTTAATCTATATTGTAAGCGGTTGTTATTACCAATTAATTTCCTGTTTTATTCTTATAAAATAAACATAATTCTAAAAAATAATAATATATAACATGCTTGAAACACATGCAATATAAATAGTCATCACTAGATATTGCATTACTTCAATTCTGAAATATTTTAAGGATTTAAAATGATAAAAGGCAACTGGTAATAATACAAAAACCAGTATAAATTATAATTTTAATGAGCAGTTCTAATAATCACGTTATTTTGTATCTACATGAAATCACTTCTGCCTAGAATTATTTTAAAATGGTAGACATTAAGAACTGAGTTTTGTGAAGGTCTCTTGAGGAATATAGTGTTCCGTTTTGACGATTTTCGGCCGATTAAAGTGGGCTAAGATAAACAAGATAATCTAATGTTTTCCATCCATCTCCCTGTTTACTATTAAGTAGCAGATAAATTGTGCCCATCCCTGGCCTTGAAAGTGTTTCACGAATATTAATTTTTGGGTGGATAGTGTTTATTGTTACTTGAGCTGTCTTAAGCTGAAAGTATGGCACGATTTCCTAAATTAAAAACATCAAGCTTGCATAGGTGTGTTTGTGAGGTAGTGTTAAGGGTTATACTATGAATATTTATTAGAACCGATTATTAATTTAAAAATCAAGTAGAATTAAATACAAAAAATTATGTGGCTTTGCAGTAGTATTATGTAACACTGTTGCTTGGACCCGACCTTGACAACCTTTTAATAATTAATAATTTGTGGGATGGGTAGCTTTTTCCACACGAAGCGCAATAGCTTTTTGCGAGATTTATACTTCCACCGATTTTTCCACCTCCCACGGTTTAGAAGCTGTTGAACTTGCTCCCATAACCGTTTAGCGAATTTAAATGTGACGCTAGCGATGATTACTATAAATAAACAAGAATGAGTAAGCTTCGCGTATGCGGAAGACGGCCCAGTCCCAAATTCGTATCGAAAACTAACTGTACTGCAGTTTCAATAGCGTGGCTATAGTCGATTGAATAAACTAAGAGGACACTTCCGTTAAAAAGCAGCGTTGCGTGATAATTATAGACAGCCGATCGTTACTCATTAGCTGGCATATCTGGCGGTAGCTTTCGACTGATTACGTGTGTGGAAATGTGCGAGAGTAACGAATCTTCAAGGCCATTGCCACTATGGAATATGTTGAATTGTAAAATTGGCTATAGGATACTATTTTGTGTGTATAATCAAGTTTTTTTCTATGTTGGTTCTGCTATGGCAGCATGACATTATAATATATCAATTAGATTACTTAGAATATTATTAGCCCAAATTTTAATTTTATTTGATCACAGTTTCTCTTCAGAATCTCCTTTTTTTGTTCTATTAACATTTTTATATTGTAAAATAATCAATCAATAGGTACATACATTAGTCGAAATTTATAAATTTACAAAGCGTCAGTGGTGGATTTATATCTTAATTTGTAATATTACATCCTTTTATGTGAACTTACGACCTGTTTAGTATTCTAATTACAATGTGATACCGCATCATGCTGAGTGCGTGGATGTCGGTAGGATGGATATAGTAGTGAACACAGTAGACTCAATAAGATGAGCATGTATTACTACAAAAAATAAAGTGCAAATAATTAATTTTACCATAATTTAACTATTGCGAAGAATTGAAATGGTTAGTGCCACAATTATGGTA
>OW679197.1:71872218-71987910 GCA_940337035.1 Agriotes lineatus | reverse complement strand
TTGAAATGGTTAGTGTCACAATTATGGTAACAAAACATACATTTTCTACTACAGTACAGCATAAATCTAGACAGTCTAAATTACATTTTGAAAATTTTCCTTTTCAAGGTACAGTACGTACCCACAACAATAATTTCTGGAAGCATTTTTGCATGTTCGTTACAAGCTATTGACAGCTACGTCTTACCAAGCTCTGTAACTGAATGGTACTGTATCCATAAAGGGATTTTTCTGAAATTTCTGGGTTTTGAGTACTTGTTTTTACAATAGCGAACTGGCAGTAAATTTTTTCAAACTTGATGTCTCATGGTAATTGCGCGTACTCCAAGAAAACTTGCTTTTAGAAATAGAAAATTGAAGAAAATAAACTAAAATTATCGTAATTTAGTATCAAAGGAATAAATGCTTGAAAATTATTTATTTTATTACGATTGACATGTAGATTTTCAATTTACAAGGTGTTGGAGGTCGCCTTAGAACTGAAATATTTTGTAGGTAACATGCTGTGGTAATTATGTTATTATTTACAAAAGCTAATTGCTGATTAAAACACGGGTTCCTAAACTTTTTCTATCATGTACCACTCAAATATCTATATAAACAATCATGTACCACCAACTAAAATTGATAACACCTACCTATGAGTGTTGCAGAGGGGTGTGTCGTATATTACAGTTACAGCAATATTAGAACATGTAAAAGACGACATAATTTGAACTTAATATTTTCTGGCATTAAATATCAATATTTTTCAATACTCCCACAGTTACAATAGTTATTTGTATAAGAAATGAACGTAACACTTTTTGTCATAAGATTGAAGTTGACGGGGCCGTAACTACGCAAACTTTTACTGTAAACAAGCCAACATTTTTGCGCCCTTCAGTATACTAACGATATATGTGGCAAAAATTCTAATGTTACTGTATGCTTTCTTCATTTATTATCTACGGATATATGATGTAATGTATTCAAAACGGACAGCTAGGTATTCTAAAATAAATCCCAACATGTTTAATTCAAAAGTTTTAAAACGAAACAACTAAATGTTCAAGTAACAAAATAAGCATACCCATTTATGTGTGAACACGAGTCGAATCCCACTGGCTGCAATGTTTTTTAAATTTCCAAATTCACCTAATTCGCATTAATACTAAGTGTATTAGTATTATTAGCAGCATTAAGGTATTTTTTACCTATTTGGGAGATAATTTTGAAAACTCTTAACCATAATTCGATCTAGCAAAAGTTGGTTTTCTTGCAGCGCGCTTTCTGTATTAAAGACGTTGAAAACATTTTCTTTTGTCATTCTTTTATTTACAATTCAATTTTAAAAATGCAACAAAATATTTTAAGTAGAATAAGACCACTTATGTGGTGCGCTCAAAAGCTGGTAAAAACATGTCAATATTTTAAAATAATACAATTTGAACAAATAATTGCATTACCTTAGTAACATATGAACATAGAATGAGGTTCTATACTCGCAGCCACACTATCACCGGTGTCTTGTAGTAATCAATATATTTAAAACTCCAAGCTTTTTCTATCGGCATCTGGTATAAGCCTTGCATCAAGCCAATTTCTATAATTCCTTTTTTAATAAAAATGTGCCACCGTGTAGGGTCGCAGAAGTGTTGTAAATTGGACAAATTCTAGAGAGCAAGTGATCGTAGCGAAAAATGCTCGAGTAGTGGAACAAGTAAGCTCTCGAAATCGTTCTGTAGTGTTCTGCTGATTTTTGCAATGGGCCACTGTACCAGCGATGAGCCCAAAGCAGTGAATATATGTATAATGTGTGCAACCAGTGGAGCCACTCTAACTGTTTTTAAAAATTTTAGTTTGCTTCTCGTCACTGCTATATATTACATTCAGTTTTAAAAATGAAAAAAAAAATGTTATAATTAGAATAAGGCCATCTATGCGGCGGACTAAAAGCTAGTACTTTTAATGTTTTGATTGATATAGGTGGGAGTTATAAAACAAACGCCGTTACAAACTGGTAGACATGTAGCATTCCCTTTGGAAATTGCACAAGGAAATATACCGAACAGATTGGGTGCAATTCACATTATTATAATTAGCTAAAATTAATTACAAATTAATTTGCTTCTAAAATTGTCCACTTATTTATGTTTTTTCCATTAGTACGAAAGAATTTTTTTAGTGCCATTTTGGCGCCCCTTGCCGGTTGCGCGGGGGCCTACTCGGCCTATACCTACCTAGTTACGGCCCTGCAAGTTGATACACGTCAGCGAAGCCGAAGTAGTCAATGAAACGAGTAACAAGAAATATACTTTCCTGCTAGTTGTGCACGTATTTTTTTTTTAAATATAGGAATATCTTGAAATCTAAATATGTCGAAAATGGACTTCAGAATTTAAACGGTCCAATTGACAATTCACAATTTCAATAAAATAATGTAAAATGTGTTACTTTTTTTACGATTTTTTGTTATTAAAGCAAATTTCATAAGCACTATGCAAACGTAATTATTTTTACAACAAATAATGGATACTTTTTTAGTAAGTTTGAAGTTGCGATGCCGAGGCCGGAGTATATCTATCAAACGAGTGAAAAAATACGCTTCTATACGTGTTGCACACATATTTTTTTGCATAGTGAAACGGGATTTGACCTCATTGCACCTGAGCTCAGGCCAATTCGTACGTTTGTATTGTAATAGTTACTTGGTTAAGTTTTGAATTCCCGCCAGCCTGCGGCCAGCCAGTCGCGACGGCGGATTTGGATGCGGACGTATGTTTGCGTATTAAAGACAGTTATTCCGGCGTTTTTTAATGTTATTTAAATATAAATATTGGTTTAATGTTATTTGACTTGTAAATAAATGCTTGTAGAAACCAGCTAATGCGCGTTGATTATAAATTTTTCGTTAACACCGTTGAATTTAGGAATAACCATTTAGTTTAGGAGTTATCTTGATTTAATTTTGTTGTATATGTGCAATTAAAACCCAATATGCACTTGTGTTACATTAATTATGAGCAGATTCGCTTTTACTTGAGCTTGAAGTATATATTTTCAATGTTAGAAGCGAGATTGAGCCAACTTCCGGAGTATTGTTGCATTGATTTCTCCGTAACTACAACTCGGGTAGATGTATAAGGTCTCTTATTGAAAATTGAGCTAGCTAATTGCAACAAGGGCAAATCATTTGCAAAAATTAAACACAATGACAGGGCTGCGAAAAGTCGCATTACAATAGTGATATCCTGTAACTTGAAATTTGGTCAACTGCCAAATTGAAATTTCACAATAGTGAATAGTGTTATTTTCCATGCATAAAAATAGTTAATGGCACGGATGGCGCTGCATGTTGGAAACAAGCGATGTAACTTTTGTTTCAGCTCAAGGTTTATTTTAGTACAATATTTATTTTTTACTGAAATCAAACCAAAGTTTATTTCAGATAACGATCGGTATTCAGTCAGTTCTTGCTTTTAGCCATAACCGAATTGAAATTTTGCGCATTCCATTTTTAAGCTTCCAACGCAAGAAGTTTCAGGAACCGTATCAGTGAATGGGTTTTTCATCCTAATCTTCTTTGAAAGATTCTTCAAAATTGTTGGCAAGCATTTGGCAATGAGTTTTATATCAGTGAGACGATTTTTATTAATATCAATCCGTGCACAGGTAACGCGTACCACCAGTTTTACGTATCATAGTTTGAGAACCACTGCATTAGATTATTTTTCTGTATTATAACTTAAATTGTGTTTTTTTCTAACGTTGCATTTAATCTAATATGTAAAACTAGTAAAACCACATTTTAGTATGTAGTAATTATTAGAAAAATATCATGTGACCGACTATTTGGCAAAATCTAATTTACATTTCACATTATAAAACCTGAAAATTTCGTGCATTGCAATCGTTCAATATGAAATTTATTAGACAACCGACCCGTCTGCTAATTTTTATAGCAATTGAAAATCAGGTTATAGCCCAATTAACTTTTAAATGCTACGCACGTCAACTATATAAATTTCTTTTAAAATATGCTTAAAATGTTCATTATGCTTGCATTAGCATCTTGTCTACTAATTAGAGTGCCGGCAGAGTTATAGTTTTAGTTAGTTTACAGCTGTGATAAGTTATGAAGAGTTACATTAAATTAACACAGAGCTACGAGATTATTTGAAAGTTAAAAAATTATATAATATTTAATACCGCGATTAAGTTGCAACCAATTAAAATTATGTGTGCAACACTTCTTGGCGTTCTGCGTAACGTATTGTCTCTGGGATGATGAAGTTGGCATCATTCTGGTTTATGCTACATTGAACCGGCGTCGTGGAACCTACTACAATGGAAGAAAGTTTAGGAATTTTCTTGGAATTCTCACCAGAGAAGGAAGCTTCCACATTAAAAATTCCTGGGTGGACGTAGTAGTCGATGCTTGAAATTTTAATCGTCCTAAGGGTACCTTTGTCTCATTTTTAAATTGCAACTGTCTAGACTCATTTGCCACCAGCAGGCACACTTCTGCTATATTGGACTACGGGTTGCTGAATTTTATATGAAACTGCCGCAGGTCGACAGTTTCAAGAACACCGGAGATTAAAAACGTCTAAGCACTCGAAGTGGATGGTTATAAAAATAGCTTAAGCTGACATAATTTTTCTCGTTTAGTGCAGCGAAGTGTTGACAGCCGAAATTGGCTTAATTAATATTCTAATCTAGAGGGCAGCACTTAAAAAGGACTTGGGAAGATAGAAAAATAAATGTAAATTTACTATTCGTAGTCTGGAATGCATACACTTCTTAAATTGTGCTTTTTTTCTGAAATTCCTTCAGTTTGTAAAGCATGTTCCTGGAAAATAGTTGTTAACTGAAGGTTTTCTGAAAGGCGATACCTGAGCGTGCATATATAAGCAGCCAGTGCAATTTCTATTGTTGCATGTTGCTTATACAATTACCGGCTTTCATAACTCGCTTATATTTTCGTAACTGGCTGCAGCAGATACCACCACTAAAAGGAAAATTAACACTTCGTCCAGCAATGTTCGGGTGCGTTCCGATAATTAAAAGAAGTCCGTGCACACGCCATCGCATGATAGATGCAATAATAAATTCTCTATGGGGATCAAATTGGAAGCGTTTAATCAGGAAGAGCTGGGAGTGATATATGTTAACAAATCTAACGGACTATGAAAGATGTAGTATGATTGCGTCTTTTGATGTACAAAATAAATCAAACAGCCCCGAGGCAGCTAAAATATACATTGCAGACGCGGTGGGCTGTGCTTGAGAACTCGATTCAAGCATTGGGAAGTATTGGATTTCAAATTTGTTTGACGGAAGCATCTCACATGTGATCGTGTTTTTCACTTCTTTGTTCCCTCGAGGTACACAAATTTTGGAGATATTCAAGGCAATTTAAGAAAGTATATTTTTTAAGACTGTGGGAGTACATACTGGGAATATCAAAAAATGAAATTCTACTACTACTACTTCAGTCTTGCGACGTTTGATTAAATATATGATTCTAATTAGCGTGTAAGGCTTACGAAAAATGTGATCGATTACATTACCTGAGATATTAATAATAAAAATACATTGATAGAACAGCTATGGTAGTGATTAATACCAAATTAATTGTTTTTTTATATCGTTAATTTATATATTGTAGATTAATATTTTTTCGATTGGAATGTAATTAACAACATCCTGAAATTTTTAAGTGTCGCTGTTCCAAATCGCTATATAATTAAATAAAAACTGCATTTGCTATCTTTGTGGTGCGAGTTTATATTTACATACAACTGTCATTTATTTAAACTAAAGTGCATAATATTGATCACTGCATCCGCCATGTTTAACCCCAATGGACGTTATCGTGTGGGGTCATTTAGAATCGCTTGCTTAGAATACCAAAGCAATCAATTTGTAGCATCTACAGAACAGAATTATGTACGACTGCAGAAACTCAAATCCCACAAACTGCACGAATGTGACCAATAGCCGAATTTGTGATAATTCCAGGGCTGTGGAGCAGGGCCGTAACTAGGAAAACTTTTATTATAGGCAAGCCAACTTTTTGCGCCCTTCAGTACACTAACGATATATGAGACACAACTACGAATGTTACTGTACGATTTCTACATGTATTATCTACGAGTATATGATGTAATGTATTCAAAACAGACAGCTAGGTATTCAAAAATAAATCCAACATTTTTAATTCAAACGTTTTAAAAAGAAACAACTAAATATTTAAAAAAACACAAATAAAATAAGAACAGAAAACAAAATTATAAAACACAATTCTAATAACAACAATATAAATATATATTATTATGTAGTCAGTAGAACCTTTTATAAATCCCTGTATATAAACATTTCGCCCACAAGCGGAACGCCTCTGCGTCATTTATAACACAACGATAAGCAGATGCATTTATCAGTGAACGCAAGTTCGAATACCACTGGCTGCAATGTTTTTTTAATTCCCAAATTCACGTAATTCATATAAATACTACGTGTTTCAGTATTATTAGTTACGGCCCTGCTATAGAATCGGTAAAAAAATTGGACTCCTACTCCGATTCCTAATATTTTAGTAGTTTGAGGAATATGGTTGATTATAAATAGTTTTCAAAGTTTTACATACAAGACTTAATATTAAAATTCAATTCTTTTTATGTGAAGACTAGAGATTTATAATTGGAGAAAATAATATAAAATGTTAATTACTTCTTTAGATGTCTTATTATTTACCAAAAAGTAGTATGTTTGCATAATTTCTACGTTTTTTATGCAAGGGCTTTTTAGGAGAAATCTTTTTCAATTTTAATTAATATCCAATAAAATGGCTTCTAGAAACTTTAAGCTAGCACTGCTAATGAATTACTGTTACATCCTGTAAAAGTTCATTTACAGTTGTTTAAATGAGCGGATTTTTCTTTATCCAATTTACATGCTCTAAAAAATATCCTTATTTACGCAACTGTAAAAGAACATTTACAGGATTTTTATAACAGCAATTCATTAACAGGGTCTGATTAGAGTTTCTAGAAGCCATTTAAATAGATATGAATTAGAATTGAAAAATATTTCTCCTAATAAGCGCCTTTATAAAAACATAAAAATTATGCTCACATACTACTTTTAGGTAAATAATAAAACGTCTAAAGAAGTAATTAACATATTATATTATATTTTCCAATTATAAATCCTTAAAGTTTTCACATAAAAAATTGAATTTTAATATTAAGTCTTGGTATTGTAATTTGACAATTTTTTTAAAAAATTGAAAAATAAATTTTTAGCTAAAATTTAAAAAAATAGATGTTTTCTGGCCTTGAGATTGTTCAGTTAACTATAAATAACACACTCTAAAAAAATCTCATTGAAATCTTACTTAATTTTCGAAAAATAGCACTTTGGATTTTGACAATTTCGAAAACTCCATTTTCTAAATAAATAAAAATCGCTCTGTATATATGATGGGGACCAAATAGGTTTTTAGACAAGCAGAAATTATTGACGTAAAAAGTTTTTTTGAAAAATCAAAAATAATTTTTTCCATATGCGACTTTTTGGCGGTCACTGTATAATTATACTGGTAATCTTGTATAATATTTGCTATTTAAAATTATAAATTAACAATAACAACTTAATAACAATCGTGATTTTTATCAACCCTGGATCTGAGTCGTAAAATAATCAGTAGTACAGACATTCAAATAGTTTTCAGTTAAAAAAAAATCTTGTAAAGTGGTTCTAGGAGTCGGGTAATTTATACCGACTCCGACTATTCGACTCCGAGTCCCGACTTTACAGCCCTGGATAATTCTGAAATATTTACTGCTGCCTGGATACATATTTAAAATATTACCTAAGAGAAACTAAAAGAAGGATTTCCTATTAATTGTATTCCAACATAAAATACAAATGTTATCAATTTCAACGATAATTTTATTGATTGTAAGATCAAAGCTATCCAGTTTACAGATAACAGGGATAACACAGGGGGAAATCACACACTGTAACGGATATTAGCTATTCTAATCGCAGAATTACGGTGATTATAAGCTCATAGCCGTTTATCGGCTTATTAGGGTTTGCAAATGCCATAAATTAAAAATATCCTATACTAACATTTTTGAAACTTTGAAATCAAATGAACCCAGAAAATAAGAAATTTCTGAATTCTGCTGCTACTAGTTCTTTATGGCAATTTCTTGAACCAAAATCAGTGCTTGGTTGAAAAATATGTATATGAAGGATAACTGGCAATTAAAGTATAAAATTAATTTTATTGACATCGATAGGTGTTAAGGAGCTTTTCATTTTATGTTTTCAATAATTTGGCATACTCTATGTACTGCAGATATTTAGTGCATCTTTATTTTAATGTCAAGTCCTTGATAATCTAATAGCAAATTAGTAACAATCCATCACATTTAATATAATAAACTGCTGCAGTTATATGAAACAAACATGTAGATACCAAGGATGTACAGTATTTATCCTAGTATGAAACATCACATAATTCCCTTGAACATGAGTACAGTTATTCCATTTATATCATCCAATCCGAGCAAAGATATTCTTGAAAAACTAGAAGAACTTCTGATTTGCTATTGTGGCATAGTGTGATCGTTCTTAATTTTTTTTGTTCCCCGAAGACTCTTGTAGGTTTGGAAATAAATAAAACTCACTAGGAGCTATATCAGGGTGGGTGCTTCATAACTTCAAACCAAATATCACGATTTGCGTTCATAGAAATAATGCTCTGATGAGCCGGTGCGTTATCGCGTTTCTCTTCTTTTGTAGCTAATGCTGCGTAATATTAACCAACGTTGTTGACCTACGATATACCATTCACACGATAAATGTTTTCTTGAGTACACGCATAGTACGGCTGATCAACACCTTTTGCATATTCGCAGCTTCCTCTGCTACTTCGAGACTAATTTTTGACTACTTAATAGCAAGAAGCTGATCCTTCAGCACATCAGTCATATTTGCATTAATTTGTTTTGGCTTGGCTTTGAACCCTTTTGTAGGTACTGTGTGATTAAAGCTCTTCCCCACTTTTTAAAATCCTTGCAAAGATCACTGCTTCCAGCTTGTATAACTTCTAAACTGTTAAGCTCGATTAATAAAATTTGGTAGTTTTACTTTTAAATTAACTTCCGTAACAATTGCTAGAGGCAGTAAATAATGTACAACTCTCGTATAATCGTCTCATATCAGTTTTATGAGCAATAATTACGTCTATTGAGTCAATGTTAGAAAGAAAGTTATTAAAGGAACTATGTTGAACACCAGCTCAATTTAAAAGTAATAAGTTGCTGATAAAAAGCTGGCAATGTTAATTGAAGAAATAAGGTTTCTTAACGCATTTCTCGGAATATCTCGACCATAAATGTCACAATCATTATTATTATTTGAAAGGATTATTGCCGTGAAAGTTTTTTGACTCAGTCGGCTCTGATTTTTAAATAAGAGCGAGCAATACTGGACTTTGTTGCATGATAAAAATGCACTTACTATCCCATGGTTTAAGAGCAAAGTCAGCTGTAAAAAACATTGGTTTATTCATCAGCACGCTTGTGAAACCCGGAAATCAATGAGAGCAGAAATGCAGAAACTACAATTAAACACCGACTTGGCGTGTTTGCTTGATAAAATAAGAATTTACGAGCGGAGAAAGTGGCGCTAATTCACAAAGAAGGCCACGGAATGCATTTGGATAGAACACTGACATAAATTTTGTGTATGCGAATGGCATTATTTGATAATCACCCTAAATTTCTGAAAGGTAGCGTATCAGTAATTTTGAAGTGTGAAAAGTATAATGGTAGCTTTTGTGACGGGTTACTTTTTCCACTTGGCTAAATCTCTTGCAATCCGAAATTAATCGATTGTTTGTGCTATTTGCTCGGTGCAAATCGTCGTTAGAAATAATGTGGCAACGTACTGCCAGCGTGGAGAATCGCAAAGTACGATAATTCAAGTAATAGATACGGGGGAAATATGAAAACTTTTAGACTAACCTCTACTGCGGCATATCCAGGGGGCGTGGATTAACAATTTGAAACAAGAGTAATTTATAGAAGAGTGGTTTATTTACTTCGATAAAAATGTTTACAACACAACACTAATAAGTCGTAGAACAGTATCGTGACAAGCACAACAACTGATGCGCCGGCAAGGCAAATGTGCGCGTATTTGCTACCCCTTTTAACCTGCCGTATTTATGAACGGTTTCCAAAAATATGTTGATTACGGCGGGTCGAAGCTGTCTCTTCTGATATATACATTTTTCGGTAATTTGAGGTCCGATTTTTCATACTCGACCTAAAGATTGAATAAAACCATTATAGTATGTATATTCAATTACACATTTTTTAGCATACACATACAGTTGCTTAGGATTTTTAAGTTCTAGATGGAAAGAGGAGCTATCCCCTTAATCTTCATCATAAGTTCATCTGAATCTCCAATTTACTAAATTAATTTAATTACTATTTACATGAATCAACTGAGCATCCATGCATTACATAAAACCTTTCTCTCTTTTGGTTGCTTGTAATCAGACATTGCTCCATGTCAAATTTTAGTGAAAACCACGAAATAGTCATCAAAGGTTGTGAAACTCCAAATTAGCATCTAATTTTGATAAACGTGCGGTTCTTGCCTGCACGGCGATTAAAAGCAAAATCTCCATTGTGTCGGCAATCACCTGTACAGAATACAAAACTTCGTTGCAGAACAGGATCCAGTGACTCAGTGGCAGGTTGGTCGAGTTATCAAACGCGAGAATGAGACTTTCTCTCGTGATTTAATAAATGTGGGGGCGTAACCTGCCGCCAGCAGACGCGAGCTCCATCCTGCAGTTGCAATTTCGACGAGAGGAAAGTGCTGGTTTCATGAGCTCGGCTACAAGGGATTAAAGAAACAAATTAATAAGTTGGAGCAGGGTTATCCTTTGAGCTGGCTTCGTTGCTTGTAATCTGCTCGTGCAAAGAGTGTAATTTATTAAGGATGCCCGGAAGAGCTCGATTTGCAGATGAGCAAGGCCGCTGGAATTCAGTACCGTTGCACGGATTTTTTTGTGACTAAGTCGTGTGTTTTCGAGAGGTTTGGAAAACTAGGCTTAGCTCAGGTGATTGATTGGAATGCGTCATTTCCATCGGAATTTCTTCTCGGTTCTAGAGTTTGCGAGAAGCCTAAAGCTTGTATGAGATTAACATTAAGTTCATTTTGTTCAAAAGTGTTTGGTTGTTCTATGTCAAAAGCAGAAGAGTTGATATACAGGGTTACAGTAAAGAAGACATACGAATGGGTCATTAACAATAATATAATGGACTAGCTTTTGAGCCAACCACATAGGTAGTCTTAATATAATTAAAATAATTTTGGAATTTGAAAATTGAAATAAAAGTCGCAAAAGTCTGTAGTACAGAAAGAGCACTGCAAGAAAAACAAACTGTAGATTGAACAACGGTTTAAGAGCGTTCAAAATTATGTGAAAAATTAGTAAAAGTATCTTAATGTTTCTAGTAATACTGAAATAGTAAGAGGAAACATAAGTAATGCGAATTACATTAATTCACAATGAAAAAAACATGTACTTGATGGAATTCGAATCTGCGCTCCAATGTGGATTACAATTGCCAGCCACACGCTGTACAACCAACACTAAATTAAACTGCCAGACGTATTGTTATCTGTGCGTTATAAATGACACACTAACGACAGCGCCGATAGCGGACGAACATGTGCCGATCAGTTCCGATGAAAAGAGACGCAGGCACTACATACGTTTATAGATAGGGATGATTATTTTGGAATATCTTGCCAATAATCCAATGGTCCTAATTTTATTATCTATAATCAACTTTGCTTGCTGAATTTTATTTTTACAGTTTGTCTAATAAGTACAATATGGAAGCAAAAGCATGACAAAGGAGCCTTTACGCAATTTTAATGCACATGAGACTAGTTCTAAATCTATTTACTTCACAGGTAGATAATTTGATCCTACTGATTCTGGACGCCATCTATCCAAGATGGCGTAGCGAGCTAACACACACCAAGGTTGCTTAGTATGTTATTCAGGATATCAAATTGTGCTCACTTGCCAATTTGCACAGCTTCTTGATTTTTTGCCGAGCAAGTCCGGTTATAGCTTCCTGTTGCTTGGCGTATATGTATAGTAGCGATTTATGATACAAGTAGCAAAATTGAAGTACGCGACGTGTTTTGTCAAACGAGGCTGAAAATCGAGTTTGAAAACGTCTTTGCAACGCGTATCATATAAGATTTTATCTACTTTGCATAAAAATAACCAAAAAATTAGAATTTTGACATTTCATAAATGTAAGAATCTGTTCGTTGTCTGAAATAAAGGATGCTGTTTCAACGTTTTTTTCATATGAAAAGAACAATGCAAAAACAGTGCTTTAAAGACCCGATTAATAGTTATTTAACCAACAAGTGTGTTAATGAAGGCGATTAATAATAGAAACTGTTTAAAGCACGAACGAGCGATAGCCAGTGAGTGCCTTTAATAGTTGAGATTATTAATCGCCCATTAACAAACGATTGATTACAAATTTTTTTCGTTGACCGCAAAATCTTTTTTTGTGGCGAAAAATGTGATTAATACAACTAACCTCCATGCAAAATATCATCAAAACGTCAAAATCACAAAAACAGTTAATTAATGAAAAATAGTGTATTAATCAAAAACAGTGTATTAATAGATCTATTAATCCATCCTTTTTTTAAAAACAGTTAATTAATGAAAAAGAGTGTATTAATCAAAAACGGTGTATTAATAGATCTATTAATCCATTCTTTTTTAAAAAACAGTTAATTAATGAAAAAGAGTGTATTAATCAAAAACAGTGTATTAATGACGTCTATTAATCCATCCTTTTTAGGAAAAATAATTCATTAATATTGAAATTAACCAGCGGTCAACGAAAAACTATTTAAGCTACTATTTTTTAAACGCATTTGGAATACTATAAATTACTGTTGCCTGGCTGCGAGTATAGTTGGAGTACATAAAATCCATGAATTTTCTAGCTGTGTAGCTATCCTGCCTTGTGAATTATTACCTGTACATTTTATAAAAAGGAAAAGTGCACATTTGCAACACATATTGCCGTTCTATTTTCACCTTTTAAACGTTTAGCTACTATAAATCTAGCTATTTGTATGAATAAAAGCAACTAAATTAAAATTAAATGTATCAGATATATGATCTATGTTTAATCTGTTTGCTTCGTGTCAAATGGACACAGTATACGTACATATTAGTACTTACATGTATCAGAAATTAAAAGGGGGGGGGGGGGGGGAGATAACAATTAATTTGGTAAATGAGCACTTGTTAGTGCTGTTGGTATAAGTGCTCTGTTACGTCAGAGAGTATTCAGGGAGAACTGGACAGCGTGGGTAGATGAACAGTAAATTCAAAATAATATTTGAATTATATTAAATTCAAAGTTGGTTTCAGTTTAATTGTTTTACCGTCGAGTACAGATGAAACGAGTTCAAGAAGAATCTGTTTCGTTTAAAATTTGTCAAATGCTTTCCGAGTTCCGACCTAGGCTTATTCTCTGTATCTTGATTTTGTGTAGGAGTTTAAGTGCATCGCATAAGTAGATATAAGAGTTCTAATGATACGTTTGGTAATTCCGTCGTTGTGTTTAATTTTTATACTTATTGCCTTGGTTTTGCCAGCTACCTCAGTTTAAAACAAGAGAACTCTTACCTTATTTTCCCTAATCGAGGTTAGGGATAGTCAGTTGACTCAATAATGTAGCTGAAAACACTTAAAAGATGTTCTTCAATCTTCTACTCAAAAGCCAATCTACGCGCAATCAGTGTTTATATATTGGCTTTAATTTAAATATTCAGAAATGAAACAATAAAGCGAAGAGAATTACACCCTAAAATAAATAATAGCTTCTGAACAAAACGGTGTTAACTAATAATATAAAACTACGGGCCCAGTGATACACGCATTTACCAATCAAACAAAACTAGAATAACTATGACCATCATACATTTATATAGAAAGAATATAAAAAACTAAAATAACTGTCTTTTTTATACAAACGTTCAACTGCATGGAAGTCCGCAGTGCGCGCGTTGTTTTGCGGGTGGTATTTCAGCGAGTTTTGCGAGGTAATCCGATACTCACGCGCCGATCCGGCGCTTGACGTCACAAGTCCCCAACCTGTTTTGTATTTGACAATGCCAATTCGTTGCTTCACACCTGGGGCAGTATTCTACACGATACTTAAATGAGTTGACACTCAATGGAAATGGTACGCTGCATTCGGCGTCACTGTGCCAGAAAAGTTTGCAGCTCGTGTTTTATCTGGTTGTCTTCAGGGCTCGCGGATTATGCTGAGGCGTTTTGGAAGCTCCAAACTCTTGAAGCCGTGGTCTTGCACTTTTGGTCGTTGGTCGCTCAATTTGACAACGCGAAGGTACAACCTGATCCCTTCAAGTGCCATACAAAGAAAGCCGCTCGTTCTGTACGAACGTCTCGCAATTCATGTTTCATTTCCGCTTTAAAACACTCACTTCCGGCATATTGTTAAAATTACTATACAAGCGAAAACGCAGCGTATTCTGCCGGATGCATGCATATTGGCGCCTAAGTTTAATCTATTCAAACTCAAATATTACAGTGTAAAACTGCTCAGACTAGCTATACAGATTTGTTAGTATTAATTATTATAAATGACCTCAAGTGTAGCTGGCGAAATCCCGTTTCAGAGTCTACATTTTCTGTTTCTACCTATACCTTTTATCTCAATATGCATGTTTTTGGTTGTTCCTATTGAGCATTCGTCATTATTTTTGTTTTATTTGTACATATTGTTTTAATCGATTCTGCTTAATTGGTTTAAGTATTATGGTATTGTTGTTAATACGTTTTCATCTTTGGCAATCAACAATGCACTTGAAGTATATAGGATACATTTTGAACTTACTCACTGGTTAATTTAAAAAAATAATAAAAATTTAGTTCTCGTAGTAGATTAATTCACAATTGCTCTTATTTGTAAAAATGGAAAGCGAACGCTTGCTATTTTGTGTCTAATTATAGAATTCTTAGTTTTAAAAAGACGCATTATAAAATATATTCACTTCCAAATCCTTACCAAAAAACTACAAACATGGCATTTTTACATCTTTTGAGAGCTGACAGTTTTCATTTCAAACAGTAGGTTGTAAGGGTGAGTAAACTGGCAATCCTCATAATAAGCTGAACCAATTTTTCACTTCCTTTTGAAGAAAATGCCCTTGACCCGTAACACTGCTTACAATTGCCAAGATGAATTAAACCACTCGGCCGAGAGCCTTGTGCTTAAGCAATTTGTTTTTAATTTTTTGCGGTCATTGAGTTTAATAGCTCGGCGTTTCCTGTGCAGTTACGGAATTAACTCTGTGCCATCGTCAATTACGGCCTCAATTTGAGCGGGAAAATAAAAATATTCCGCTGAAATATATAAGGTCAAGCAGATAGACATCTAGCTGTAGCGCTTTCCATTTATTTGAATTACTTGGCAGACTCCGGACGGGAAAAAATGAAAACTAAAATTGCCTGCGTTGTCGCGGACGATTTATTTTCCCGATATTTGCTCAATTCTTTTGCTCTAATGGCTTTTGCGCCAAAACGGTCGTAAAAAATGGCGGAATCTCGGGGAATCTTTTATTAAACGCTAGTTTTAATAGTGATTTCCGCGTAGGGCGTGCATTTGCCCAAATCCGGATTTATTTCCGCTTTCTAAGAAATAATTGATTGCTTTTTATTGTCTACCGGGTTTGTCAGCCCCGAATGGGACAAAATCAGAGTTCATTCCACGTAATTAAGTTTCTCCTCGTCCGTATCTCGGTTAGTAGCAACTTTCCTGCTGTATTTTTGTTACCCTCGCTTTATCCGTCATCCCGGGCACGTAAACTATAAATAACTGACAAAATAATTAATTTAACCTGATACAGCTCCAAATTTGTTAGATGCCAAAGCGTTTGCAACGGAGCTTTGGCCTGTAATCGTTTCTCTCTCTTAGAAAATGTGATCATTCTATTGGTGGCACTATTGCTGAAGGAGCCTAATTAGGACGGAGTTTAGCATGAAAACTAATGAAACTATTTGTAAAGGATGTGTTTATGTTAATGATATTTGGCCTGTATTGTGATTGTCACCCTCACGTATTGTTCAATTGGGAAATTGTAAAACTTATCAAAATTATTTTTCATTGTTGGAGCTGATACAACCAGTTGACATCTGGTAGCCGTAATGCGGATCTAATTCGATAAACACCGATTACAACGAAATAAAAAATGCTTACATGTTTTGATTTTGTTCAGACACAGTGATAATAATTATTTCCAAGGTTTTACTGCAGTACAAACCTGGGTATTGTCTGCTGTTACAATCCATTATCTTATTATTGCTCGTTACATCACGTTTAATAATGAGCTTATCGTGATATCAGGAAATCCAACAAAATAATTGCCGAGCATAATGGAGCTTGGGCATATAAATTACTGTTTACTTCACATTAGAAGCTGGAAGATAGGTTCTAGGAGATACCTTTAATTTATGGTAAAAAGTACACTTCTATTAAGTATATTAATAAGCAAGAACTGTTGCGGATAATTGGACTGAATTAATTGGCAATTGCATAATCTAGCTAGATGAGGGACACATACGTCAGGCCCTTTTTTATATTATTTTTAAAACTGTTCTATACTAACTTTCAATTTGAAGCTACACGCAAGCTTTCTTAAACTTTTTGATTGGTTGATTTTACGGGGTAAGAATGGATTAGTTGTATCCTGCCAATTTTATAATTGGAACATATGTTCTTGTCATAATCAAACTTGTACCATGTCCAAATTAATGTCTCCCTTGCGTACATTGTACTAGTTCGAAATCAGGCCCATCGTTGTTATCTGGAAACCTTGTTTATCGCCATTAAATTTTATCAGGCAGAATAGAGATTGCACATAACTGGTCGAACATACATCAACCCCTCTGCAACTGTTCTGGGGGAGATAATAATTATTAATTGAATAGTTGCATCATCACATATGCGCTAATGATCTACCAGTACATTTTAATATATTGTTCTGAAAATGTTAGATTTTTGCATTTAGATGCGACTAAGGTGGTAAACGCATCTAATTGAATTTTAGAAATTATTCACGCCTGGGTGAATTAGTGCACAACCTGTTTAATGTTGGTATAAAAAATATTTACTAACTGGAGCGTGTTTACCAAATTTCAGGTTGTCATAAGATCTCGGTAAATACGGCCTTTACAGTTAAGTTTGCAGGCAATCGTTCTACAATTTATATAAATTATAAGACGAAATTTGTAGTGTAAATAGTTACGCAATAAATAATAACAACACATATATCATTAATGCAATGCTATATGTTATCATGGTCATACTTATCTTAAAGTGGGCCTAAAAATAAAAGCTTGAGATTGATTCTCTTAAAAGCATGGCGTTTAATCTTATCTAACCTGGATGTTTTCGACTGCAATTCCATACATTTATGTTATTTAATTATAAAATAATGTCACATCTAAGCATAGAAATGCGAGTTTTGTAACTTATATTTAGTTGAATATGTATTTTTACAATGCAAAAATGTTTTCTGTACTTTTACGTAGTAACT
Source organism: Agriotes lineatus (assembly GCA_940337035.1). Classification (NCBI taxonomy): domain Eukaryota; kingdom Metazoa; phylum Arthropoda; class Insecta; order Coleoptera; family Elateridae; genus Agriotes; species Agriotes lineatus. Next base: position 71,970,213 of record OW679197.1, on the reverse strand, counting down.
TTCGAAAAATCAGCCATAAACCGAAATTGCCAGTTCTGGAAATTAAACTAACGCTTTATATGCAGTCTATAATAATATAATTTCTAGCAAACATTTAAATTTACACGTTTTAACTAACCGCAACAAAATTATAACCGTAACACATGATTTTTGAGTGCAACACTATCGTGTCATAGATGTAGGCTACTGTATAGTTATCAAAATGGGTAATCATTTTTTATACAATGCAAATGTCAAATTAGTTACTATGTATGTATTATACAGGGTGTTAATTAAGTACGTAGACAAACTTTAAGGGGTGATTCCTTGATCAATTCTAAGATAAAAAGTTCATACAAACATGGGACCTAAACGGCTTCGTTTTGAAGATACAGGGTGTTGAAGTTTAAACAAAAAATTTCTTTTTTTCAAAAATCTGGAAAACGCGTAGAGGTATTCTAATGAAACTTGGTGTAGGTTAGTATATCATAAAGTGGCATTGGTTGCTCAAAATAAATTTAATTTAGTTCCATCAGTGGCGTGCATCGGGGCCACCTCAATTACCTTATTTTAGAAAAATCTGATACGCCACAATTTTTTAGTCAATACAAGTTTTTCAGCTTCACCCATTGAAACTATACAAAAGATGTCTCTTTTATTTTTTTTATGGAATAAACCTTTTTCGAGAAAAACGGAAAAATCTCTAACAGCAATTTCGTTCATTGGACTTTAATGGGATCTAAACGGCTTCGTTTTCATAATACAGCTTAAAGAAGTTTTAAAAAAATATGATTTAATAACAAACAATCTTACAATAGCTACAAAACTTTTGGCTAAAAAACAGTGGCGTACCAGATTTTTCTAAAATAAAGTAACTGAGGTCGCCCCGATGCACGCCACTGGTGGAAATAAATTAAATTTATTTTGACTGAACAATGCCACTTTATGAAATACTAACATTCACCAAGTTTCATTAGAATACCTCCAGCCGTTTTCAAAATTTTTGAAAAAAGGGTTTTTGTTTAAACTTCAACACCCTGTATTTTGAAAACGAAGCCGCTTAGACCCCATGTTTATATGAACTTTTTATCTTAGAATTGATCAAGGAATCACTCCTTAAAGTTTGTCTACGTACTTAATTAACACCCTGTATATTATGTATTATGTATGTATGCGAACTCCACATAGCTCAGATAAAGGAATTAAATATGATAACTACTATATTTTCATTGTCAAATCAGAAAGCAACAAGGAATATAAAAATAGTATAACTCACATTTGGTTTATTCGTTACACAAGTAGCCACATAGTTGTATGCCTATATACAGTGTGGAAATAAAGTAACGGATAAATTCATTATCTTTGTTAATATTAATTTTTATGAAAAAATCTTGAAGGGGTATAGCGATTTTAATTATAGGACATACACTACAACCACCTTTATGTTGCTACGTCATATGTTTTACAAGTTATGACGTCATCGACTTTTTTCAATGATAAGCTGTATTTTTTATTAATGATTTTTAGTACCTTTTATGTTGTTTACCATGATATACAATTTTCAATATGTTACATCTGAAAAAATATAGAAAAATGGTCTTAAAATTTAAATATTAAAAACCAATGAAATGAGCAAAATAAATCTAGGTACCTACGTTTGATGGAAAGTCATGGACGACACATTCGTTTTTATTGAGATTGACAACGGCAATTGAAAAATACAATAATAAATAATACAAAATTCAATTGTCTGTGTCTCGCTTACTTGTACCATTTTTGATAAAATAGTTTGCTAAAGGTTAATTTTAATGTGAAAAACGCAAGGACGCTTATTTTGTTATGACATTTACAAATTGTTTAATTCTGACATGTACTAATCTTTTTTTGTTTTATCCACCGGTAACTAGATTTATTTTGCTCATTTCATTGGTTTTTAATATTTAAGTTTTAAGACCATTTTTTTCTATTTTTTTCAAATGTAACATATTGAAAATTTTATACCGTTCTAAACGGGATAAAAGGTACTGCCGAAATCAATAATAAAAAATATAGGTAGTTATTAAAAAAATCGATCATATCATGAAAAATAAATTACATAAGAAATTGAAAATCAGCTGAAAATATTCCCTATGGTCAAAATCGCTATAGGTACCCCTTCGAGATTTTTTCCATAAAAATTAAGTTAATGAATTTACCCATTACTTTATTTCTACACTGTATGCGTATACAATAGAAAATAAAAGTATGTAGAATGTTCGCATTGAAAATGTTTACTTTTTGTTTAATTGCTGTTAAATACTAATTATTAATTATTCCATTTATAACATTTTAATAGATATACTTCTACTTTTTCAGTTTCCATATCTATACACAAATTATGAGAAATGTGAATGCTCGAGTGATCGGTACAAGAGGTCAAAAATAAAAACTATAACTACAAATGATGGTTCTCATATAATTTAATTGTGCACGAACGTAATAATTTGATGAACATGGAATAGTAAAGAACGTACTGCTTCAACCAATCACAGAACCAGAAATTCATAATTCACTGTTGTTTGGTCCAATCCACGACGGTCTATTTCAAATCACCTGTGATCTCCCGCACTCTATGAAGGTTCGATTGATGCGCTGAACTGCATAGTTAACAGTAGAATCAAGCGGTGCTCAGCGGTGTCGCTATTTTGTTTGTTTTATGTTTTCCAACTTACATCGCATCTACTTTCTGAAGTGTCTGCCGGTTTCTGCTGTTGTTGCTTAGAGAATTGCTAATAGGAGTAAATAAAGCATAGTATTATATTTGCGATTACGGCCATTATTCGTTCGTCATCTTCGTGAATAATGGCTAGCATAATCGCCCATATAATAATATACTATAATTTTAATGAAGACTGTTTACTTCTTCTTGTATCGATAGCTAGATAGTGAGCAGTAATTATCAAGTTTCATATGGGTACATACCGGGTGACAATGAGACCAGGGCCATGTCTCTATCTCCGTTACTTTGAATTTGGATGAAATTTGATACAAGGATACTAGATATAATTTCGGATTGATATACAAGTATAATCAAAATGGTCGACTTCCGGTTTCACCGGAAATAACACTAACATTGATTTTTTAAATTGATCTTATGTTTTTCGCAATCTACGACTCAAATTACATACAACAGTGTTGTCGAATTTGCTTAGGTATTACACAGAAATATTTAAAAAAAATACTTCTTCAATTTTAGATAAAAATAAACTAGTGCATGATGCATATCGTTAGATTGGTAATAAAATTTTCTATCTAATGGCAAGATGGCCCTTAGTAGGTACCATTTAAAAAAAAGTGACTTTTTCTTAAAAAACTTGTTTAGAAAATTTTGTTCTTTTATTAAGGGTTTGTTTTTGACTTCATTGATAAAATAGCTATTATTGGTTGAAAAAAATATGTTTCTGTTTGAAATGAAAATTTGATGAGACTAGTACATGCAATTTGATTTGTAGATTCCGAAAAACATAAAATACACAGGGTAATCCATTTAAAAAATCAAAGTTGGTTTCACATCCGGTGAAACCGGAAGTCGGCAATTTTGACTATATCTATTGGCCAATCAGAAATTATCTTTGGTATCTTCATATAAAACTGGATCCAAATCGATTCATTAATAAAGAAGATATAAGCATGGCTCTGATCTCATTGTCACCGGGTGACATTTTAAGTTATAATAATTTTTTATTACTAATCTCTCCTCAAACATAAATAGGAGGAAGACCATCAATTTCATATTCCTACGTCAGCTGTTCCGATAATCACAAAAAAATGGGTAGCAGTTTGCCTCAGCGAGTAATGAATGTTACTGTTGCCATCATAAAGCTTTTACACAATAAGTTAATCTTTATGTAAGATTCAAAATTGTGGGGGAGATATATTTATTAATTTACAGTTTTTTAGCTCAATCAGCACGACGATGGTCTTTCTAATAACAATTGAAGATCTATAATCGGTATCCATACATTAACAGGTATAAGAATTGTGTTCTACGTTTTAGAGAATAGTTTGAATGGAATTTAATAGTTGAATAGGTTCTTTCTACAATTTTTGAAAGTTACGTGAGATTGTAGACATAATTACTACATACAAAGTGACAGAATATGTTCCATTTAAAATTAAAAGGTGACGTACAGTTACTTTGCGTATTTATGAGAAAATCAAGCCTATGGCGATATCAGCTCTGGTAGGAAGGATATCCTTGAGGTTACTTAATTTAGCAGTTCTGACCGTAGCAGGCTCTCAAGCCAGCTTATATTTTGATATGCACGCGTTTCGGTTGGGTAGTTTGTGAGTAAACCGTGGGTATATGTAGAGCGTGCTGGCAACAACTCTCTGCAATTGCCTTTCCAGTTTTCAACTGCACTCGCATTGTTTATTTACATGAACAAAGCGGAAGTGCAGTTTACGAAATACGCCCGTTTAATTACTGTAGTGCATCTGACGGCTGGTAGCGGTTGCAATTTTGATGAGCAATCAATCTAGTGTGCCGGGTTGCACCGCCGCCATTGGCTGGGCGCGGATAATTGAATTTGAATAACATTCGATTATTGTGATTATTGTCAGAGCTGGGATAGCTCCGGCATGACGTCACTTGCGGGTTTATTAACTTGAGCCGTTTGACTAACTTCCAGTAATTACCCAGCTACAAACGAGCCGTCGCATGCCAAACTTTGATGTTAGATACAGTTGACGTGAAATTTCTAGGTTATCGAGCTTTGATGCTCTAATCTCTTCCGCTTGGTGTCATTGTGCCTAGTGTGTCGCTCACCCCCGGCGTTTATTATATCACAGGGCAGTTTCGCGTCATAAGCCACTGATTTGAGATAAGTGATGGAAAGTCATGGCAGGACTGACAGTGACAAAGTGACTGTGTCGGCGGCGTAGTGAATTTAAATACAACGGCGGAATGTGTGCGTAAGCAGCTGCTTGTTAACGCCATGTTACCAGAAACCCTAGACAATGGACTTCGCAGTCCAAATAACAACACCGGATTTCCGCGAGCGAGGGGGAGCCTCTGCTTGAGCCCCACGGCGGGGACTCCCGTCGTTGATAACAAACGGAGGAGCTGGTGCGGCACGCCATCCAGCACCACCCAACCCCCAACGAAGAGATATGGAGAACTGGGACACTTCATCAAGCTACGGTAAAGCATGATGTGTTATTTAATTGTTTGTATAGTATTAAATTGTTACCAAGGTTGATGGACGTTTGTGCAGCTTAATTGGGCAGGTGCGCGGTTTGGCAACAAGGAAATGGGTTCAAAACTGGCAGTAGCCGAGATTTCTCGGAGCGGCGATGATTTGAACTAATTAGTTAAGTAGATTTAAGGTGTGTTTCGATGTGGAAGAGCATAATGTAACTCGAATAGAATACATTACCTCCATTGCACAAACGTTTATATATGTACCAGGTGGCATCACAAATATTCCGGACTCGGCCATTGTGGATTCGTCGTCTAGCGAATTTTGAGATATAAAAAACAGCGAGTTTGCAACAAAATTTCGGAAAAAATGCAGTGCATGCTCAATTTTTTAGTCAACATTCTTTGACAATTCCACATCCTCACAAAGGTCATGAATGGTCCAACTTCGATCCTTTAAGATGAGATGCTGAATTTTGCGATATTTTGAAGACCGATGCCGATAGAAGACCTCCTTGTGTGGTTGTCGACGCCAATCGATACCACTGCACCATCTGTGTCTTACCAAGAGATTGCTCACTTATTGAATATTTGCCCGGGTCTCTTGTACCTTTTTTGAGGTTCCCCCAAAATGTGATGGAAACACTCGCTATTCTTGTCTTATATTCGTCTCGAAAATAGCCAGACGATTGGTGCACGACGACGAACAAATGAGCATCACTACTCCTCCCGACCACACACTTTCGCGCCGCTCGCATATTGAGTTACAAGACATGCTAGTACTGTTAGTTAGTGGTTTAGGCCTCACGGCCTCAGTCCGGAATATTGTTGATACCATCTCGTATGCATGGTGTGCAGTAAGGTTGATGGGGAATTCATTACCACCGTGACAATTGCATTTTTGGTGGTAACCATGGCTGGATCTAGCTTTGTCATAAAATTTGCTATTGATCAGTATTAGAATTTACCGTATCTGTTTCATCGGCAGATTACTTTTCTAATTGTCGTATCATAATATCTATATATACATAGTGTATTGACTACAAGGATTGTGCAGTAGCTGAACTACTAATACAATTATTTTTCTATATAGTCCAAAATTAACTGCTCCCTTATTTTGCATTAACCATTTTTGTGAACTATTTCAATTCCAGCATCCTCAAATCTTTGATGCCGACATGGTTTTTATGGGACACTACGTTATCTTGATATTGGAGTACATAGCGCACCTGCATTAATCTTACATTTTTCAATTACCTTGCATTGTTTGAAATGAGCGGTTTGTTACCCCTTTGCATAGTCAGATTAAATTTGAGCAGGACGTTTCGTACGCCTTAATATTTAAATAATTGTTGGCCTTTGTGCCCGGTTAGCTAGCTCAGTGAGCATGAAACCCTCGTAATACTCCAGTTCGCGGCGTATGAAAGATCAGTATATGTCAAAACAGGAAACTGGATTCCCCTATAGTGTTGCCGGACTGATACTGACTTCAAACAACGCACAAAAAGAACCAATCAATCTATTGACTTCAAAATACAGGTAAAAACAGAAAAACACCAATATAGGTAGGTAACACAAAATAAGACCAACTCCTATAAAATCTACGTACGGGAGAGGTTGGATCTACTCGCCTGTACGTTTAAACATATCGAACACACATAAAACATCAATTAAAAAATTATTAAAATAACGTTGATACAAATTGTATTTTAAAAGAACGCAAATGTAAAAATGGCTTAATACGTACGGTCCTTGCTTAACGCCGACACAGATCGCGCTTGCATAGGTTCTAATCGGGTGCAAATTACACACCGTTTATTCGCTGACGGAACACATTCTTCCGCCTCAAGGTGACATGCACTTCAGAGTCGCAAACATGTGCAGCTCTCAGCTGAGGCTGCTTGCGACTGTCTTCTTCTTTGTCAAATCTGCATGAGTCGAAACTCCCCTTATCCGGCGAGCAGCTTTGGACGTGCGTTCTGAATGCACCCGCAAATTCCACTTCTCAATGCATGTCCAGCCCAGGACCACCTTTGCAGACAATCTTAAATCTAATTACAATGTATATATTGTCCAGAGATAGTATTTCCATACTTTGAATATTCTAGAGATAAAATTCATTCTAAAAAAGACAAGTGTCTTCAGACAAAAAACTTTCGGAATTTACTAGAAAATGGCAACCTAGGGCGTGCACGCGTGCCATACATTGATTTTTTGATTCTTGATTGAAGTGATTAAGCCATGGAGCGTTGTATGACAAAACAAAAATTGTTTATTGATGATTGCGTAGAAGGAAGCTTTTACAACTTTTACATCGCCAAATATACTTTAAATTTATTGCAACTCGACCATCGATTAGCACCCTTTGCTTGTTTGCAAGATTCTTTTCCACGCCTATAGAAATTATGAAATTGTTTCTTATTTAATGTACACAATGTAGCTGTTGAAATTGAAAACCGACGTAGTTTTCGGAATTTATTTGCTAAATACAATAAACAACGACAAATAAAGATAATTTTGAAAGATGCACTCCATAAACTTACCCATACTAATCAACGCGTCCTTCTCTATTTTCAATAATATAGGATCCGAATATAATTCTTCTCGTCATCTAGTAGTTACAGAATTGTAAAAATGAATATTGTATAGTCACTTAATTTAAGTTGTGTGTTAAATCTCAGTGCTAAGAGTATTTTAGTTTGAAAGACTGGAATATTATGATATTCCCTTGCTTTTAAATGTCGAATTTTCATTTTTCAGTTGTAGCTTCTTAAACCAAAAGCGACGCTTCATTTTGGTTTTACCAAAGTGTTGCCCTTGAAAGTGCTACCACAATGATTTGTTCTAGCTGTAATAGTAACCGATATTCCCATCTAATTCAATTGAAAATGGGACACCCTGTTTAAGTTTTGTACAAAAATATTCGTCCAAATGTATATCACAATACCCTCGCTTCTGCTGCAGCTTGTACCTTCTTGGTATAAAAAATAAATCCATCACTTGATAAGATTAACGCAAGAACAGTTGCCGTATTCATAAGACCTCGTCGAGAGTGAATTGTCTACTAATTGAACATTTTCCCAAATAAACATCCTTATCGTGTTACTTCCTTCACTGCTGTGGTATCCATATCTCTAATTAAAGGAAGCTCAGCTTTTACGACAAGGAATATTTGCGTGGCAAGGCATTATCAGCTTTACAAGGACTATACCGTTGTTTAAATACGTTTTTATTGCTAATATTTTAGAGGCTGACATAACATTAGTAATGTTAATAGGGCCGTGTAACTATGGGAAAATGTACAGTTAAATCTATCCTGAAAATTTTAATTTTACAGAGGAAATTTTAATTGACTGTTCAGAATATTTTCTTGAGATTTATTGGTAGATCTGTGACCATTTCATATTTGTTGTTTGAATTAGTTCATTCTTGCATACAACTTTTTTTCTATTATGTATGTTTTGCCTAATAGTTAATTATTTACTGTTATTAGTATAATACCAGTTAATTAATTTACATTTACGTGTGACGGTGTGTAAAATTGAGATTTAGTTGGCAGTTTTAAGTTTGTAAAACTACTATTTAATAACATGTTTTCATTAGTTCACGTCGTCAGTAACAACGGTTTTAAAATTTTTAACCACGCAAAATTACAACCGGTTGCTGGTAATCCTAATTTACATTTTTTTAAAATATTTATATTGTTTTCTAGATTCTATCGTAGATAAAATATTGTACTATACACATGCGTAAAGCATCTTTAGTTACTCGCGGGGCTTAAAACGCTTGCTCACTCGCGTTTTAACCCTGCCCCACTCGTGACTAAAAACTAGCTTTACGCACTTGTATAGTAAATTACTATTATAGCACTGATACTAAAACAAGGTGTTTCTATAAAAACTTTTTTAATTTACATATTCTATAGCCATATACTTATATAAAATCAGTACTACATTGACATTATGACAGCTTCTCATAAAAAAGCATTAACATTAAGCTTAGAGGGCTAGGACTAAAATTTGCTTTATTTTACGTATCGAAACACTCTGTAAATTTCTGTCCGTTCCGGTGCTATAAAATTTGAATCTATTAACTAGTAGTTATAAAACCTTATTGCCATTAAATTTATGATAGTAAACTATACACTATTAGGCAATAAAACCAATATAAATAAAAAGATTGTGTGTTGCGATTTGTTTATCATGTAGATTGACCATTTCTACAGATAAGTAGTTTATTTAACTATTACTCTTAGTAAGAAGGAACACATTAAGACTGGCCGTGACGTTTTGTTTGAGACCCTCTGTATATCCGCAGGAAGTAATTGAGCTTGGGGCTCATAGCCAGATCTTGTGTAGTAGGTACCACACAAAACTTTAATATAAAGTTTCCCGAACACCCTTTATTAATTGTGGCAAGTGGATTTGCCGCCCTTAGGCAGATCTGCTCAGCCTAGCCCGCTTTTCAGCAGTGACTTAGTTTCGAGCTCATTTCAATAGGATTTTGGCTCGAAAAGCAAAACAAGTTAAATAACTCTAGTGTCATTTACTCTAGGCAGGCTGGGACCGTCATTGACACAGCCCACTCGTTAGCAAATGAAACGAGGTACAAACAAAGCGATCAAAGAGAAATGTCGTTCGAATCTCATCAGCTCTGCCCGTATTGTCATGCTGCAATAAAGGGACGAGCCTTTAAACAACAAATACTACCATCGGCCTTGATTGCGGAGCGAGTAAAAGCATATCGGTTTCCCAAAAGCACTTTGGCGAAAAGGTAACGCTTTCTTCCAATGCGTTTGCAAAGGCAAAACGCCTTTGAGACGGCGCAGGTAGACGTAGGTGAGCGAGCTGTATCGGTTTCATAATCTGCAGGATATTAGATTTTGAATTACTATAACTGTTTTCCTTTTAGGGCGAGAAAGTATACTTTCGTTTCGTAGAAAAAATAAGAGTGGAATAACGGTTCTGTGCATTCTATTATGTATAGTCACCATGGTATTGACCTCGAGCCTTTTTATAGCAAGTTTAGCAAAGTACCCCCATACAATCTTGGAAGGTGAAAAGTTCTTGCAATGTATTTATATAAAATGATTTTAAGCGGGGATTATATCACTTTTTATTTCTATGTAAAAACACATATGCAAATTAATCCATTCATAGAGTTTCTTTATGTAGCAGCCTGAAATACCATTCATTGATTGTATGTAGTAGTAAAAGCGGAAGTGCTATTATGTTTAATTTTTGTAAGGATATCTGGTAAATTGTTCAACATTGTTGATTGAATTCGTTGCTAAATTAATATTAGAGAACTGATTATTATTTTTTTGCACTGTCACCTTTAAAATAAAAATTTTAACGGCAGTTACCGTATCAAAAGCATAATGACAGCATCGAACACATAAAGAACCGCATCTAAGGAGATTTCATCAGCACCTTCAGTCATAACGAGGTTGATATTGTATTATGTCAGAAATATTTTTCAATTTTTCAAAAATTCATATCGTGTTGAGAACGTTTAATTCCTTCAAAATGTGTGTTATTTGGTTTGTTGTGGTTTTGCAAATAATCGTGTATGTAATACGTGTGTAAATACTTTTTAGGCTTTTCTTCGGGTTTCTGGGGACTTTGATACGTGTCGATCCGAAACATCACAACTCAGGCTATAGAACACAGTTGTACACACTACGTACATAAATAACTATTTGCACTCTCACCTTTAAAGTTGATACTTTACACATACTAATCAATGTTAAAAATTGACATTTATAAAATTTTAACTAAAGCTGCAACATCATCGTCAGTATTTTATGTCTGCTGCTTGTATTTTCTTTCGTTGATTTTTGTCCGGCGTGTATATATCTTCACTATACCTGATACGACTTTCAAAAATAGTTTTATTATTATTTTTTTAGTTCTGTTCGTTACAGGTTTATTCCACAACGTAGGATGCAGCTTTGTTATAATTGCTTTTTTGCACTACTAGTCTCAGAACGCACCGTTATTGGCTTATTTTGAGGTTGTGAAGTTGATTTTCTCCACCAAGGGAGAGAAAGTAAAATAAACAATTTTCACCGTGGTAACTAATAAATTGCTAAGTTACCAAATATGACTATTTTAATTTTGACGTTTTAAAGAGCTGTATTGTCAGGTTGACAGTTAAAATATTTTCGAAATTTGTTGGGAATTTAGGTATTAAGCCGTTTGGTAGTGCAAAAAATAGTATATACACCACGGTAGCGAATCGTCTTATAACCTTCGCGCTCAGGTTATAATACTGCGCTTCGCTACCTTGATGTATAATATACTATTATTTGCCCTAGTTTGTTCCTATCCGTCTTGGTTACAGTCACACCCAGGTTTATATGTATATTCTGTATATTATATAATGTCGTTTTCTACAAACAAATATATTTCATGGCCTCGTATAATAAATACTTAATTTTCATCATATTGTGTCCTAAACCCCATTTATTATGTAGGTACATTATTCCATCAAGTGCTTCGTCATATTTCTAGCATCGTCTTTATCTTCAGCTATAACCAAATGATCATTAGGAAATGGTAAAGTTGTATATTTTTGTTTGGTATTTGTATTCCCTTCCAGATTAGATAATTTTTGAACAACGTTGGTGATAAGCAGCAACCTTTTATGCCTTGTCTGGCTCCGAAAGGTTTTTTAACGGGAGGATTGAATGGCACTTGTCTACCGAACTCTGTAGTTTAGTGGTTACCACCTCTGCTTAGCATTCGGGAGGTTGGAGGTTCGATTCCTGTGGCCGTCTGGGGCAGTATTTCTCCACTTTTCCCTGGCCTTTCTTCTATTCTCCACCCATCCTGTAACACCCGTTTTTGGCTAAAGAGGGACCTAAGGTCCCTATAGCATCCCTCCCCCAGTTGGGGGAATTGAAATTATCTTGAACCTTTATCTTTACCTGGCACTTGTCTTGCTATCTCTATGCGAATGTCGTGATTTGAAATGTGGAAATGTAAAAATAATGTTTTCAGCATGTAAACAACACATTCACACACAGTTGACGTCCACCATAACTACGATTTTAAACTTCGTTAGTGTTTTAATGCATCCCGGAGCGATAAAATGACTAGAAAAAGTATACCTTTCGGAGATCTTCAAGAAAAAATGTGCTTTGTAGTGATAAAGGGTATTTGCAGAACGCTAGTTACGTAATACCTCGTTCAGTCGAGTTTTAGAGAAATAAAGAAAATTGATATTTACGACTTTCATTTATGATGTTGCAAAGCGTCAACTACAAAATTTACTGAAAGCACATTGCTTGTTGGCAATGGTGGTTGTAATATTCGAAAGCAAAATCTCAAATTTATAGAAAATATTTAAAACAATATGTCGGTCAAAAAATTTAATGCAATACTCGGTGCGTTCAACATTTTTTCGACGACTGACATCGAAAGTAAATTTTTCTCACTGTCATTTGACAACAGAAAGTTGACATTTGCCGCTGAGCGTGCGTTTTCATCATTTTGCCGCTCGCCGAGCGTTTTGGGTTTCCGCGTGAACAAAATAGGTAGCCACGTCCGAATGTTTCCTTGACAACGCCCGTCATTTGTGGAAATAATCGCGTCACATGTCATATAGACTGCGCGAGTAATGTTAACTTGATTGTCAATTAATTTTTGCGATAAAACGAAATTTGATATTTTCCTTTAATAATATGCTCAGTCGTCGAAAAAATAGTATGTATGTTTCGAGCTAAAAGTGCGCTTACCGCTTTTGCATGATTGCTGGTTTCGACTTCGTCTCAACCAGCAATATTCATGCGCAAGCGGCAAGAATGCACTTTCAGCTCTTAACATACAATATACTATTTCATAATACCTGCATGTTAGTATTGTACTCTTATCAGTACCGTCTACTTAATCGAAACGTCACATATAACAGCCAAGGCCGTTAAAATTTAACTGCTATGACCGTTATAAATAACTAAAGCTAGGATAGTTAGGCAAAATAAAGTCTCGAAAAAGGCAGGCAAAAAGGCAAAACAAAAGATTTAAAAAGCACTAAAAAGGCAAAAATAAAGTAAAAAAAGGCAAAAATGAAAAAAAGGCAAAATTAAAAGAAACGGCGTTTAACTGAGAAATACAGTATATGCACTTCACAAATCACAATGTTAACACGTTCAAAAATTGTGACAAACTGGCTGATTCAGTAGAAAACTCTCCTGACAATACTAGACCCCTCATTAAAATGTATCTCAAGAAAATAAAACTTCTGAGAAATTTTCAGACGGTAGCAATAAAGGGTAAAACCCACTAACCTCTGCCTTGAAGTGGTTGAGAATAAACTTTCTACAATTTATTTCAGAAATTTAAAATGTGCATTTTTCTTGGAAAATTGCCAGTACAATTTTTTTTTAAATTGAAAATTTAAGAACTAAATTATTTCTTAAAGTTTTAATTTAATATACCATAAAAGACACCAAAAGGCAAGAAAAATAGGAAATTCCTCAAAAAAGGCAGAATCCTAAAGAAGACTCAAAAAATGCAAAAATGGCCAAATAAAATTAGCATTTTTGAATTTCACGCATTCTAAAACGGATTTAAAATTGGGTCTGCCTTTTATCGTTCCATTTATTATAAAAAGGCAGTTTGCCTAACTATCCTAGCTCTAGTTATAACAGTTGCTACACTACCAAATTATGTGCATTCTTTTAATTTATTTGAAAATTAATTTGTAAATATCCGTTACGACACTATCAAATTACGTACGGGACTCAGATTACTAGTAGGTTTTATTGAAATTCTTTATATGAAAATCAAATTGGCCACTTGTAGTAAATATTACGAAAGCTGTTGAACATACGGCAGATATTACATATAACTGACTCGGATAATTTATTAGCCTCGGCCTATCGGCCTCGGCCACAAAATGTATTATCGTCCGTTATATGCTCAATATCGGCATTGTGATGTAAATAGCCATTACAGCATGCAAAAAATGATTCAGTGGCTTTTTAATGCGGTTAATTAGGCTAGTTTGAAATATCTCAATGGTTCTAGTAATAATTAGTGAAATTATTTTGCTTTATGGCTTTACAATAGTTTTATCTTTATGAAACAATTTCTACAAAAACGGTACAAAATAGAGCGTTAGTTCAAGAGACACATTTTCTCAAAAATTTTAGCTGAATTCAAAAATGTAATAATATACTGGGTGTTCTATTTAACATAGGAGTTAATAAGAAAAATAGAAAAAATAAAAGAAACCCATTTTAGAGGTATTCAACTGGAAAATCACCTATCTCACATCAATACACATTAAAAATGTAATAAAAATGTGAAGTTAAAAAAATCGTTAGAACCGTTTTTTAAAAAATCGAAAAAAAACCGAAAATCACAGGAGTAAGCACCATACTTCCGGTTATGCGATTTTCTTAAAAAGCTTGCTGTCGCATCTAGATAGTACACAAAACTTATATATGAAGTTTTAATGTGATACCTCTTTTCGTTTTTGAGATATTCTGTTCACAGACACAGAGAGACAGACCAATGAACAAAAAAAAGTTTTTTGGGTTCAGGAGACTCTAAAACGTAGATATCTGTTGAAAACTCAATTTCGAATTTTTGGGGTGAATGGAATACTTCGTTATTCCTTATTTTCAGAGAGCAACAATTAGTTCAAAAAATATTTGAGATGAGTTATGGGTTTTGGTCTCCTAATAGAACTTACATAAGATTTTTAAAACATGGGTAAGAAGAAAAATGTAAAAATTTTGAATTAACGATATCAGGGGGTGTAATAATTTTGAAATTACCTAGGTCCAATTTTTGGAATTTTTTCAGCCAATCATAATTATACAAGTTCAGTTCTATAATGTAATTTTGTTTTGGTTAATAAGTGAAACTTACAGTATAAGACGTAGTTGGTATGGGACTTAAGTTATTTAATTATCGTTACTTTCTTTGAATAACTATTTTTAATGTTCAGTCTTATAAAGGTATGCACAAATTTATAGATAAAGGGTGCCTTTAACATAAGAAAGGTTATGTAATTGTTAAACTTTGTAATAATGTGGATTATTTAAAGTAATATTGTAACCATGTATTTTTAGTAACTAAACGGGATACTAGACGATAAGTAGATATAACAAAATATGTACCAAGCCAGATTTCTATTTTTCAGTGAAAGTAAAAGACGCGGACATTTTGTATGAACAGAAATTAATCCAAAGTATCCAATTAATTTATGTTGGAGTGTTTCTAAATGAAGTACATATAATTTAAAGTATGTAACGAGAAATCTTATTTACTAACACAGGGAAGAACTAAAACAATATTCAAATAATAGAAGATCTTCATAAGTGTAAAGGTCAACATCGTTGATCATTACTTGTCATTGATGTGGACAAGTTGGAGGTGGACAGCTAGATGCTTGTTGGAGCATAAACGTCGATGTCACGGATCATTATTTGTTGGATGCATTGCTGTAGATAGGTGGAGGTTGGGACCTCAGTGAGGTAGTAGTATTTGCCGCTGCAGTTGAGCCAACAACGAAATACAGAGCGTTCGGGCGAGAGTTCGATTCCGGAAACGAGCTTTCCGGTTTATCGTAGTTAAGGTTAGTCTAAGTGACACCCGAATTTCCTGAAATAATGCGAAAGTGGTTCCGGGTTCCGAGTTAAAGAAGTCCTACAGAATTGATATATTTTATAAACAGAATTGTCTTGACCGACATCTTTCGCAACTTAAATGTCAATATTTCATGACTGCTGTTATTTAGACAAGAAGTTATCTTGCATTTCAATTGAAGATGAAAGATATACTTACTTTGGACTGAATACGACCAGCAATTTTTATTTGAATTATACATAAAATAATATCGTTGCATACTCGTATAAATCACGATGTACGTATACTAATATTTCGTAATACGTAATACAAACATCGAAATTGTGTCACTATAAAGCTTCTGTGAACTTATCCAGCGTGTGAAATATAAATCTTTAATATTACCAACACATTTATATACAACAGATTTAGACGCACATCTGGCCATTTGTGGCAGTGTAGCTTACATCATTAATGTGTTTTGTGTTATGTCATGTAGTTGTATTCCATACAAAACGTTATGCCTTTCTACCGAGCGCCGTTGAAAGTAGGTTTGTTCAGTTTATTGGTAAATTAGTTTTTTAAACCATTTAAAATCTTCCAATTTTGACACGATTAGTAAATTGCTAGCGATATATTCATTAATCATCATTAAAAAAGTCGCTGCTTGAATGCAGTAATAAAAATATAATAATTTATTTCATATTGTTTAGTACATACATTGCTCTAAATACTGTTTTACTTATACTTAAATGGTAGTCGCGATTGTTGCTTGTAAATTAGGTTACGTGCAAAGTACGATTTGAATGGCCGGTTGAGAAATACATTTTAAAAATATCTGTCAAATAATAAATCATTAATTATAACGTTGAATCAGTTGCGTATTGTTTGTTGTTTTTTCACAATAAAGACTTTTTGTTCTCCAGATTACCTTGATGAACGGTGATCGTGTAATTGGGCGATCGATGTATACTTATTACATGCACCTGTCTATCTAAGAAGCATTCATAAAATAACATTTTTATTGCTAAGATTAAGTGAAGTAACTGTTACCCGTGAATGTAGTATGGAGCCAGTGCTTTACGCATTTGCAATTAAAAAATCTGGTGTGATACACTCACACAACTTCCTTTTACAGTGATCTTATAATTAGTCAAAAATTTCATTTTTAATTTTTAACCATTTGTTAAAAATTTTCAAAAATTACAAATTCTACAAAAACGGTACAAAATCGAGTGTTAGTTGAAGAGACAAATTTTCTCTAGAATTTTAAGGTGAATTCAAAAATGTAATAATATACCGGGTGTTTTATTTAAAATAGGAGTTAATAAAAAAAATAGAAAAAAAAACAAAAGAAACCCACTTTAGAAGTATTCAACTGGAAAATCACCTATCTCACATCAATACACATTAAAAATGTAAGAAAAATGTAAAATTTAAAAAAAATCGTTAGAGCCGTTTTTGAAAAAATCGAAAAAAACTGAAAAATCACAAGAGTAAACACCTACTTCCGGTTATGCGATTTTCTTCAAAAGCTTGCTGTCTCATCTACATAGTACACAAAACTTATATATAAAGTTTCAATGCTATACCTCTTTTCGTTTTGGAGATATTCTGTTCACAGACAGACACACAGACAGACAGACAGACAGACAGACCAATGAAAAAAAATATGTTTTTTGGGATCAGGGGACTCTAAAACGTGAAGATCTGTTGAAAACTCAATTTCGAATTTTTGGGGTGAATCCAATACTTCCTTTATAGTAGTAAAAGGAAGTAAAAACCAATCGAATCGTGCACAAGATTAAATTCCGCTTAGGAACCAAAGGGGAGGCATACATTTTGTAGTGCAACGTGCAACTAAATTGTGAATTCTGAAGTAAACTTCTGAGAGATATTCTCTTTTTTTGCGCCTATTATCTGCACATACACACAGTGTGTCTGTAACTAGCATCATAATTTACGGAAAGGAGGTTCTGTTGAAACTAATATAATTTATTTTTTTATTTATGCAAGTGAAGGTATTGATAGAGGTAAATAAGTATATTATGGGCTGCAATGGTGGTTTGGAAAATATACATATTTGAAGCACATTTAAAAGATTTACACCTATTGAATAATATTTATTTACTATACAAGTGGGATAAGAGCATCATTAATTGTATACGTTTGTGTAAGCACACAAGTATATTAATGATGGATTATCACACATGTATTGTACAAAATACAAAAATCTACAACTGACTAAAATTGAGAAACTTGCATTAAGAGAAATGTCAGATCTGTCATTTTCAAAAATATTTTAGTAGGCAAATGTCATTATGTCATTCATTTGACACTAGTTCAGTTAGGTAATGAAGCCATTACACCACCCAGTTAGGTAATGATGCCATTACATAACTGAGTGGTGTAATGAGTTACTTATTCCACGGGAGTACATTATATGGAAATACTCTACTCTTCAGGTGTACCTCAGGGAAGTAACTTAGGGCCGTTGTTGTTTGCTATTAGGGCCGTTGTTGTTTGCTATTTTTATAAATGATTTGTGGGAAATTACCTTTATTTGTTCTGTTAAAACAGTTTCTTAGTTTGTTTCTGTATTCTATCTTATTGCTAAGGCTATAGATACCAAGTGATACACATTTCGTTTTCTGTCTCTTCTTATATACCTTACCACAAATCACAAAAGCATCATTTCAGATATCAATAGTTTTTCTTGGTCTCTTCTTGTAGTGTTTCAGCACATAAATCCTTTATCTAATAGACTTGTCTGTCTGGGACGCTGTTTCAGCAGCCAAACCGTAAGAGATAGAGAAAAAAGTTATTAAAGTTATGGTTGGAATGGTCATGTCAGGTCAGGAACCGAATTTCAGTCTCTAACACTAATTATTATCTTAATTATCCTAATCCTAACTTTTTAGGTTAGATTCTAGGCAAATTTTATCAAGGCGATTGCGACTGGTAGTTTGCTACCAACAATGACGTCATATACGTACGTGTGGTGAATACGCGTTCTATTTGCAAAACGGTCTTTTTTGTTTTTTTAAATGAGACATTTGTCTCACTGGGTTGCTAGTATAAGTTCTAATTATGTAGTTCAAACAATTATGAATTATAATATAGAATGATAAGTAATCTAATTGAATGTACTGCACTTGTTTGGTGTAATTCAAATAAATAAATGTTCAAATTTCTAACTTTTAAGATTATTGTCGACATCACAATGCAGCTTGCTTCCGTGATCGCTATTTTAGTTGTTATTGTAATTTTAATTACTAGTGGTTTCTGTGTTTACAACTACCGACTAGTACAACATATAAGAACAGGAAATCAAGAGTCGGGCAAACAGCCACTTCCTGATTGTGTTGTGCGCGCTTGGTTTATCCCTCAGCTTACCACACTATCGATGCCGGAGCAAATTAATATTTACTGAGCAAAGCTCATCTGGCCCGTGCTTAATATTTCAGTAGGTTGGGTAACGAGTGCTCCCGGAAATTTAACGTTCTGTACGTTTATTACAAGGTTTAAACCAGAAAATTAAGGATTTATGAACGCCTAGCTCCTTTTGTTGCGTGCTCTTTGTAACCCGCCAAAATGCGACTTTCGGATGAAATTTTAATTCGAAAATCGCGGGGCTTTTCATCCGACTGGCTTTCGCCTCATGCCGCCGATTTGTATGGAAAACCCTTTCAGCGGAGAATAGCAGCCATGAGTGCAAATTGGCAGTGGAAATTAAAATAAATGAGAACCGCACTGTTTATTCGGACGTGTTATTACTTTCTCATTGCGCTACTCAGGGAAATTTCAGAATTCAACGGAAATTTGTAATTGTTGGTTGTGTTTGGTAGTTTCCACCTGATTATTTATTCACTTGCTTTTTAGCCCACCTTTAAGGTGGCTTTATTTTAATTACGAGAAGATTTGCATTTTTGTAAATACGTAAAGACCTTACAGAAGATGTTTAATCAAGAAAGCGTATCCCAAAAAACTGCTGGATCGAATAAGGGCTGGCGATTGTTCATAGTTATGTACAAAATATGTGAAAATGTTTCTTATTAGACTGAAACAGTCAAACTAAACACTTTAATTCGCAAAGAGAAAAATAATATCGCAGTTGGTAGGATTCGAATCTGATTTCTAGTCAAAATCTCGGCCAGGAACACATGCGTATCGTTGTATTATGAAAGGAAGGGTGACGACATAACGGCGTTAGTAAGCTTGATCGCGAACGAAGTAGGTTCGATCATACATATGTTAGATTTAATGTGATTATTTTTGTGTCAGTATATTAACTAGTTTTAAAAAGTGATTATATTAAATAGTTTTACTATTAACAATATATTACAGTGAGTAGATGTTCAACATAGTTTAAGTTGCTACGCCATTATATTCTAACAGGTGTTCCGTAGCGTAGTTCAATAGTTTTTGATTTCTAGATATCAATGCGAATGAACTTATCTCTTTTGCAAAATAACTGAGCTGTAAACTATTTTGTAATTTGAACTACTGAATATAAATATTTTTTACTGTAATTTGCATGGGATAAGGATAAGGATAGTCACTCTAATAAAACGAGTATTGGCAAGAGTAGAAAGGTGATAGAATTATTAAAATATGTTGATGCAAAGAATTGTAATTAAAGTACTACACCGGGTAGTGAAAACCAACTAAACTGATATAATTCAATTAAAAATGAACAATTTGTAACTTCAAAATGTTGATAAATCACTGCCTTATCCAATCTACACACTTTTGATAAAATGAAAGGTATTCAGATTTCCTTATCCCAATTTTAATGCAGCTCTGTAGCTGTACGATATATAAAATTTGGAAAACAAAATGTGTCTAATGTTTAAAATTTAATGTAAAAAATGTAACAAAAATTGCCAATCGCAGAAGCTAAAAATAAGTTAATACCAACTTCTGTTAAGAGTCGGCGTTTAAAAAATTAAAGATCAGTGTGCTGTGGCCTCCGCAATTTCCGTTAATAATATTACATCATTAAGTTCGCTCACATATGGTTGGTATGCCTCAGTACAAAAAATATGCTACAACACGAACTATGAAGTTGGCATAAATGCTCTTTGAAATTTAATAACATCAATGCAGATTTCTAAAATGTCGTCTCGTTGCCCAACTTAACATTTTTACCCATTTTTAGCCATTGTTGAACCTTTGGTATTTTGCTGAGACCTGCAGCTACGCCCATCAGCTCTAAAGTTCACTTCTCTCGAGTTTTATAGTTGACATTATTTTTACGAGCGCTTAGTTTTAACCTCGCTAGCTCCATATAAGCGCAGAGCTACTGTGCGGATTTTAATTTTTATCTGAATTTTAAGTTAAACTGCGCCGTTACACATTAACGCTGCTAAAAATACCTTGATAAGTTTCCTGTATTGATCTCCGCAAAGCAAAGCATTTAAGTAGGTGTTTTCAGTCGATAGGTTTGCTTATAATTTATACTGTTTTGCTTTTTACTTCCTGCTTTTATTTACTTTTAATTTTGCGCAAGTGCATGTTGTGGTTGTGCAACTAAATATAAATAAGGCTGTTTAATAATAATAAGCAGCATGAATCTCAACAATGTGTCGTCTATAACATTCAACAACACGGGAGTGTCATGGAACTTTAAAAAAAAATCATTATTCGTACAAAAAATTGGTAATAATTAGATTTTTGCAATTTTTGAATAAATATAGATGTTTAGAAAATTTCCTAGTTTGGTCACAATTGCATGGTTCTGTTCAAAATGTGCAATTTGCTGAAAACGGACTTTATAATTGAGGAAACGTTAAAAACTATTTAAAAGAATTTTTGAGGTTAGTTATTATTCCAAAAATCTGTAAAGAGGTTTACACAAAACGTCCGCGCTAGAGTAATGTGAGTTACATCAATTTGCAAGTTAAAAAAAACATTGTGGCCGGTGGGATTCGAACTCGGGCTCCGGCCGACGCTCTGACAATGGACCACGGATTCTCGATTACATTGTGGGCTTACTACAGCGGTATAGACAACACGCTCACGGTGTTTACCTGTATATGTTGGATCCAAAATATACCTTTTTTCGCTTGGGGCAATAACGTGAGCTATGCGCAAAGTGTTACTTTTATTTAACTAATAATTCTTGAGTTAAAGAAAAAATAAGCAGAATTTTACCTTATTAAGGTGCTCACCCTGTATATATTTGACCGAAATTCTCTCAGATACACATGTAATCTGCATGCAAATATCGTCTTCATCCAACAAATAGTTTTTGAGCTATACCGCCAACAGACGGACAAACAGACAGATAGGGATATACAAACGGACAGACGGAATTGAGAAAACATGATTTTGTCATTTAGAAACCCTGAAATGTGAAAATTTAAAGAAATCCGAGGTGATTTTTGCACGATTACAATACTTTCTTCGTTTTTTAGACGAGGGAAGTGAAAAGGGCGAACTGTGGCGATATTAACGAAGTCTTTGGTATTTATTACTGTTAGGTTGACATTTTATGCAAAAATAGTTTGGTTTTCTGTTGAGTAGAGGAATCTACATTCTGCATATGTGCAATCGGTAGATATTCTGTATGTTCTGAACCATTTGATATGGAAAAACTCTTGTTATCGCAGCAACCACTTTCATTTAGATTTCATTGAGACGTACTTCAGCAGTTTCCAACCTTTTCTTTTTAATTAAGATCCTTTTTTGAGAAAAATCTCTGCTTCTGCTACCAATTCAGCGTATGCATTTTTGGCGGCATTTTTCGTAACGAATTGGCTGTAGTAATAATACACCAGTCCGAGGATAACAATAGTAAAAATAATAAAAATTCTAGTCTTTGAACGCCTCTTTTTGCGAAACAAACCTTATCATCTCGAATTATCAAAGAAAGCATAACGATCTTCCGCTCTGTTTGAAATGGAGCTCTTCGTTTAGGCCAAGTTCTGTTTTGGCCGGACCAACACTTAAAATAGTTCCGCAGAAAAATCATCATCAATTGACAGACAGATACTACGTACAATAAGGGCATGCACCTCTTTCATTTTTCGTTTTAAATGAATCAAGCATGTTGTATTGCAAATTATGTGTGAACAGATACTGTAACCATTGGATTCCATATTTACAGGATTTAGTTTATTGTTAAAATAATAAAGAGGGAGATTAATTTAAATAAAGTAGTTTTGTGATAACCTTTAATATTTAAATGAAATTTTCCATAGTTTTTTACTAGCATCGTACAATTTGATTTAGTACCTACATACTGATATTGTTTCGTATTTTATGTTTAAATTGTGCAAAAATACACTTAAAACCATAAGTTCTACATTAAAACCAAGAACGTATTAACTAGCTAGAAGCTTATCAGCCCAAATGAGATACTAATTGTTTTTTACAAAGTCGAGAGTTATGTTAAAATATTAATCATATTTTTTAGTAGTATGCGACATGTTAGAAATTGTTAGCAATTATCTATAATACACATTTAAATACGACACGCAGTTTAGCTTGTCGTGTGTAGAAAAGTAAAATCATATACTGCGGCATTTCAAACGAACTTCCTAAGGTGAAAGTTGCAATTTGTATGCAATATTATGATCGCAACAAGCTTATTTATTCGTGTTAAGGTTACCTCCATATGTATGACGTAAAAATTGCCTATCAGATATTCTTGTACACTTATTCAAACTATTCTGTCGATTACTTTAGGCTATCCTATAATTAACTATATCGAGTCTGTGAACGGACGTTCCGTTTTTTTCTTAATCGCTTTATTAGCAACACACTGGTCGAAACAAACGTAACAATTTCCCCTGCTTACACCATTTAATTACAGCAGTTGCGCTGGTACAGATGTACAACTTCGGTGTTGTGTTAATTAGGCTGAAACATTAATACGCAAGAATTTATTTGCTAAGTAACCTGGGCGAATAATTACTACTTTTAAACTTAATTACTTACAGTTTATAAGTGACCTGCAAGGCTTCCTAACTGCTGCCTTCAATTATCCGCCATTTTAAAATTGCTCTCCGTGGCGATCATTTTCAAATTTATAATCTGCAAATTAGCTTGGTATCGTCTCCGACTCGCAGGCAGCCTCCAACTTTTGCAGGAGATTATCATCTCCGTTAGTTGAACGTAAATCTAATTACAGTTTCATTAAGAATTCAAAGACGAAAATTTTAAAGCGTTTTCAGCCACTTTGTTCTCACTGCTTGGAGCTTGCTCAAACCTTTAATTAACTAATTCTGTTGCTGCAGGTTTTTCCTAACGCTACTTTAGACTAATTGTGGATTCCATTGTGTTTTTGTGCATGGCTAATCAGTATCTAAGCCTATGAGTAGGTAAATTAATTACGGAAAAGTGAATATATAACCACTGAATAAAATTCCGTAGATGCATCATAAATAAAAAGAGAGGCTAAAGCTAGTAATAAAAGGAATAAATGTTCATAAATTATAAATAATTGAAATTATTTTAAAAATCAAAAAGATGTGTCATCATTTTATGTCAATAGATAAACTCGCTTGATTACGATCATCTCATCTTTATTTATTATATGTTTGACTATTATTTAATTATAATTAAGGTAAAAGTAAACTCATTTCCTGCATTTCAGTAAATAAATGTAATTCTAAAGCCGAGGCGAGCATAATTCAGCCATACTATATAAACAGAAATTGGGACTTTCAGCTGTAGAAGTTCTTTCCTTCACCTTGAACAAAATATTCTTACAATTGATACGAAGTTAATAGCTTAAATAATGTATTTTTAGATGACATGTTCTAAATACATCGACCTTTAGAAATATGTAATTATCTTTTCGTATTGAATGTGTCCTAGATTCCTATTTTCTTCGTACGTTTTGTTCTGAACGCACACTTACTTGTTCAGTTTATTTTTTAACATGAAGAATTTTGCAAAGGTCCGTCTTGCTTGTACATTCTATACATTATCTACAAACCAAGTGTTCTAATAGTATACATTATCCTGATAAAGGGTATTACTGAAACATCAAACAAGGTTAAACATAGAACACTAGAAACGACGTAATGCAACAAGTAATCCATAGTAACTTAGATATATCGTGAAATGAATACTATACAATATGTATAATTTAAGAAAATTGCCAAATTAAGGGTTTGTGAAGTTGATTCATTTTATATGGCTGTCCAGCTAGACTACATATATACGAGTTGTCTTTGCAAGCAGGTGAAAGCTCTTGAACATGAATTAGATACACAAAAGCCAACATATTTTTACGGGTTTGCCGACGAGTAATATGTGGTAAGGCATTGCATATTAGCGATATGCACTGTTTATCCATATCGTCCTTTATAATTTTCTTATATTACATTTAGCAATATTTAGTTATTTTTAATAATAGGATGTGAGACTTGCACGATTGTAGTTACTAGAATTCATTATCAATGGTTTAGTATTCAAGCTATTGATTTTTGTAAGCATCATTTTATTTACTACTTTTTCAGAATTTTAATTAAAGGAGCCGTGAATATTTCGTTAAGTTTTGGTATTTTAAAATCCAAGTTTTCAAGCAGGATGTTTCAAAAGCAAATGTAACAAGGGATTTCGAATTTTAAATAATTTTTAAATAATAATGTAACTAAGTATGCATTTTAAATAATTTTTTTAAAAGCAATTGAAAAGTACAAATTTAAGGGGGGCGTCAGTTTTTCTTTTATTTATTTTTAAGAATCTACTTATTTACTAATCTACTGATTGTACCTGTTAAAAAAATTCACGAAATTAATAGTATTTTATTGGACATTTGAGTGTACCAAATCTTAATTTAATATTTTTTTCAATTTTTGACAAATCTTAAAAACAGCAAATACAGTTTTTTAAATTGTTCTAACTAGTGGAAAAGCTGAAAGTCCATATTATTGAATTACTGAAAAGGCCAAGGCATCCTGTATTATAACTAACTTAATTAATTAAAAATTTAGTTTATTGTTTGAAATAAATAATTGCTTAAGTAGGTACCATTATATAGTACAACTCGTTTATAACGTAGCTGCAGGGACCATGAAAATATGTACGTTACAAGAGAAGGGCGTATTAAAAAACATACAAAAATTACCAAAAAAGCTTTATATTTGAACTAATCGCACAAACACAAGTATTGAGAAACAATTTGGCTTTGCAAATACCGATTTGCTTTACACCGTCTTCAAATTCTCTTATAATAACAAGTTTTGTTCAAGCGATAACGCTTTAGTTTTGAAGTTGATGTTTCTTGCATTTTGGTGTATATTCGTGGGCAACAATATTAGTATCTACGCTACAGAAAAGTTAACAAACGAGTGAGTGTTGAAGTGCTATTGCTAAGCACCTTACCATACCCGCATTGTGTACTCTGCGAACTAAAATATATGCGACTCTTGCTAATTTAGCAAGTTTTAACAGTGAAGTACGTTATAACACAAAATATATAGCTTACGAGACATATTTTCTTTGCATTGTATAAAAAGTACGTAGTAAGAAATGTGCGTTTTGAAGGAACAAGGCAATCGGGACTGATCTCCCAAGTACGTTATAACAGAATTGATGTTAAAAGCGAGGTCATTATAAGGTAGTTATACTGCACCTCCCTGTGGTGCACAATCGATTTAATCACCCAGAATTAATCAATCGAATAGTTACGTGCTCGCTGTAATTGCAACACTATCTAGGCGGAATATTAATACTACCAGAAACAGTTTGGATTCTTTTTCCTAGTAAAACTATAAAATAAAGTATATATATATATTACTTAATTAGGTATTAATTATTCTAATTAAATTAATTTTTGCATTTTTCACACAGAAGAAAATGTTTTTGATGCTTTTAATCAAGATAACGTTTCGCAAAAGAAACCAACTTTTGCTAGATGGAGTAACTATGCACGAGTATTTATAATTATGGGTAAAATAGGTAAACATATATAGTTTCTAATAAGATTGAAACAGTCAAACGAAACACGTGGTAATAAGAACTACATTAATTCACAAAGAAAAAATAAATTGCAGTCTGTAAGCTTCGAACCTATGCTCATACAGGGAATCTGATTTCTGTACAGACCCGCTCATCTAGGAACGTTACGTAACACACAGGTTTATTGTTGTATTATAAAGGGCACAGTGGCGACATAAGGAAGTGAATCCGGTAGTGGATGAAATGAATACGATTGGTGGCGATGAAAACATGATGCACACAAGCAGGCATGCATGCACAACACACGTGCCTGTATATAAGGATAATATCTGTCAGTTGAATTTTTCCTGCAGTTGAATATTAAATAAAAATATAACTAAAAACAACAAATGTACGTAAATATACAGAGTGGGCATGCCACTTTTCTGTTAAATGAATATAATAAGTTCTACAATTTTACATTTTAGAAAGAATTTATAAGTGTAGATGGGGAAGTGATATGAAGGTTTACTTGGTTTTTTAAATAGAATGATATATTTTCTGTTGTAATTATGAGGCAATCGTCATCGACTAACAATTGAAGAGATACTTAATTAGAAAATGTTTGAAACTCTCCGATTTGTTTGAATTTTTAAAATATTTATTCAATACTGGAGGCATTGGAAAAGTAAAATCTCCTCCCGGTATATTTGAAATAATTATTGGACAAGGGTCTTTTACCTTAACAACAATCAAAAATGCTCGTCTAAATCATTAATACAAAACTGCTGCATATTCGTTCTTAATTTTTAGTCCTATTTCGACAATATGAGTACTTAAAAAATCTTGTATTCTTGTGCGAAAACCATATTAATACACATACATTGCTGTATAAAGTGTCAAATTGACAGTATGAATGAATTGTACGTATGTGAACTAATCTAAGACACGGATTTTGTTTTCCATAACCGCCTTGGTGTTGTATAATTATTAGGCATGCCCCAGTTCTTACCAAATAATTTGAATCAGAAATGTATAGTCCCCGTTCAGGATACGTGCACCCTGCAGGCACGACAACTAATCCATAAGGAAGCCCATTCGACACCTGTTGTGTGGGCGTCGATTCCCAGCAAAAATACAAAATCTGGATTCGGAACGCAAACAAGCGACAATTGAGGAGAAGCAATGCAGATGACGTTTTTCTTATTCCTCCCCTTTCGCGAACTTCTTCGCACTGTTTAGTGCAGCCACTCACTTCCCATAATGCCGGATGATGCAGGGACAATAGAGCATCGGCAGAACTCCATGGCAACCCCGATAAATCCGCATCCCAGACAGAGAAGGACGGCGTCATGGGAGGCCGCGGGTCGGCGTCTTCCTTCTCGCTCCAGAAATTAAACAGCGACGTGGAATTAATTGGATAGCTAATTATCGTATTTAGTACGTTCTGCACACTACTTGGAAAATTCTGGTCTTCGTTTGATGTTTCTGGGTGTTTTACGGTTGGAGTGGAATGTCGACTGCAATCTGGTTAGTTTCTGTTAATGACGCGTCTAAAATCGGATATTAATACAACGCATTTAAATTTGGACACTTTAATTGCGGTTCCGAGTGTGTTAAGTGGTAGTATAGTGGCCACTTCATAGTCTGCTCCTCAGACAAAACTTCCAGAAGTTCTGGATCAGTGCCAACGTAGAAAACATCGGCTACTTATGCGGTGTTTTTAGTTTTATCACATAAAATATTGCCGCCCTGCCTTCTTCTGCACGCCATTAAATAGAAGTTTGGTTTTGTTCTATTAATATTAAAGCCGGCGATTTTGTTTGGTAACTTTTAGGATCTTTGACCCTGCGTCTCGTCTCTTAAAAACCAGATAAATTGGGGCAATTTATATTGTTTTTATTTCGCGGGCTGTAAATTATACTAGCGATGAACAATAGTTATGCTTTTTTGTAGGCGCTTTGTCTTTTTTTAATAAAAGTGCCAACCGGAACGATGCTCTGCTGCTGGTTTTGGTTATTGCGTCTGCTAAGATATGTGAACAGATGTTCTTGTAATTTTAAGGATTGTGAAAAGTTACACCTCTATATTTTTTCAAGCGTGAAACTGATCTAACCTTTTCACACAATTTTTATTTTAACTGTAATTGTTAATTAATTGAACATTTCAACACTATAATTGTGTTTGTTTGACAGCAAATGTAATAGTTTCAGCAACCTGCAAAGAAGATTAGCTGAAAACAGAACTCTATTTGGTCCTTTAAGTTCCTGTAATTCCTATGTATATTATGGAGTAGAAATTGGCGCAGTTTCAAAGCGTTTAAGGAATGTTGCTAAGTAAACCACTGTTTTGTAAGCAAAAGCTGAATTAGATGAGATTATCCTGGAACGAAGATTTAATTTTAAGGGTAATTTTAGAATCTAGCTTCTACAGGGTGATTAATAATTAGGTGAAAAAAATGTGACGGGTAAATATCCTCGAGTCAAAGAAGATTAAGCCAAGCATACCTTAGTACAAAGTTCTACCCTTGTACTTACAAAAGAAAAGATCTATATTAAATTCATTAATTAAGAATACTTTGACACAGAGCACTCATATTTGGCATACGTGATTATCTATTGTTAAATAATACACCTTCTTATGGTGTAGAAATTAATATACAGGAGGCGTTGTTGTTGCTAATCAGTATAGTGTAACCAACATTGAATTCTAGTAAAACAAGATTTTTCTAGCATTTTGTAGATGCAATTTGTCTATCATAATTACTAAAAAAAATAAGGTGTATTATTCAACAATAGTTACTGACCTATGCCAAATGTGAGAACTTTGTGTCAAGGCATTTTTGATAATTTAACCCCTAACAAGGGAACTCTTCCTCACTTTCAACGGGCAAGGCCAAGAGCAAAGAGGGCCCATAGAACCACTTTGTGGTTAAAACAGGCCACTGTCCTTTTTAATGAGAGGGGGAAGAAGAAAAACAAGAATTGATATATTTTTTTCTTCTTGACCTTTAAGGGGATGCAAGTCATCAGGACTACAACTTTGTACTAATGTATGTTTGCCTCAATCTTATCTTTACTCAAAGATTTACCCTTATCATTTTTTTCATCTAATTATGAATCACCCTGTGATTTCCTGAAAATGCTGAAATGTAGGTATACAAAAGAACAAAAGTGTTTGTATTTCGGTTTGAATACTTTTTTAATTTTAGGAGTATAATAAGAAATGAAAATAAATAGTTTTCAGTGAATTATTTTGTCTTTTTTTTAAATTGTGCCTAAATTCAAGCCGTCGGTTTTCGTGGATATTTAAAAGGATATTCGTACAATTTGTATTAGAAACGTCTATTGTTTTCTGTGTTGTAGACTGTGGGACAACGCTATTTAGGTCTCTTCCAAGCTGTTTGAAATGTTCATTGCAACAGAAAGGAATAATGGAGTTCTGGCTTCTTTATTGCCAACTTATTCTTCATAGTGTAGGTTGAAAACCTAATATTAACAATATACTGCCAACTGAATAATGCATTGGAAGAAGTAAAACGTTGCCTTTGATTTTCAATATGTGTTTCTTGTTTTTCTCTGAAATCGTTCTTATACAGTGCCCTTCATTTATTTTTTCGGAAATATAAACCTATTTCTACGTCGAATTGAAATATTAAAATTCACAATATACCTTTAGAACCTGAATTATGAATGGATATGTATCGGGTGATCAAATGTATTTCACCTCTAATGTGCTAGAGCTCATGATGTTTGTATGGAGTCACAGCACACTAGAGCTGACATTGATTTGATCACCCGATATGCACTTGCAATAAGTAATTGGTGATACCACGCCAATATTCATTTTATCAACAAATATCTTTCTTCTTCTTCTTCTTTCTTAGCCTGTTTTATCCAATGTTGGACATAGGCCTCCTCTTTGTCTCTCCATATGTCCCTGCACTCATTTTATTATTTTTTATACCTTTGGCTGATGATGTTAATAGTACTTTATGTAACTAGTCCTCAAAGCAAGGCTTTAGGGGACGAGTCGTAATGACGGACGAGGCGGAGCGAAGCGCAGCCGAGTCTGTAATATGAAGATGAGTCCTTTAAAGCCATTTGAGGACGTGTTGCATACAACGTTTTTTTGTATTAGCTCTCCAAACATTATAATATGAAGTTTCAATTACCATTAACCCGGCATTATATTAGGAGGCCGCGCGAAAATGTATTTTTCGCTCCCCAAACTGGTTACTTTGGAAACTGTCTAGGATCCTCAAAATGACCATTTAGAGGCCTTGTACTTAAAGTCGTCATGGCAACTAATGTTTGAGTCCGCTAAAATGTTGCCATGACGACTTTAAGTACAAGGCCTCTAAATGGCCATTTTGAGGATCCTAGACAGTTTCCAAAGTAACCAGTTTGGGGAGCGAATACAAAAAACTTTTTTAAGGAAATTCTGTATTGTATCTTATCAATAATTTATTAAATAGATAGAGATTGTATTTTCAGCAACATTCATTCTACCTACTTTTGCCTGATCATTAAAAAAACTGAAAATAATAACGGTATAAGTAAATATTTACACAGTGGCAGATCTTAATCCTGTGTTTCTTGATATTTGTTATCGATTCAGCTTAGAATCAC
The DNA here is from genome assembly GCA_940337035.1 of Agriotes lineatus. Classification (NCBI taxonomy): domain Eukaryota; kingdom Metazoa; phylum Arthropoda; class Insecta; order Coleoptera; family Elateridae; genus Agriotes; species Agriotes lineatus. The sequence continues at coordinate 71,938,948 of OW679197.1, read as the reverse complement.
AAGTTGATTACACAGTCTACATCTACAATACCTGACACTAATGTATTGAGTTATCAAAAAAAAATTGGTATTGACATCCATGATTCTGTTAATCTGTCTTAAGTGACAGTAAACAACAACATTGAAAATGAGAAAATCAAGGCAACATCCAGGCTTTTCAGTTTTTTGTTTTGGTGGGGTCGCAACCCATATGGCGTATTGTAGAGTTTTTGTTAAGTGTTCCACTGATTCATGAATCGCTTCCAACTATTTTCACCGAAATGTTGAAGTATATTTGGCTGAGAACCTTATCTCTGAATGCATTACAGGCGGTATTTTTGTCGGTTAAGATGGGTGGTTTTGAACAACATAAGATAGTTTTGCGAACACATGATATACATTTACAATATAGTACATGTCAATTGTGTAAGTAATATAGGGTGTTCCAGAAATAAGCTCTCAAAATAGAACCGTAAATGAAGCCATGAGTTAACACAGTTCCTGAAATAATTTTTAATGTGTATTGATGTGAGATAGGTGATTTCCAGTGAAATGCCTTTTTTTCTGTAGAAATTGTAATTTTTGAAATTTAATGACTAATTCTTCAAAATTATTATAAGATCACTGTAAAAGGAAGTTGTGTGCGTGTATCACACCATATTTTTATAAATATAATCGATAACGTCAGTATAACTATTATTCCATACTTTATACTGTCCCTGTATAAGATATTTATATCGTGTGTTTCAAAAAAACTCATTCGCAGCATGCCATGATCAAATTGAAGTTTGGCGTAACTTGAGATATACCCATTGATGCAAATGAACTACCAAGTCAGAGAGAACTAAATTACATCTTGACCTTGAACTATTTTCTTAAAAATATACAAAATAATTTTTATTGACCGGTATGATTATTACACTCGTTGTTGTGTAAGTACATGCCATCTTATTTTTCTTTTTGCTTGATACAGTTAAACTTAATGCAGTGTAAACTTTTACCTGTCACAGCGACAGATGTGTTCATAAACAAATTGCAATCTGGCATTCACCTACAGACTTAAGTTAAGACATGACTAGATTTTTTATCTTTCTTTCCAAGGCCTACGTACCCTTTTTGTAGAACACACGATATACGATATAACTGTTTATGTAGAAATATCAAATTCACAAATTTAAATAATTGTATGTGAATGGTAAGTTGGTTACCTTTTATTAGTAATTTTATTGGGATACTGGATACAAAATACTGTAGTAACTTCATTAGACTTTTCTATTACTCTCCAAATTTTCCATAGCAATAATTTAAGTGACTACGAATTTTGTAGAACTATCAATGTCCTTGAAAGGAATTTTGGCTGTGAAAATACTCGAAGTAAAGTATGCCAAAGGAACAGGTGGAGTTACAGGAAGCAGAACAGGTGTCATATGACATAACTCCTAAAGCCTAAAAAAGCTTTCAATAATAACATGGTGGTTTCCTGGTAAACATTTTAGTGGAGGAGTTTTGAAGGTTAAATTTTTTGCAAATTAAAATACAAAGATCTGCTAACTTGAGTGCGTATTGCCGTTTTTATAATTTGTTTGATTTTAAAGCAACGTGCATGATTTAATTAAAGAAATATCCTAGGCTTTAGAGGAGGTATATACATTAGTTTTCAATAGTTTCACATTGTTTATTAAATTTTTCTACTCATGACATTGAAATCAGTCATTTTTACATTGATTCCGGTGGTTGAAATCGCATTTCAACCACTAAAGATTGAAATGTTCGGACTACCGTAAATAGTATGTGTATGCAACTCGTGGCTGATAAAATTTCAACCACTTGTCCCATAATATACTATTCCTTATTACTGTTTAGAAGGATCCATGGATACAATAAATTAATTTCAACCACGGATTCCTCTTCTGAAGGGTGAATGTGTCATACTGAAATGTCCTATTCCTAGATAGATATACGGTAGACCTTCCAAATGAATGCATATATACTCAATATTTACGATTACCTTGTTCTCCATAATTATTTTCAAAAATTCAAAGCTAAAATAAAAATTCTATATGTGTGCTTAGTTCTTATACTAACATTAATTTTTAATTTTGATATTGAATAATTTCTCAACCGTCGAAGTATTTTTAAGCACCGTTCTGCATGAACTGGCGCTTAAAATTCATGATTTATTAATAAGTTTTACAAAATCACTTCAACTTCCGTAGACTGGGGAACATCGATAGGTACTTAGGGCTAGATCTGAGGGTTTCTAACTTCGTTTCTCGAAGTTTCCGCCTCTTATAATATGCGATTATGCGTTACTGCTGTTGCACGGTTGTAATCGATCACAAGGCGTCACTTTCCCAAATTATTCCGGGTTCAAAAATAGCACTCCAGACATATTTGAACCAGTTTAATCGAGCCTGTATTTAGTTTTCTCTTTTTGAATGGCACCTGATCGTTGTCAAAATACCAGGTTATGGTAAAATGATTTGCAAAGGACGCTGTTTAGTTAAGCGTGCATTTGATCCAGAGAAAGGTCAAAGAGCACGCTATTAATTACTGCGTTGTGGTTTTCTTAGCACAAACGTGACCCTTATCTTTACGCTTTGAACGTAATAATTTCTAAGTGCAATTTAACATCAAGAGCAAGTGTAATTACATATAACATCTGCGGTAATTTATTGGGATGCATCCAGCGGGAGCAAAAACCACATAAATTGTTGTAATCATTATAGTTATGAGAGTAGTTATATGGGTACCACTGAAAACCCAGCTCCAGCAATTAATCCCAATTCATTACGGCGTTTATCTTAATCTTGAAGTTTCGTGCTCGCGCTATTGGGTCCGCAATAAATTAGCAGAACCTGAACGTAACACGCTCGGAAAATACAAAATGTTGAAAACCGAGTGCCCAGCCTACGGCATTCATCCCGAACTGTGGAATCAGAACATAACAATGCTTTTATCCACTCATAAAACAGATTAGCGGGTGCTCGTAACAGGAAGTTAGTAATCCTCAGGCTACGGGGATGGAAATATGTTGATTTATTTGTAGCGAATCCTTCCCATTACAGAAAAATATAAACATGGAAATCAGGTTATGCGTCGATGTTAACAGCGCTTTCGTTTTGAGCTAATGGAAATTTATTGGACCCTGTGGATGCTTTTTTCATTTGAATGTACTTTTTGGGGCAATTAGGAAAACTGGCGATGATTGCGAAATAATGGAAATATATGTCTGCGCAGAAATGTATTTTTAATCTCTTCGAGAAGTATGAATATGAGATGTAACAGTCTCCACAATGGACCAGGATTTTTTAAATAATGAAACAAAATGATTGCTGTTTCATACAGTTTTTAAAACTTTTTTTTTTTTTTTGGTGAGGCACTAACACCCCATGAAGGAGCTTGGCCTAGTTAAACAAAATATATATATCTAGTTACTGTAGTACTTAAAGTCAGTTAATCAGTATTCACTATTAATGTATATGACGAAGAAAAGTGAATCGAACTCTGATCCGTGATGTACTATCAATAAAACTGCATGGACATTTGATTTGTTATCTGTATGTGCAGCATGTTACAATTCGTCTAAATATGGTTGGAAATAATAGATTACCTAATTTAGTAATAATTGTATAGTGAAACTCTATTTAGAGGGTTTAAATATATTTCTGGATATATTATACTGCCCAAATAATAGTATATTATTTTACTAGTTTAATAAGAGGACCTATTGTAGCACTGGTGAATTTCCAATGGAAAGAGTGCTACAATGGTTCATATTAAGCGAGTATAATATACTATTGTGACATCAAAGTAGATAAAGTTAAGTAAGGCATAATCAATATTACATTCAGTTTCGCAGCTAATACATTTACAATAATTATTGAGTGCTTAATAATTATCATATTTCTGGTGAACAATTGAACTGAAAAATATAAAATTAAACTGAAAAATAGAATACATATACAGTAACTTTTGTGTAAATGTAGGTCATACAAAATAATATAATACCTCACATATAGGGTACATAGCATATAATTGTAATACATACATATAATTTAAAAAAAATAAAAATAGAATTTATTTACGATGGGTTAATAAACGTTTCTCACCTTCAAAATAGCAGGGAAGCGAGTCATTGTTTACTTTAGTTTCCACGTCACTTTCAATGAACTTGTCATGTGACCTAGAAACAGCGTCGCAGATTCCTTTGTTAAAGTGACTTATTAAACTGCAATAAAAATACGTATTATTTGGAACTTACCTAATTAAATAAATAATAACAAAAACCGATTCCGAGTAAACTAGTATACATACATACCACGGTGAAAAATTTGATTCCTATCTCGAAATAAAGGTAACCTCAACGCTTCGCGTCTCGGTTGACCACTTAATTTCTCAACAGTAATGAAACAGTTTCCACCTCGGTATATAATATACTATTACAGCTTTAAGTATCTCCGGGTGGCAGTCTTTCCAGTTAAAAGTATGATCGTATGATTAGAGAATCATAGAATTAATAAATGTATTGCTGAATAGTATAATATACGTCTTGTCATAAAGAGCTTTGCAGATTTCCTAGCTATAAAAGTGCATGGTTGTAAGATTAGCAAACTTAAATGTGACAAATTACTAAATTATTGAGACATGTGGTGGAGTAGTGATTGTCTTATCTTCTACTGACGTAGGGAAAATCTTTCCTAGTTAAGGTAGAGTGTAATTGTACGAGGAGGTATTGATAAATAATCGGGCTATGTTATTTTTATTTCTAATAAACAAAAGCGAATCTTGTTGCTATGGAAACAAGCAGTAACTTTGACAAATAAAAGTGTAAAATTAATGTCATAAAGTGCAGGTGTTTTAGAACTGCGGTTTATCTAAGAAGACATGTCGGAAGAAAATTTGCATTTTGAGAAAATCAGGTACCGTTCAGTGATCAAATATCTGGTTTTAGGTTATCTGGTAAGATTTATGATGACATTTTGTATATATTAGGAGGTCGGTGTCCTTATACCACCATAAAAAACTAGGTCGTGTCGTTGAAGCTGGGCAGAAAAGGTGTTAAAAAACGAGAAGAATGTCGGAAGACAAATTTCGGTATCAACAACAGCAAATATTGGTGCTGTCCACAAGTTAATTTTGGAAAATCGACTAATCAGCTTAAAACGAATATCAGAGAGTTTGAACATCTCATATGAACGTGTTTTTCACATAATGCATAACGAATTGGGAATGAGGACATTTTCAGTTAAAATTTACCAAGGGCAGTGATAATTACCCGCAATAATTTTAACAAATAACAACCCGAAAGTACGTTGGTAACCTTAAAGGTAACGCACGAGGAATATCATTTGTCAACATTATAAGGATTTATCACTGGCCACGATGAATTCGGGAAGATAGCACTTCATTATTTACTTGTCATAGAATACTACTGAATTTTAATCAGGTAGTTTCCATGATGATCGATAATCACCGTTGGGTCGTTTCCACTTCAAGTATGATCTGTCAATTTGACACACGTGATCGAAAATAATCAAATTCAATTGATCTGCATTATATGTAAGAACTTATTAGCAAAATCAGTACCCAAATGCCTGAATGGAGTGATAAAAAAAACGTATGAATCATGAAAGTATTAAGATGCTTGGCTCTATTGGTTGAAATATATCTCGGTGTCAATCTTTGCAGTTATAGGATTTCCTGATTATGAAAGGAGCCTTGAATGTTTGGGTGGAGGGTTAATGACAATTTTTGCAGTTAAAATATATTGTTATACTGACATGGTATGATGGTCTGGTCAAGCAAAGTTAGGATCATAGAAGTATCAAGCTAGTTGGTTTGATTGGTTCAAATATCTCTTAGTGGCAATCTTTCGAGTTAAAATATTTAATAATGATCAAAGGGTATATTGGCCAAGCACACGTATGGATCATGGAAGTATTAAGGTAGTAGGTTCGCTTGGTTCAAATATCTCTTAGCGACAATCTTTGCAGTGAAAAGATTTTCTTATGTTGAAAAAAGGGTATGATGGTGTGATCAAGCTAACTTATGGACTACGGAAGTTATTAAGCTAGTAGGTTCGATTGATTTAAATAGCTCTGAGTGACAATCTTTGCAGTTAATAGATTGCCTAACGATCAAAGGGTATGATGGTGTGATCAAGCTAACTTCTGGACAATAGAAGTATTAAACTAGTAGGTTTGATTGATTGAAGTATTTCTTAGTGATCTTCGCAGTTAAAGATTTCTTTAATAATGAAAGGGTAGGATGACATGACCAAACAAACTTATGGTATTCAGCTAATTAGATCGATTGGTTCAAATATGTCGTAATGATAATCTTTGCAGTTAAAAGACGTCCTTATAATGAAAGGGTATGATCAAGCACACTTACGGATCATGAAAGTATTAAGCGAATTGTTCGAGTGGTTGAAATATCTCTTAACAATATTTGCATTAAAACGTTAAAATATTTCTATACCGGGTGTCCGTTCTCAAACTCCAACATAGGAATCTAACATTGTATTGAACGTTTTTGCTGACTCCTGCTCGCAAATTCAACGTACAGAAAGGGTAATGATATCAATATAAAGATAAAATTATTACACATCAAATGATACTAGTAATATTATTTACTGATATAGTATAGAAATAATGGCAAAATACCTAAAAAGCAAATGGACAATGTTGCCTATGTTCGACTTTGAGAGTGGACACCCAGTATAATGAAAGGTTATGGTTGTATGGTGTGATTAATAGATATTAACGATACAAGTTTGATTATGAGCATCTTAACGACACGAGTTTGATTGCCAAAAACGAGGCGGTGAGCCGAGTTTTGCGGCAATCAAACGAGTCTCGTTAAGCGCCATAAGCAAACGTGTATTGGTCAATATTTTATCTTCATCGATAAATTCTGGTTCAATGTATTTCTTTATACAAAAAGAGTGCGGTAATATCTATCCAGTACCGCACTGAGTGAGGTAATATCTATCCAGTACCGCTCTTAACGATACTAAAATTAATTTGGTTAAGAGTCTATAACAACACTGATGAAGATAAACAAACTTATGAATGATTGAAGTATTAAGCTAGTTGCTCGATTGGCTGCAAATTTTTTTGGAGTTAAACAATTCCTTATAATGAAAGGCTATGGTTGTGTGGTTATGCAAAGATTTGAATCGATTAGTTGACATATCTCTTAGTGGCAAATTTGCAGATAATATTTTTAATGATGGACGATTAGGTTTAGTGATCAAAATATTATTATTAATCATGGAAGTAGCAAGATATTTGGTTCGATTGTTTGAAGTATCTCTAATTTTAATATGTGCAGTTACAAGATTTCCTTATAATGAAAGAATATGATTGAGTGACCAAAACTAACAAACAACAAACGTGTGTATCATGAAAACTATTTGAAGTATGTATCTGGTTGTATTAGTTGAATAATCTCTTAGATTTCCTTAGAATGAAATGGTATTATCAAGAAAGCTTATGTATCATTGAAGTATGTATTAAGATGTTTAGATTGGTGGGTTGAAATATTTTCTGGGAACAATATTTGCAAGTAAAAAAGATGTCTTAGTTATAACGGAGTATGATTAAAGCCAGGGGCGGACTGGGACTAATAGGCCCGGGATGCTGGATGCCTGGGGGGCCCGCGGCCCCCACGAGGCTGTGCGGTATAGTTCGGGCTTGGGGCGAAGCCCCAGCCGCCAGAGACAATATAGCCGACGCCGAAAAATTTTTTCGCTGGTGCGATACATTTTATGGCCTAAAACGCTATTTTAGGACGCGATTAACAGGCGCCAACTAGTAACTACCACCTACTAGTAACACTACCTGAGCGCGCAGTTCAAATCTTGCGAAAATTATATTCGAGGAAGGCCTACGACCAATAATGTAACTAGCAAATACCAAATTGTCACTCGGAACCTGCGAGCTTGTGAGTGGATTTGGCAAGAGGCAAGGTGGCTGTCAGCGGCGAGTCTCAATGTACTGAACATGTTGATCGAATCATGCATTGCATAACTTTCTAATAAGCATCTTATTGAATAAGTAGATATATTAATGTATATATTATATTTTGTTGCAGCCTTTCGTGATCCATTGGTATTAATGTTTTAAGTTTATGGTAACAACAAACTACATACTTTCTTATTTTTCACATATTCTACGTTTCGAAAGACTAGGCTTTTATTCTCAAGAAGATTAAGGCATAAAAACAGAAATAGAATCATTAAAACTACTTCATAAACAAACAATATATAAATATATATGAATGAATCCATATACATCCTCATTGTGTAAGTAACATCATTTTTTTATTAAAATTTAGGCTGGGATTATTATTATTATCTATACTGTTAAAGGTGATTAGCTCCACTTTGTGTGCCCAAATTATGTTATCGTATATTATAATTGAATTTTATTTAATTTAATTGCCCTATTTATGTATTTTGGATATTCAAAATTATTTTCTGCTAGCCCGAGTAGATACACTTGACTGAAAATCAGATCGGATTCTTTTTAATCTAGATTGCTTATATTCTGAAATTTGATGTTCCTATATTATTATGGCAACTCAAAACTACTGTCAACTGACACTTCAAACTAGTTTTGAAAATTCAATTACCAATACTTCATGGTTACATTTGTCATACGACAATCTCAAATAATAAGTACTTCCTTAATTAAAATTAACTCACTTTACTTTTTATTTTCTTTCAGTTCTTATTTTAAATTACCTGGATTCTGTTATCTTTTATTAAACCTAACACTCTCCGCTGATAAACCCAATACGTCCAACTCTGCAACTGACCACGCTAAAAAACTGCTCCACTCAAAGCCACGGCGAAGGCCTCAACTGATAACCAACTGCCAAGATGTCCAGACTCCGGATCCAAATCAACACAGGAACCCAGCTCGCCACAAGAATCGGCATCTACACCACAGTAATCATCAAAATAGACCTCAGCCGCAGATGCGTTACTTTAATGTTGAATCAAATCACATATATGAATTCTGCTACAACCCAGCACCATGAATCTTGACCAGAGGCAAGCCAGCAGATATCACTTGACAAGCCCCACAAATTTGCTGACTCTGCTAATGATGTCGATGCAATCCACCTCCCTTCTAAAGCGTTCCTTGTTATCCAATTCAGTCGATGCAAATGTAATTCCACAATAAACTCAATTAACATTCCCTTACTTTTATTTGCCTTTGTAGATTATAATTGTATTAAATTGCTTTTCTCACCACATTCTAGTCTTCATCTATATAGTTTTCCCATATTCTTCTTTTAATATTTTAGTTTTTAGTTTTCTTCATCCCGCCAATTTGTATGTAGTAGTAGTAGTAGTAGTAGTAGTATTTTCGGGGAGACTCGTGTCTAGCAAGTAGGCCTTCATATGCCCTTTTTGCCAACCGCGTGGACAAGGTCTAGGCATGCAGAGTACCAGACACCGACTTTTGCCACATTCTGTGATAGACAAGAAATTTAGGCCGGCCTGTCATTCGCTTGGCACTGTTTATGTTGGTGGCACTGTAAGTCTATGTCAAATCCGAGATTAGCAGGTTAGGTTTTGCGTCAATCTGTGTCAAAACTGACGCAAAACCTTTCCGGCTAACCTAGAATTTGACATAAACTAACAGTGCCAAGCGTGTCAAAAGTCGGTGTCTGAGTTTGTAGGGGCCGCAACTGTACCTTAGTCCTACTTAGAATTTTGCCGAGACTAAGGAGTTCCAACCCTAGCAAGAGATATTTTACATGCTACACATCGTAGTAGCATGGGACCCACGATTTTACATCACTTCCGAATGATGGCATTCTGTAGAGGCTTTTATCAGCATTTTTTTTTATTTTTAAAAACCGCACCGGGATCGGGGATCGAACTCTCGACCCTTAGATCAGTAGCCAGAATGCTTACTACTAAGCTATAGAGCCCGGCAATTTGTATGTAATTTTAACCCTTTTATTATTACAAATATTTATTTTTAAAAACTTATAAAAGGGTTTATTTCTTAATTTCAAATTTTACAAAATTACATTACATCATTTTGGTTCCTCCTTAGCGATCTAGTTTATTTTTTTCAGTCCAACACACTATTAAAGCTTTATTATTTGATTAATACCTACTATGTTAAATAAAATATTTGTAATTAACTTCCAATTTCATTTCAGATATTAAATTAAGTTAAAATCCTACTTTTTCTCAATTAGCTTCATTTAATTAAATTATGAATTTTATTTCCTTTCTTTTCTAAATTAATCTTAATAATTTTGATATCCATTTCACATCTAAATTCATCTTTATAATTTTTAATACTGTATTCTTTTAATCTTATTATCTTATTATTTTTAGACCCCTGTACCAATATCATTACAATACATTATATATTACCAATTGAACTACTTCAAGAACATTTTACTGAGGAGTTTGCTGCCACTGTCAACGCAAGGGCTTGTTCTCTGCTTTCCGGCTGTCGATCGCGGAGCGCGCTATTTCAAATACTAATCGAGTGGGGTTTGGATTTTTTATAAACAAAGAAGTATTTACATCAATAGATATTTCCGGTGCTGTAGGATTTTGGGGCCCCTAAAGCGCTATTTTTAATTACATTTAAATAATACATGGATTACAAATTAATTGTGAGGCGTGTGCATGTGTAAACGCCCTAGTGGTGTTGTATTTTAGTTTAAAGCCTGCGGGCCCGGACGGCTCAAGGGCCCGGGATGCGATCGCATCCCGGCATCCCTAGCCAGTCCGCCCCTGATTAAAGCAAACGTATGAATCTCGAAATTATAGTAACATAATAAATTAAGTAGTTTTTTATTTGTACTAGTCATCTTTGTTACAAATCTCTGACTAAGAATACTTGCTCAGATGCAACGACAAAAAACTCGCTGAAAATCCTCTCGAACAACGGTAACTTTTAACGAAGTATTAAAAGTAAGCCTTACAAATAGGTAAAGATTTAGCAAAGCTGAAGGATAATCCCGGAAGTAATCCGGCAGCAGGCCGCTCCGGGCGCCGGACGATTTAATAAAGCAGGTGCCTGCGCCGAGCATTAATATACAATAATAAAACTCTTTCATGTGCCCAAAAAATGCAATAACTGGAGGTACACAATACACATACACATGTAGCTGCGGCCACGCATTATTAACAGGAAATCTGCCTCCAGATATGAATCCGCAGAAACCGTGTTTGCAGTTTCAGCAAATGGATAACCCTTCAGCGTTTTTTCGAACCTCGTAATTAAATGTGAATTGGACGCTTCATTAAAAATCAACCGATAGCCGCAATTTGTGCGTGTTTGCTGAACGGGATTACAAACTTGATTACGGCCAACAATCGTTAATGCGGGGCCGGTAAAAGCTGTGGCTGCAAATGACAGAGAAAGAAAACAATTTACTATCCACTTACAACCGAGTCTGTTAATTAAACTGCAGAGGACTCTTTGGGATATTTTTGAAGTTGGAATTGTAGTTCTTTTAAAACAATGACTGAACGTACAGAATTGGTCCTAAAATGCGAGTTATAAATTTAAGACTACATTGGTAACCTTAAAATGAGTTCAATTATTTTAGCTGGAAATTTTATTTATTATTTTACTTATTTATTATTTATTTATTTATTATAGTATACAAAAATAAATTCACTTGAGGAACTTGCAGTATGTAACCGTTTACGTATTGTATTATCTGAATGTTGAATGTGACGCAGAGACCACCAGTTTGACTCACCAAATCACATGAATGGGATATCTGATATCTGAAAGCGTTTACTTAAATCAATTCCTGTAGAAAATTGAGAAAAAATAACACAACTACTTTTTAATGTATATTAAATCTCAAACTATCCCCATAACGTGCAGGGTCTGGTAGGGTGGATGGTAAGCTTTTTAAATATTAATTTTTTGTTTTAGAACCAGTATTTCGGCATTGGTAAGCTTTTTAAATATTAATTTTTTGTTTTAGAACCAGTATTTCGGCATTGTAAAATTATTGTTGCATAGCAATATTTCATGTTTAAATGACAGGAACTAAAATCGTATGTATTTCATTTAATATGCAAATAACAATATCTACAGTTTTAAATTTACACCCTTATTTTGACAGTACAATGATATATCGTAGGCGTTTCGCCTAATCCGCCTTTTTCAAAAATGTCTAGTAATTTTGTAAAACGCCGGGAATTTTGAACATACATTGACTATTCAATTCACCTGTCATCTGTCAAAAAGTGACCAATGAAAATCCAGAATTCTGACGTTTCTTGACTAATCAAAAAAATATCAGCGGATATATCTTCCTAGAAGGTATTCAAGTGACTATTTTAACAAATGTAATTTTATTAGAACAAAGTCAATATTAGTGTTCTGTTACTATAGAAATTGCGTAGTTTGTTGCTAGATTTACTGAAAACTAATTTGAAAAAGGTAGTTTGGTTCATTAAATAGTCCCTCGAATACCATTCTTAGTCAAAGTTAAGTAGATTATTATTGCGGTGGTATCACTACTCATGTCCATTGCGCTTGGAGATTAGGACTCGTGCTAGCGCACTCGTCCTAATCGTACCAAAGCGCAATGGACATTCGTGACACCACCGCAAAAATAGTCGACATAACTTTGACTACTCATTGTATTATAAGTGAATATTATTGCAAAGTGAAGGCCGAATTTCAGTTATTTTGAAAAATTTCTTGTTGCTGCTAGGCAAAATGAACAAATAAATACTGGATAATGTACGCATATACACTAACATCGACTCTTCTCTACCTATATGGTAGAGTACAAGTAACAAGAATTCACACAAAACATGCGTATACATGACTTGGAGGTAGAACAATAGGCCCATTGAGGCTTAACTTAAACGCCTGAAGCTGGTTCACACCTCCATCCCATAAAAAAAGTCTATATTTAGTCACAATGGCGGACAACCCCGGGTACGTCAGTCGTTCTGCAAGTAATTTAGAAAATACTTATTAAGAAGATGTAGTAGTGTGTGATAGTGGCTAGTATTGGCTAGATACGGTTAGTTGTGGATGTGGTGACAATAGTGAAGGCGAATCACACGTTTTCAGTGAAACCAAAAAGAAGCTAACAATGAAGAAAGCAAAGCAGCGACACGAAAGGCAAAAACAGTCAGAGTAGAAAATGATGCGTCAGACACAAATTGAATCATCTCTTATTGTTGCCATAACGTAAAAGTAAACCGTGGGCCACTACATGTTCGAGTACAGCAAGGAGAGTGGAGTGTACAGAGCACCAAGTGGAATAATAAAGAATTTGTTTCTCTTGGCGAAATTCAACCGTCTGGGACCCCTCTACTGGAACCTATTCCAATACATTAAGTTTGACAAAAGCTCTTTCTTGTCAATCCAAATTTGGAGGACAGGGAAATACAAAATATTTTTGAAAACCATAACAAAAACTCGGAAAAATGCTTATGTAAAGAGACGATTTATGATTGTTTAACGACTCACAAACACGCTACATATAAATACGTCAAAGCTCTAATATTAGCATTGAATCAGGACACACTAACTTGGATGCTAAACCAGAACTAAGTTACAAACAGCAAGTTAATCATCAAAGTAAAACTTCTATCACGAAGAAAGCAAGGTTTCTAACGGAACGACTTGCATTCCCGTGAGCGTTATCTAGGGACAGCTTGCATGTAGGCAGGATGGAGTTTATCTTAAGCTACAAAGCAGCTCTAAATATGTAACTAGCGGGCTCTTGTGTAAATTCAAAATATCATAATGACTCAGCTTGCATCAATAAATAGGGATTTTATTAAATAAATTCCTTGCGTGTAAGGTAGTTTGACTATAGTTCATTAGTTTTTTCCAGCAGGGATGTTGAGCTCAGAATGTTGTATCTTCGGTTGTAGGTTGATGATAGAGGGAGTGGTATAATCTAGGAAGTAATTTATTCCATATTTTCAGGTTATAAATAACATATTTTAGACAAACATTCTGATATGTCAATAGTAGAATTAAACCACTGTTTTAAATGAGTATTGCTTATTCATGAAAACGTAAAAATAATGGAAGCTTCTCTAAACGAAAGTAGGTCAACGTTTTAGATTTATGAGAATGGTACATACGAGTACCCTTCAAATAACTTTCTCTACAGTGTGCATAGTTGGCTTAAAAGTCTTAAAACAAGCTAAACTAACTAAGAATTTGTCCATTCGTGCTATACAACTATTTGCAGTTCGCTATATTAACAAATTGTCAAGATTAAATAAAATTTCAGCGTAGACCGCGTTGTCTTTCTAGATAAACATCCACTTCTTTTTGATTTCATGTGCTTTACACGTTGTGAGTCTAAACAATTATTATTTCTAATGATCACGTCTGTTGGGGGGGGGGGGGGGGGTTATTAATCCTTATAAGCACCCATAATTTGGTCCGTGTTGTTAAAGATACTTAGGCAGATCAACTTGAATGTGATGATGCAAGGTGTAATGTCTTGCAAAAGTTGAGTATAAAAACAGCAGAAAGGCAAGTCTGCCTTAAGACTCTTTGTTTACAAAGTTACTTTAACAACGCGAATCAAATTATGGGTGGCTTGTAATCGGATCGCGTAACTGGTAAATATCCAGTAGGGGAATGTAGAAGGCATTATGCATGTATGTATAATCGATAGCATTTCAAAAGGTTGACAATAAAAACACAAAACTATATTTGAACACAACAAAACACTTTATTTAATATAACTTATACTGTATCCCCAATTTTTTACGGAACAGTAATCCCAAAAGACAATCACTATAACCGATGATTCGGAAGACTGATGCTCTACTACATTACAACATTCTTGTTGGGTTCACTATGTGTAGGACAGCTTAAATTCAAAAAATAATGGGTGTTTATATAGAAAGACAACGCGGTCTAAGCCGTAACTTTATTTTAACAGTGAAAAGTAATCGCCAAAGCCTGAATAGTTATTTGTACAACTAGTGATGAAAGCAAGCACAGCTTAAAGGTTGATGAACGCAAACGGATAAAACAAAGTTGCTTTCATACGTCTTGTACGTACACGTTATTTTTTTGCTTGAAATTTGTTGAAAAAGACTGCAGAATTTACAACTGTCAATTGATAATTCAAAATTTCAATAAAAAAGACGTCTTTCATGATCATTACGCAAGAAACAATTATATGTAACAAAATTAAATGTTTTTTCTCTGGGTGCCTGTAAAATTTTAATACACATTCTCTTATGATTTAGAGTTTTTGAAAATGATTATTCGATAATAATGCAAGAGTTTTGATCTTAAGTTTATAATAAATTACTTCAATAACCCCTAAACGTAATAAATTCAGTATATAGGGTAAACAGCTCTGGGCTTGTTGAAATTGTTATATACATAGCAGCTCATTTGCCATTTACAGAACCCTTTATTTTTAAAGTTCCAAAGAGCTTTTCCGTCCAAATTTATTATATTCAGTAACGTATAATACTATTGACTATTCAATTCACCTGTCATCTGTCAAAAAGTGACCAATGAAAATCCAGAATTCTGACGTTTCTTGACCAATCAAAAAAATATCAGCGGATATATCTTCCTAGAAGGTATTCAAGTGACTACTTTTTAACAAATGCGATTTTTATTAGAAAAAGTCAATATTAGTGTTCTGTTACTATAGAAAATTGCGTAGTTTGTTGCTAGATTTACTGAAAACTAATTTGAAAAAGTAGTTTGGTTCATTAAATAGTCCCTCGAATACCATTCTTAGTCAAAGTTAAGTAGATTATTTTTGCGGTGGTATCACTACTCATGTCCATTGCGCTTTGGATTAGACGAGTGCGATAGCACTCGTCCTAATCGTACCAAAGCGCAATGGACATTCGTGACACCACCGCAAAAATAGTCGACATAACTTTGACTACTCATGGTATTATAAGTGATAATTTTTTAAGCTGCCCTACCCCCTAACTCTAACCTACCCGAATACATTGCAAATCCAGGGGAGGCTACTTATAAAAACTTCTAAAGTGCGTTTTTTTCTATAATAACTGTTAAAGTGTTACAATGTTGGTAGATAGGTGATTAAAACGCTAGGAAATTTTTATACCTCGTGTTGGTAGAACTTTTTCAAATTATGGATATGCGTCAATTTTGAATGTCAAAGTTTCGTTAATTTTGTACTGTTGGCAAATTTCTTTTTTTAACATGGAATCATCATCATCATCAATAAAATCGGATAAAAAAAAGAAAACCAAGAAATATTTTAAATGCAAAAATGAAGCAAGCGATATTAAATTATGACATATCTGTCAAAATGACAATCATTTTTTTTTAGTGGAAAAAAAACTAAAAATCTGTGTACCAACATTATTAAAACTAGGGACCCTCCAGGAATGCAACTTATCCCTTAGAAAGTTGACCTTGAAAATTATAGAAAAAAAATGTACGTAACTAAGTTGCACAGGGCACCCTAACGCCCCCCGAAGTACCAACCAAATTAAAATAAAATCGACTTTTTCTTGAGTTATTAATTTGGTACTGTTACTGGTTATAAATGTCTAGTAACATTCTCATTTTTTTAAATTCTTTATATGCATGTAGTATTATTATTACTACTTCTACGACTCTGTATTATTCTAAGTGCCCCGCTGTGTGCCCCTGTTAGAGAAAATGTCTAGTTACGTGTCTGATAACAACAGTTTTAAAAAGTAAATGAAGTTATTATTAATTAAAACATTAAGTAACTTGTGGATAATTAACACTATAACTGTAATAATTCTGTGTGGTCGATTAGCCTTCAACAACGGTATCCTGCTGCGAACTTGATTGTCTAGGATTCAGGCGAGAAAATACCTCCCAAGTTGTAGAAAGATAAATCACTAGCTCATTTCATGATGTTTCAAAATGATTATAGGGATGAATGGAAAATTATCGTCATATTACCTGTAATTTGTGCTTTGGAAAGAGCACAACGAATCTTAATAACGGTCAGTTGATGGTTCTGAATGAATTTTTATTTCGTTCATAAAAACAGTATAGTACTGTGTATATTAAAATGGAGTATTTACTGTCAAATAAGAGCAGAAGTGCCAACCATGGAACGGCTGACGCGGGCGTTCCATTGAACTAAAATTTACTAATTTCCGCGGTTGTCATGCGGCATCTCTAAATTTATTAGATAGTCGGATAGCGACCCGAAATTAAACGTTCTCCACTAATAGCACGTCTGAGTCACATAGTTCATACACGGCCCACCAAATAGCTGTTCGCCATAAAGAAAACACAAGTAGAGGTAGTAGTTTAAAACGAGTGTCTACGCCAGAGAAATATTTAGTGATGTGAATTATCTCGGAGCGGTTTCCTAGTACTAAAAATATAATGCTGTGTAATTTAAGTGACATATTTCCCTCGCCAGAAAATAAACAAAATTTGAAGATAGACCTGCTGCTGCCATGAAAATAGCGGTGGGTGGAATGCGGATTCCACATTGAACCTTGTAAAAATAAAGCACCAAAACAATGCCGAGAATTGAGTGCCACCATCAAATGGCTATTTTTATTCCGGGCATTCGTTGATGCCATGAGTGTCTCTATTTGCACGGAATAAGTAAGATCGATTGTCTTCTGTCGAAGAACACGAAAAACATTTTACTTCATACCCTACCTTCCTGTTGAATTTGAATTAACTGTAATTGCGGACATCTGGTAAACACTTTTATGCTGCCAGTTATTTTAGATTTTATCTGAATCTGAACTTGCTAGCTAGGAAGACATAATTATCTTTACGGTTAGCGTTTGCTCGTTTTTGATGGTTAAATAACGGGGAGACCACAAATTACCACTGTGACCTAAATGATGGGATCTTGGCTTAGGTCTCCTCTTTTAGTTTTTAGGAAATTGTTTCAAGGTAGTTCTTTGTTTAGCGTACCTACCTAGACTACTGACTAAGGTAGTGATATTTGATATCTCTATTTGAAATAGCTGCAATTTAAGAATGAAGAGAATGTGCTTCTATAATTCACTTTTTCCCTATCACTTAGATGACACTGAACATTAGTTAGTGGCGATTAGATTTATAATATATAATAAATATGGTTTTGAATTGATGGTTTCCACGTTTATTCATTTATCATAAATTTACAGTGTAGATCAGTGGCCGCTCGTGGAGAATTTTGATGGTAGAGCCACCGAACGTAAAATGCATTTTGCACCCCCTCACAGCCAAAGACGGATTCAGATACCTCGAGATTTAAATATTTCGCACATTGACTGGCAAAAGTTAGTATAGTGAAAAATTTACCAAACTTTACAGGTAATAATAAATATTATTTCAAGATATGCGATAATTTACGAGTAACTTATGAGTATAATTAAATAGAGTATACCGTAATTATTTTGCCTTTATATGCTCCGCGGACACAGTGTTTCTTCACCTGAACTCGACAAAGTGAGCGTATATATCAAAATTGTCACTAGAAACTCGATACACGAGCAGGGGTCAAGCCAGGCTGAGGTTGCTTGATGCTTGAGCCTTCGCTGTAATGGTTCCCATTGAATCTTAAAGTATTATTATCTTCTGAACTACTTCTTGCCGCTCTGCACCCGCTTCGGTTCGGCACCAATGCGACTGGTTTGTTATGGTGGGTAGAGCCATGGCTCCTTGGCTCCTTATGGGGAGTCGCCACTGGTCTAGATATAAAAGCTCGTATTGAAAGAGGAATGGAGTTCCTACTTCTAAAAGTATCAAGTACAGTGAAGACCAAATGGTTTAACCATGCCATACATTTTTTCAATTTAATTTTTTACTCATACATTGCTGTTAGGATTATTTAATTAGTGGACATTTTATTATTTCTAAACTGCCAGCTGTTAGTAACAGTGCCCTACCACGTCAGCTTCATCAGGGTAAAAATGAGGGTGTACTCGTAAGAGCATTGAATTCCCTAATTTGATTATTTATTCTATAGAAGCTTAACACAAGTTACACTAGCTAAATTGGTTATACAAAGAGTGTGGAATTTTAATTTAAACATTAAAATTCAATTTTAATAGGATGTACTTGATTTAGTTTTGGTTACTAAACTCTGTATTTATCTTCTATCGATCACTAGCCTACAGTGTTTCTATCTAAATGAGAAGTAGTTATTCTTAACGATGTATCAAAATCGAGCTTTCTAGTAACTTTGTTGGAGCTGCAAGCACGCTTGGCCATTTAAAGTAACACACTTGGACAAGTGTGTGCATATGACAGGCAATAATTAATCGAAAGGGTAAAACAAAACTCATTTCACGACTGCGGTTGACGAAAACGATGTGACTGACGGTTGGCAACAGGTTTATTAGTAACCCTCGCGTCTCTCTTCCGCTTCACCTGCAGCAACCTCTACTGACACCTCCATTTAACCGGAGCGGATAGTTTTTGTGATTTATCGTTCGGACTAACTCGCCATTTTCCAGCTGACGGATTTGTTCTGTTTCAGAAGTGACGCCTTCCTGGAGCCGTACTTCCAGGGCTTGGGCGACCGACAGAGTCCTGGGGTTGGTGCGCCGTCGCCGTCGCCGCCGCCCGCTTGCCGGATAGCGCCTTGTCTCTTGCCTACTCCTGCGTCCAGGTCTCCTTCTAGAGAGTCTCTGGTATCCTCCAACGGAGGATCCGAGGCCGGTAGCGAAGACAGCACAGACACAGGTTAGAGTTGATTTATCTGCTAAGGTGTGAGTGTGTGACCAGTTTCAGATGTTTTTGATAATAATTATGATAATAGTTTTCCGCTGAATTTAAATATTCGTCATTTCTTAAATACACAAATAAGACGTTTATAAACATACATTCCGTGTAACCCCAATTAAGTTTACCCTTGAAGATTATTCACAGAGAACGTCTTGTTTAAAGAAATACAAGGAATATAATTAGCTTAAAAGTCTGCATTATGATGCTGATTTTATAGATTTTTGGATCTGGACAATTATTATTTTACCATCTATTAATTTATACTTTAACTTACTAGTAGGTCAAGCTAAACTATCAAACATAAACATCTTTATCTTTCATGTTTTGACAGATTACAAGCTTTTATTTTGTTCCAACCTCAGGGTTCTACAATAATTATCAAAATATTAACTTAAGTGTAATACTAAATACAAAGTGTGGTATAACTAAGAGAACAATTGGTATTAAATTATTACATAAATAATGTTTTCATTGAAAAATATGGGGCTACGCCTTTTGGATAATGCTTGTGCCCACAAAGAAGAGGAATATTGACGATGAGACTAACACTTTTTCAGGATCGGACTTGTTGACTGTGTCACCCAGTTATTACAATTCGAGAAAGCAAAAATTTCACTTGTCTCAATATAAAGTGAGACCAGTCAAAGTTATTAAATACTTTTCTCAGAAGCTCAAGATGTTTCTCGAAAGTAGGGGTGGCGATAATAGTAGTATGATCGAGATAGGCGAAGCATTAAAGCTCTAAAGAAGCTAAAGTACGTGGTCGATTAGCCGCTGAAAAGTTGCCGCCGAATTGTGAAGACGGAAAGGCATACGCGTAAACTGAAATCGACCTTTATTACTCTATGATTCCCTGCTTTATCACCATAATTTTAAAGGAATCAAACACTTGTAATGAATATGCACAGCTTTTCACAATCAAATCTGAACAGTAAGAAGCATATGTTAAAAACTTACGAGGGATATACAGTATTTGTTGTTCCTAGCATAGATGGCTTTAGAGTATGTTGCCCCTAGTAACCGCACTTGTTTTGTTATTTTATAGACAAACAAACTGCCAAATTTCATTAGTCGAGCTTTAATAGTTTCAAAGTTGTACAACTTGAAAGTAGTGGTTGCACAAAGAATTTGGGAAATGGAAAAAAGTGAGCTTTATGGTGTCATTAAGTACCTACAAAAGAAAGGTTTAACACCTAAAGAAATTCATATAGATATGGTTTTCATGCTTGAAGATTCTGCTCCTTCCTATCAAGTAGTAAAAAAGTAGTCTCGAGCGTTCAAATGTGGCAGAACAACCTGCGAACATGCAAAAGGTGCTGGTCGGCCGCATTCTGCGTGTACTCAAGAAAACATTGATCTTGGGAATGACATGATCAAAGAAGATCGTCGATTGACAATAAGACGTATAGCGGAGATAACAGGCCTTTCAAATTATACGATTGGAACAATAATAAATGATTATTTAGGGCTTCATAAGGTGTCAGTAAGATGGGTACCGTGAATGTTGACGCCCGAACAAAATCGTGTGAGAGTCACTTCTTCAATAGCCAATTTAGCCGTGTTTAACCATAACCCTAAACGTTTCCTCGATCGCTTTGTTGCGGTTGATGAAACTTGGGTTCATCACTTCGATCCTGAGTGCAAACAACAAAGTATGGAGTGGCGTCATCCAGAATCTCCCCTTCCACGCAAATTTCGTATACAGGCTTCAGCGGGCAAGATAATGGCTACAGTTTCTTGGCATGCTGAAGGAATTTTACTGGTAGATTTTTTGGAACGTGGCCACACAATCACTGGTCAATATTATGCAGCATTAGTTACAAAACTTCCTGATTGCATTAAAGAAAAAAGAAGAGGAAAACTGTCACGCGGATGTCTCTTTCATCTAGACAACGTCCCGGCCTTATTTCTATGAATGCAATTCATGCCGCTGGATTTGAAGTTATGGAACATCCACCCTACTCGCCTGACTTAGCTCCCAGCGATTTTTATTTATTTCCAAAGCTAAAGAGAGCCTTCGGGGCACAAAATTTGAGAGCGATGACGCTGTTATGGCAGCAGTGCAGGACTTCTTCTGTAGTCAAGACTTCGAGTTTTTCAAGAAAGTTGTTGCTATGCTTGAACATAAGTGGAATAAGTGTCTTCACGTTTAAGGGGATTATGTTGAAAAATAATGTTGTATTCTATGCTAGAAACAATAAATATTGTACATCCCTCGTATATTACAATTCAGACGAAAACGACAACCAAGAACCGGATGACCTAGAGAACGAAGAACAAAATGATCCACGTAGCTTCAGCATTACTAAAAGAACAATTCAACAAATAATTGATAAACTGAAAAATCGAAAATCACCAGGTCCAGACAGGATGGCGAACGAGATGATTAAGTACGGAGGAGATACACGGATAGATGAGTCAACAGCTCTCTACAACAAAAGCCTAATCTTCAAAAATACCTACACTCTGTAATCCAAAAAATTATCACGAAATTACCCTCTTAATCGCTGTCTCAAAGTTGCTGACTGAAATTGTGCCAATGGGAATCCCAAAGTGAGGTATAAGTGAATAACAATAAGGCTGTAGGCAAAATAGATCTACGATCGATATGATATTAACGTGCGTTAAACAGTAAAATAAATTGTTTTGTGGACCTTACACTGGTCTTTGATGGAGTAAGACTAGCATATGTACTAAATCTATTAAAAAAAGAGGGCTCTATTTTAAAATAATATCAACCATTAAAGAGTTTAACACAAAGAACATAAGATCTGTAGAAGTAGGCAACAAATCGTCAAAGAAAATCTCAGTTGCAGGCGGAATAAACAGGGAAACAGCTTTAGCCCGATCTTGTTCAATCTGATTATGGACAAAATCATCAATGGAGTCAAATCAGCTGGCAGAGGATACCGAATGGGCAATAAAGCCATCAAAATTAGTTTGCTTTTTCGACGACGCCGTCATCTTATCAGAGGACGAAGATGGCATGCAAAGGATGCTGCACAAGTTTGAATTGACGTAAAATAAATTCAATATGATTATATCTGTATAGAAAACGAAATACTTTACCATCTCCAACGCACTTAGACGCTGTAAACTGGCTATCCATAATCAAACAGTAAATCAAGTAACGAATTTTAAATATCTAGGAGTGAACATTATGAGCAACCGAAATATAGAAGAGGAAATGAAAGACCAAATAACTGAAGCCATTATGGTATCTGTGGTTTGTGTAATGTCATATGGAGGAATAAATATATAACAACAAAAAACAAAGCCAGAATATGTAAAACATGCGCAAGAGTGGAATCCACTGTCAATAAACGTTTTCTGAGGACAACTGAATTGAAGATACTTCGATCAATCACATGAAATGATATATCCCACAGGAAAAAAAACGATTAATTGTGGCGAAAATTTGAAATACGGGATGTAGTTCGATCGATGCGAAAGAGAAGAAAATAATGGAGAGACCATGACAACAGAATGATAGACACAGTAGATCGAATACATCCAGACTTTACGAATCCTGAACATTCGCCTCACAAGAATAAGAAAGCACATT
The DNA here is from genome assembly GCA_940337035.1 of Agriotes lineatus. NCBI lineage: Eukaryota > Metazoa > Arthropoda > Insecta > Coleoptera > Elateridae > Agriotes > Agriotes lineatus. The sequence continues at coordinate 71,915,683 of OW679197.1, read as the reverse complement.
GTAAACAACAGGACCAAGTCCTAAACAGAAAAAAGAAAGAAACTGTTAAAGTTGATTCGAATAAACGATTAATGTAGAAATTATACATAACCAAAAAAAAATAACGAATATCATACAAAATATGTCTCCATTATATCCCCTGTTGGAGTTCCATTAAAACTTGAACATGTCCTGCAAATTTACATGTATTTCTTCTGAAGTGAACATTCACTCCTGATTGTAAATGTGCAATATGTAGTGCAGCATGTAATACTAGTATTTCAAAGCATAGTTCTTCGGATTATAAAAGTTGAAAGGTGATTCAGAACTATACTTAGATTTATTGAACACTGTATTCAAACTTTTAACACTAAACTTAAGTATTATTGACATATTCCCACACGATTATAAGGTCAATTGGCACATAAAATCAACTGTGAACTACTGATAATGAAGCTCTCTCATGTCCCAGATTTCTGCTACTATTGTAAACATAGTTGATCTATGTACGCAGTTCTGTGTACGTCTGCTGCAGCTAATTTTGAATAAAAAATTATATCCCTCAAAAATGACGACCGTCTATTAAAAGGACAAAGTTGGTCATTGCCGATTGAGAGAAGGTATTACCTCAAAATCGGCAATGACACTTTGCGCTCGAAATATACACAAGATTTTTTTCTACAACATCTAAAATGTGCAACAATTATGTGATCTAATAATTAAAAATGAAAATGTTAAGTACATTTTTATTAATGCTGAAATTTGACGTTAATTGTCAATTTGACATTTAAATATTCGTGCAAAATCAGGCACCACCATTAATAATTGTACATTTTTTTTGTTAATGTTTATTTTCATTAATCATAAAAATTGGAAAAAGGCTTGTTTTCCATCAATGCTTGTTCTTTTCTTAAGCAGCGAACGACAAAATACTTTGGCGCTCGTCTTCCATAGTAACGAGCGGCAAACCACTTCGGCTGCTAACTACTGCCGCAATTAAAACTACTCGATGCAGTAGAACAAAAAATATTGTTTTACATTTTTATTGCATTGTATGTAAAAAAAAACTGAAACTATTTGCTAACGGCTGATCTCTTACAATTATCATAAATTAGCTTTTGAGCTAATCACATAGGCGGACTTGCTTTAGTTAAAATAATTTGTATATTTTAAACACTAAATTGTAAATAAAAAAGTTACAGAAGAAAAAAATATTTTAACGTTTTTAATTAAGAAAGCTCAAGACGTTCAAAATTATGTACAAAATAGATAAAATTATCTTAACGTTGCTAATATATAATATTGCAATAGTAAAAGGAAACACTTAGCAATGCGAATTACTTAATTTTCTAAAGAAAATAAAACAATGCAATCGGTGGGATGTGAACCCGTGCTTTCAAGTGGAATCTGATTGCTAGTCAGATAAAGAACTGTCTGCCCAAGGAGACACACATATTATACTGGCTTATGGCTGCGCTATAAGGGTTCGGTGAAGATAGGGCTTATCGCGGACGAACTGCGTCCGATTGATGCCGATGAAAACGTAGCTAACGCAGAGACGCAGGAATAACATACGTTTATATGTATATTGGGATAATATCACCTTGTAACAATGTAATACGATTTAAAATCAGTGCCAAAGCCACTGGCAGCCGGGGCACTGTAACATTTAATTAAAAAATAGCTTTAATGATTAGCTATTTTGAAAGAAACATAATATACATTTTAAATTTAATCGATTTATAATAAAAACTCAACTAGTTCTTATCCTCTCTATATTCCTCCAGCTTATTAAAGTAGCAGATATAATGCATTCTTGTAACTGTTAAAATAGCGCGAAGTCTTGTGGTATTTCATTTGGTTATTAATTAGCAAGTGTCAGAAATAATTATTTACTAATAATTGAACTAAATAAACGACAGCGTAGCTTGTTGTAAAACAAAATTGCAAGGAATGCCTACCATTTGAATAACTCTAACCTATCACTAACTAGATGTTAAAAATTAGTTAAATCACAGCCTACTGCAAGTCCTATGGAAATGAAATTAAGTACATATACAGTGTATCCGCGGATTGAGTTCACATAAGGTGTAAATGACAAAACATTTTCGAGTTAGATGTTAATATTCTAGGAATCGCTCCTGCTTGTTCTCAAACCAAGATTTTGAAAAAATCAATCAAATCAATTAACCCTAGTAACCCCACAAAATTGAGAGAACGCCAAGCACCAAAATGGGTCATTTTTGACCCACTGTATAATTTTGCTATTTATAATTGTTTAAAAAATTTTTTGCCCTTCTTACATATATAAAATATCTAATACGTTTCTTATATTTAATATTTATCATGCATACATAATAAATAAAAAACGAAAATACATCGAGAACAGACTGTACATTCACACTGCATTGTGGAAGTCCTTCCTTTTCAAGAAGTATATTCACTTGTTTAGATTTCCTTTTTGTATCGGACACATATGTCCACATTCTCCCATCTATTTTCTCATTATTAGCTCCAGCAACGAGTTCATCATCCGAGTCTTCAGAACCGGAAACTTCACTTCCAAATTCACTGTCACCGATTCTCTCAACTTCTTCATATTCGTCTACTTCGCTGCACATTTCAGGAACGTCTTCGTCACTATAATCACTTTATTCTAAAAGCTTAGCTAGTTGCTCGTCACTTAGCGGAATTTTATTTGGATTTATTATGACCAAATGGTAACAGCAAACTGAAAGTAAATTTTGAACCCTGCTTTTATATAGACATACGACAAACATGTATAATTCCTGTAAATTCCTCAAACATTTTTTACCAATAAAATTCATGCATGCACATGCACTAACAGGCAAAATTCGCCAGACGGCACTTTACAATGAAATTCATGCATGCAGCGACATGTACGAGCAGGCATAAAACATTAATTGACTACAACACGCGAAGTACCGAAATGGGTCAAAATTGACCCTTTACGCAAAGAAAGTAATAAAAAATTTCAGGTACCGTTTTGTAAATTTTTATTTATGGCATACGGTGACAGACAGCATAGGAATAGCATATCTAGAAGCAAAACGACGTAATAGCATCTGAAAAAAATGGTACAAGAAAATTTGAATCCTGGGTCATTTTTGACCCGGTTTTGGGGTTACTAGGGTTAATATACAGGGTGTTTTTAGAATCGATTTTTAAAAAATGGCTTAGAGTCAACTACCTTTATTAGAAGAGATAAAAAAAAGTATTAATAAAAGTTGTTTAGAATTAAGAGTGATGACAGACTCTCAATTTTCAGACAAATCGGCCTACTTTAAATTTTAAAAATATTTTTTGATTTTTATACCAACATACTTTTTATCGTGGCTGTAGGAGGCACTCTAACTGGTGTATAAACTACGATGTTAAAAAAATAATGGGGTGCCTCCTATAGCTACAATAAAAGGTATGTTGGTATAAAAAAAAATAAAAAAATCAATGTAGGCCGATTTCTCTGATAATTGAAAGTCTACCATCACTCTTAATTCTAAACAACTTTTCTTAATAGGTGTTTTTGTTATCTCTTCTAATAAAGGTAGTTTAATCTTGCTCATTTTTAGAAATCGATTCTAAAAACACCCTGTATATTAATTAATTTGATTGATTTTCTCAAAATCTTGGTTTAAGAACAAGCAGGAGCGATTCCTAGAAGATTAACATCTAACTCGAAAATGTCATTTACACCTTATGTGAACTCAATCCGCGGACACACTGTATATATATATATACTCGTATATATATTATTGTAGGGAATGTCAGTACACTTAATTTGATTTCATGGACCCATGGTCGGAGATATCGTCTCATAGCGCTACAGCTGCATGAAAGTAATTACCCTACTAACGTACGTTTACAACGCCCGAACTTGGTGTATTTGCGTGGCCTACATAATCTACATAGTGTTGCCACGAGACGAGATAAGATTTATCCATTCTCGCTCTCGATCTCGAAAGTTCATTCTCGATCTCGAAGTCGAAAATTCTCGATCTCCAGTTCGAGAATTTCGAATCTCGATTTTTACACGTAAATATGTGCTGTGCGTACCGAATTGAGGCTGCGGTTAGTTTAGGGTAACCCTTGTAAAAGTTTTATAAAAAATTAAAATGAAGTCGTATAACTAACTGTTCCATTTGCTTATTATGATTCTTCTTTTTCCTGTTATTATAAGCCAGTGGCCTGTTTTAACCACAAAGTGGTTCTGTGAGATCTCTTTGTTCTTATACGGGTAGGTGGCCAGCTTTACCCATCGAGAGTGAGACAGTTCTCTTGTTAGGGGTTAACGACTACCATAGGTGTTAGCCTGGTAGCCGGGGCGCGTACGATTTTTAAACTTTATAGAGTCGCTGTGAATTCACCATCACATTACAATATTTCTTAGATAAAAGTTAAACATAGACCAATAATACGAGTTGATTAATGATTGATAATTATTGCAAATGTTGAGTATTGCAAATAGTTAGTTTTGTCAAACATTCGGCGTCAAGCGCATTGAGTGGTAACAAAAATGCCTCGCCGTAGTTCACATGTCGACGAGAGAGAGAACTGTGGGGGATTTGATATGAACCGGTAAAACAAGTTTCAAGTACGACAACCCGATAATTCTCTAACTGTGTCGAAGAAATCAGTCAAACAGAGATAGCATCACGAACACTCTTAAATATATACGTGTTTATTTTACTGCGAGCAAACCAGTAATGCAGAAGAGGATGCCAATAGTTTCACATCGCTTCGCTTAAATAGCAGCGCTAAGAACCTGGAGTTGTATATTCGGTAGACGTACTCTAGTTCGGTATAGCGTCGTTACACGATGTCTTCAATTTTGTACTGACGTTCTTCACAATCTATAATTTTATTCATTGCGACATATTCGATTTGTTAATTTTTGTTTTGTTTCTAGGATATGGTGCTGCTTGTGATATCGGTCTCGTCGAACGCCTAATCCGCTCGCACCCTATATGGTTCTTGCCAGGCATTCAGCGAGCCGGGGCTTTCCATCTTCTTCAGGGCAAAGAAGAGGGTTGCTTTGTCGTTCGGCAATCCTCGCAACCGGACACTATGGCCTTATCCGTTCGTCTTCCACCAGATAAAGGTCCTTACATAGAGCACTACTTAATACAGTCTTCTGGGGGGCGCCTGGGCCTCGAAACGAGTGAAAACCGATTTGATAACATGCCCGCCCTCATTGCCCATTACGCCAACTGCTGCGACGAGCTCCCTGTGCAGCTAACATTGCCTAAAGCTATCAGAGAAGCACGAAGTCGACAGCAGTTGTCCTCCTTGCTCTTTTAGGCCAAGAATTTTGGAGGTACAGTCCTCCGCCATCTACCGCTTCTAGTCCTGACGCTGACTTAATTCTTAATTTAAATCCTTTAATGAGTACGTTTAAGAGAGCCGAACCTTCCACACCCACGAGTACAGAAGGCCGGCCCGCCCGACCTAATACGTTAAATCTTATAAACAAAATAGATCCAGTCAAAAACGAACCGAAATCCAGCGATACCCCAAAAAACACACCCCCGTTTAACAAGAACGACCCATCTTCCAAAGTTCCTCCACCTCCGCCCCCAAGATGGTCCAAACCCACAACTCCTCAAAATAATTTCACGGTCACCACCACCGTGACGTTTAGTGTCAAGCCTGAAAGTCCAAGGAATGAGTTTCCTTCCCAAATGGAGGTTATATGTGATCCTAAACGCATGTCTCCCGAGGGCCAGTGTACTTCCACTATGTCCTCGAAGGACAATAGTCTGCGGCGGGGTCCTGATCAAATTACGTCACCGAACGGATCCGTTCTTTCGCCCAATTCAGATCCTAGTAGCTTGTTATCTCCTGATACGTTGTCACCCCTGTCGGTCACTAAGACTGCAAGGCATAGCAGGAGAACAAAACACAAAATATCGAAGCACTATCAGGAATCAGATATCCTGGACTCCCCCACGGTTTATTATAGGAGTGCAGTGGGTGACAAAATAAGCGACTACGAAGACTTGTGGACGAACGAGCAACATTCTAGTTTTAAACCCAAGAACAGCAACCTGGCATCACCGGATCTCCTACAACATACCCAAAACATCGTGTCGCTGAATAATAACGTGCTTAGTCCGAGCGACTCCCAAACTGGTTCTCAAAACAGCCACTGTAGCACCCCAGTTACAAATCAAATTTCGACCCATAGCCTTTCCCAAAATTCCGTTCAGTCCCCGATCAGCGATTCGCCGAAGACCCCCGGACTTCTGGAACCTCCCAACAATAATTCGCCAAAACAAAGCAGTCCTTTCTACGCTGAACCTGCAGACTCTCTCGCTCCCGTCGTGGCTCCAAGGCGATTACTCGGTAGGAATTTGGTCCCCATGCAGCAGAGGCATTCGAATCCCCCTGCTTTGCATTTGCATTCCTCTTTGAGCCCGGGCCTAGAAAGGATAGAATCTCCTGAATTCACCGGTAAGTCTATTATCCTTGCGGTAAGGAGCCGAAAGGTTAAGCTTCGACTTCTTTAGGGACCATATCGTCGTCAGTCGACAACTTAAGCCCCAAACAAAAGCCCACGGTGCTGAAGAGGCCCGAAGTTAAAGCAGTGCAGCCACCTTTAATTAAGCCCAGGGTAAACGACACTTGGCAGATTGACAACAGCTGGAAATTTGTGGGTGAGTTTCGATTTTTTTATACCGTAAGAAATATATGTGCAGAAGATTGACTGCTGAGACAATAATCTATAAAAAAGCGGCTGTAGCAATTTAACTAACTGAAAAGGTCCCTGCGATGCGAAACAGCTAACGGGGAAATTTTATTCGTTTGCCTTGCGTAGTTTCTAATTTCTCCAGAGATTCACAAAGTTTGTTTTTCTGTCGCTTTGTGAAGTCGCTGATCGACTGCGAACTTCTGCAGCTAATGATTAATGGAGAATACGTAAAGTTTTGATGTTACAAGATTGCTTTTCTTCCGGCGCTGTCTTTTCTGTGTCATTGCTAATTTTGTAACTTAGTTTCGATTCTTAGACGAGACCATTTAAATACAAAGTTCATTGCTTTATGCTTATAACGTTTGTCCCGTTTTTTTAAATTATGTTGCGAAGAAATTATGTAAACGTGATTACAAAATACTATGAAACGCTTAAATTAAAAATGTGATAATTAAGAAGTATTTAAAATGTTTACGAAAATGTTGTTTATAAAATGTAGACCAATAACAGGATTTACGTTCTATATCAAATAGAAAACGAGTAGTACTGAAAATGTTTCTATCAGTTGAGTTAGAAAGTACATTTTTTAAAAGCTTAATAAATAGTACATTACAGAACTAGTTAAAAAAATGATAAATTATTTCATATTGTACTGTATTTTTATTTTTACTGAAAGAGGAAGGCTAGTTTGAGACGAGCGTTCGCGAGTACTTGAACGAGTTCGGTAAAACCAATTTTCTAACGCGGCCCGTAAACTGTTCGTTTGCATTTCATGCATTGAAAAGTGGCATTAAATGTCAAAATATGACCGAGCTGAACAGAACTCGTTTTTTCGTACTGAAGCTCAACAAGCAACTCCAGGTGATGTTCAATCAATCAATCAGTGGTGTTATTTTCTAAAATTTAAGTGTCTGTATTTTTAATATTTATGTACGACCGATCAAGCAATTTGTTTAGACTTAATTTTATTCATGAAGCGAGTTTTTCGCCCTCGGGCGATAATAGCTATTTTTCGACATTTCCTAAAGGAAGCTATTCTTTGACACTTTCCATGCTTGAAAAGTATGTTGTTATTGCATACTATGAACTATGGAATCTAGGACAAAAAACCCCTAACCCCTAAACTAAATTGGCTTTCTCTGAAGAATAGAAGACCGACATATCAAATTTTGCAAACCCGCTTGAAACAAGTATTCCAAGAAGCAAGCTTATACAGGGTGTATTAAAACGTGCGGAGAATATTTACAGCACGCAGTTGTATGTCAAAAATTGAACCAAAAATTATAATTATCATTTGGTCTTGGTCGAATAGTTTTTGAAATATTAGCGTTGAAAAGCTGTTAAATTAGGCAACGTTCTGCATTTCGACAGCAACGGATTATGCATTCACAAGGCGAACGTGATTTAGAAAACTTTTTAATTGCCGTAGATGTAGATAATAACATTAGGTTGTGAATTTTCTGTATGTGTATTATATTAAATAAATGCCCCACTTTACATGTCTCATTTTTATGCATTCTTGTATCAGTAATGAATGATAATTATAATTATTAATAACTTATTTTCAGTAATAATAATAATCACCCACGGACCCCACATAACGTGCGAGTGTTTTCTGTATGGTGGGGGTTTTTAGTCCGGGGGTTTTTTATCCGGGGGGTTTTTAGTCCGGGGGTTTTTTTTATCCAGGGGTTTTTAGTCCGGGGGTTTTTTGTCCGAGGTTTTTTGTCCAGGGGGTTTTTGTCATGTAACGGAACTATGCAATAAAAATTGAATTGCACACTTCTGTCATTTTACTGCACACTTCTGTCAAAGCTATTTATTATATTTGGTTCTCATTTAAAAACAATGAAAGCATGCGTAGTATGTTTGTAGTAAATTTTCAATTTGAAATTACGTTGACGTTTTTAAATCTCTTATAACATAAATATGTGGTAGTCGAAAAAATTATACAGTACTTTCGTAAAGTAGTGGAGGAATGACGTTTGGAAAAAACGCTGGGACCCGTCGATTTTTATTTTTATTTGGCAATTATCTCAAATAAAATCTATACATACAGGGTGACCCGCGTAGGAGGTATAACGTCATCGATGTTTTTTTTTAATGGCAATCTCCATAAATTAGAACTTTGGTTTTCAACAGATCTTCACGTTTTAGAGTCCCCTGAACCCAAATACCATATTGTTTTCATCGGTCTGTCTGTCTGTGTGTGTGTCTGTGTGTCTGTCTGTCTGTGAACAGAATATCTCAAAAACGAAAAAAGAAGGTATGGCGTTGAAACTTCATATATAAGTTTTGTGTACTATGTAGATGCGACAGCAAACTTTTGAAGAAAATCGCATAACCGGAAGTAGGCGTTTACTATTGTGGTTTTTTAGTTTTTTTTCGATTTTTTCAAAAACGGCTCTTAACGATTTTTTTCAAACTTCAGATTTTTATTACATTTTTAATGTGTATTGATGTGAGATAGTGTGATACACTCACACAACTTCCTTTTACAGTGATCTTATAATTAGCCAAAAATTTGATTTTTAATTTTTATGCAGTTGTCAAACATTTTCAAAAATTACAAATTCTACAAAAACGGCACAAAATAGAGCGTTAGTTGAAGATACAAATTTTCTCTAAAATTTTAGGCTGAATTCAAAAATGTAATAATATACTGGGTGTTCTATTTAAAATAGGAGTTAATAAAAAAATTGAAAAAACAAAAGAAACCCATTTTATAAGTATTCAACTGGAAAATCACCTATCTCACATCAATACACATTAAAAATGTAATAAAAACGTAAGGTTTGAAAAAAATCGTTAGAACCGTTTTTGAAAAAAAAGAAAAAACTGAAAAATTACGAGAGTAAAACACCTACTTCCGGTTATGCGATTTTCTTCAAAAGCTTGCTGTGGCATCTACATAGTACACAAAACTTATACTGTGCGTCCACGAGACTACGCACCATGGCGCTGGAGTGATGCTAGTTTATGTTAAAGATCTACTCTACCGGTGGTAATTGATAGTCAAACGGTTGCTAAGCATTGACCATTAAAATTGAATTTGCAAGTAACAAATAAAGTGCCTTCGAACGTTTTTGAATGGTCATGGCTATACAACGTAGGAATAATATGTCAAATTCGAGGTTAGCAGGTTGGGTTTTGCGTCAGTCTGTGTCAAAACTGACGCAAAACCTAACCTGCTATCGTCGAATTTGACAATATACGTCAAGTTGAATACGACTAATCGTTTATTGCTATAGAAAAATAAATATAATGGGGTGTGTCATTAAGCTGTTTTCGTAATAGCAAGAGCTGATCTTTGGGATAAATTAACGTTGCTTTGATTCCATGGTGCGAAACCCTGTGGACACACGGTATATGAAATTTCAACGCCATATTATCTCTTTTCGTTTTTGAGATATTCTGTTCCCGGACAGACACACACACAGCCCAATAAACAAAAACATGTTTTTTGGGTTCAGGGGACAAAAATTTGATTTTAAATTTTTAAGCAGTTGTCAAAAATTTTCAAAAATTACAAATTCTACAAAAACTGTACAAAACAGAGCGTTAGTTGAAGATACAAATTTTCTCTAAAATTTTAAGCTGAATTCAAAAATGTAATAATATACTGGGTGTTCTATTTAAAATAGGAGTTAATAAAAAATTTTAAAAAACAAAAGAAACCCATTTTATAAGTATTCAACTGGAAAATGACCTATCTCACATCAATACACATTAAAAATCTAATAAAAACGTAAGGTTTGAAAAAAATCGTTCAAACCGTTTTTGAAAAAATCGAAAAAACTGAAAAAATTACGAGAGTAAACACCTACTTCCGGTTATGCGATTTTCTTCAAAAGCTTGCTGTGGCATCTACATAGTACACAAAACTTATATATGAAATTTCAACGCCATATCTCTTTTCGGTTTTGAGATATTCTGTTCACGGACAGACACACACACAGCCCAATGAACAAAAACATGTTTTTTTGGGTTCAGGGGACAAAAATTTGATTTAAAATTTTTAAGCAGTTGTCAAAAAATTTCAAAAATTACAAATTCTACAAAAACGGTACAAAATAGAGCGTTAGTTGAAGAGACAAATTTTCTCTAGAATTTTAAGCTGAATTCAAAAATGTAATAATATACCGGGTGTTTTATTTAAAATAGGAGTTAATAAAAATTGGAAAAAACAAAAGAACCCATTTTAGAAGTATTCAACTGGAAAATTCACTATCTTACATTAATGCACATTAAAAATGTAATAAAAATGTGAAGTTTGAAAAAAATTTTTAGAGCCGTTTTTGAAAAAAATCGAAAAAAAATGAATAATCTCAATAGTAAACACCTACTTCCGGTTATGCGATTTTCTTCAAAGCTTGCTGTCGTATCTACATAGTACACAAAACTTATATATAAAGTTTCAACGCCATACCTCTTTTTGTTTTTGAGATATTCTGTTTACAGGCAGACACACACACACACACACACAGACCAATGAACAAAAACATGTTTTTCGGGTTCAGGGGACTTTAAAACGTGAAGATCTGTTGAAAACTCAACTTCGAATTTTTTGGGTGAATCCAATAATTTCTTGACCGTAAAAGGTAGTAAAAAATGCGTTCTTTCAAATTCTGTAATAAAAAGATGGGGTTGCCATTAAAAAAAATATCGATGACGTTATACTTCCTACGCAGGTCACCCTGTATGTGCATTTTATTTGAAAAAATGCCCAAATAAAAATAAAAATCGACGGGTACCAGCGTTTTTTCCAAAAGTTATTCCTTGAATTTTTAACAAATTTATCCACTACTTTACGAAAGCACTGTTTATTAAACTACATAGTACCTAAATTTCGTCGCGTTTCATATAAAACGAACAATGCAGTGTTTTAATATCCACATTAAGATATCAAAGTAGGTAATAGATATTTTTCTATTAAGTGCGCGAAATGAGTGTTTTTTGCTGCATATGAGAATGAACCGAGATCGTTACGTCGAAGCCAAAAAATTATTCGAATGCGCCATAGAACACTCATTTCGCCAACTAAATACGAGCAATACTACTTCCAAACAAGAATATCAATGTTGTTTCGCTGCCTAGTTCGTGAAATGATTTTAAAAAATTTTATTTAAAAAAGTAAGCTTTTTAAAATTAATGTCAGTGACCAGTTTCAAAACCGATCATAGCAAATATTAATTTGAAGGGCTTTCACTCCCCCCCCCCCCCCCCCTCCCGTCCTGACCTTGTTTTTAGTAACCTTGCGATATACTATGCTTTTACTATGTTCTGTTTTGAAACCAGTCACTCGGTATACTGCGTGTACATGCTTTTCTCAGGGTTGTCCGGTTTCTCCTTTAACACTGTAATATTACCGGAGACAAGTACCTTCAAGAGGAGTTTTCGTTGAGAAAATCAACTAATAATTTCAGTCATCTAATCCAACCCACGACAATTTCTTAATTTTTGTTTAGTTCTGTAACAGCTCGGAATATGTACTTACTTCATGCTGTTTAATGGGTATTTCAGCACCCTGCAAAATTAAAATTATTGTTAAAAAATAGCAACATTCTTTATTGTTAAAAAAGAACGATTCTTAATCATTTTAATTTTGCAAGGTGGCGAAATATCACGCCACAAAAGAGATTATGTAATTACTTATAACTATATATCTTTGTTGTGCAATCTAGGATAATCGTCAAAATAATAAATGCTCTGTTAGTTATTTTTTCAGTTGATGGCTTATTTATGGACTTTATTAATGCATAGAACATCATCTATTAATGACTGCTATAAATGGATGATTTTTTATTAATGGACGATTTTAGAATGATCCCTATTGATGAATAATTCTCCATTACTAAACAATTTTAGTATAGGTAATCAAAAATATTATTAATGTCAAAGCTTTAAGTGTGAAGTTTTTCTCATGGAATAAAATTAGAATTTCTCCAATTAAATAAGATACGATCAACGGAAAAGCTTCGATTTTTCTATATTAATTTATATCAATTTCAACATTTTTTGAAAACAGGAAATGAATATTTCCTAACTGCTTTTAAAACTTTAGTTAGAAAGTGACACTTTCCACACTCTTTAATCTGTTTTCAAAAACAGTGAAAAATTAAGGTAATAAACGTTTATTGATGTAAAAAATTGACTGTAGCAAAAATATTGTGTGCCACGTGTAGAAACTCGCTTATTTCACCACTGGACGTTTTGCTGACCTCGCTAACGCTCGTGCTGGAACAACTTTCATTTTTATAGTTGGTAGACAAATACCTATTATCTACTTCTTTGTCACAATGTGATTATTATAACACCAAAAACAGTGCTATACTAGAGTCTAGTATAGCACTGCTTTTGTATGATTATTTTCATATGAAAAACTTTCCTATCTTGTTTCAGGCAACTGACATTGTCAGATTTATGAAATGTAAGTTTTTGATTATTTTTATGCAAAGTTGATAAAAGAGTATATTATACTCGTTCCATTGAAACACTCCTCACTACGCTCGTCGTGCCGCAAACCCACTCGTGCTACAGTACTATGCCCTCTTATTTAACTAGTATAATAATTACTAGTAACTAACTCGTGTCTTAATCAGTGATTATAATCTTAACAATTAAGGCGTTCTCTAATGCTCGCGGGTTAACATTTTTCCATTTTCTAATCGCTTTCATTAACACACTTGTTTTTTAAATAACTATTAAGTTGATGTTATGCCTGTTTCTGATATTTTCTAATTTCATATATTTATTGCATATTTCACCTTTCTTATCTCCTGTTTTTTATCGTTTTTATAATTTATTTCGATTAATATAAGTTTCAAGAATGTTAATATGATTCGTTTTTGTTTAAATCTTATTTTGTTTGAAATACGATTTCTTAAAGATTTGACTTCGAGTATATACTTTCTATACAATTTAGGCTTGCCATTATTGTGAAGATATATTAATTTATCTGTCAAAATGGCAAAACTACTATTATCAGGGCTAACAGTGTATGGAATTTTTCTTTTTTAATGTTTTTTTGCACTAGATTTTGGTGTTTTATATAATAACGAATAAAACAGGGGGTCATAATAAGTTTGTCATGATTGTTATTATGATTATTTATATAAGACGTATTTTAATAATTAATTATTCGTAGACTGCAATTAATTATTTAAAATCAGTACTCTTACTTATGATAGAAAAAACATTAAATAATCATTTGACAAATAATTCTTACACGAAGTGTAGAGTTTTTCACTAAACAAAGTAAATTTTTTGCATCAATTATTTTATAATAAGGATAATGGAAAATAAAATTTGATTACGCTATCAAAATGTTACAAGTTAAAGTAAAAATGCAAATTTAAAATATGCTCTTTGGGAAAATGCGTATAGTAAATAATACAAGGCGGGTCTTGCTATTTAAACTTGTCCTTTGTATTACTGCTAAATCGTAGACAATAATTTAAACTGGAATCTGTCTGGGCGCTGCAATAGATTATGCTCTCCAGAACACCTCAAGTAGATTTTCGCTGTACATTAAACTTTTGCTAAGACCTTAAGCTGCTTAACATTTCACCGTTGTGGATTTGGAGTTGAAAGCATCAGGTGACCGGTGACGTTATTATGTCTATATGGACTATTTTTAAGACATTTTGCCCGCGAAAGTTTTGTTCGAAATGTGTAGGAAGTATAGGAAAAATACGCTAATCGGATCGACATCTCGAAATTAGTTTATACTTGAACCGAACTCCAACAGAGACATTAAAATGTATGTAGTATAGAAGCTTCTAATACTTGAATTGTGAATGTTAACCTTTTATTTTTTCAGTGAATCCATCGATTTATTGTACTTTTCAAAAAGTATTTTTAATAAAAACTTTGAGCAATGGATATGAAATGTCTTTGGTTTTACTGCGAAAAGAAAATAATATAGGCAGCTTCCAATATTTTTTCTGTTTGTTGTTCTAATTCTAACCTGTGCAATCAAACTTATTAATGCACTTTTTATATTTAGAATAGAATATTTAACCGATTTATTGCTATTTTGTGTTTATAACTACATTTTACGGAGTTCGTGAAAAGGACAATTTTGCATGCATCTGCCAGTATTTAACAGGAACACTATAAGATATTAGGTTTGCTGTAACTTATAGAAAAAATAAAGTGGGGGTCTTCTATTGCGAGTTAAAACAATATAGTGGCCGTAGCATTTAGATGTATACATTTGATATAAGATTTTTTTAGATTTTTATTTTTCCAAAAACTTATATTTTTTGCATACTTAGAAGCTGCTCCTGTACTAACATTGACTTGGTATATGCCAACACACATAAAGAGGCTTATCATACATGCATTTTAAAAATTTCTAACTTTGAATGTTTCTTGTAACGTATAAGTAGAAAATATTTTGTAAAATAATTTCCTGGATAATAGATCGCGGTCGCTACTTCGACATTATGGCGCTGGCTAAGCATTTATGGCCAAGCTAGTATACATCACAGTCTGGCCCGTCAGGGCGAACTACCGAAGCTATAAATGCGAATACTGACCGTGTGTCGTATAATATGTTGGGATAATTATTTAATAATAAAAAATGTAACAATTAATAATTGTACATTTAATTTTTACGGCATTAAATAGTATTAGTAAATTTAGACGCATTATTTATCTAAACTTATCAAGCTTAGTAACAGTTCGTTTTAAAATACCTACCAAACGTCGTCAAGCGTGCCGTTAAGTGCTACTAGAGCAATATAATTTTTTTTAATATAAACACCGTGCAAAAGAGTTTTTATTTGTCGCTACCGACATAATGCACTGAGTAAAAAATCTGGTGTGATACACTCACACAACTTTCTTTTACAGTGATCTTATAATTAGTAAAAAATTTCATTTTTAATTTTTAACCATTTGTTAAAAATTTTCAAAAATTACAAATTCTACAAAAACGGTACAAAATCGAGTGTTAGTTGAAGAGACAAATTTTCTCTAGAATTTTAAGGTGAATTCAAAAATGTAATAATATACCGGGTGTTTTATTTAAAATAGGAGTTAATAAAAAAAATAGAAAAAAAAAACAAAAGAAACCCACTTTAGAAGTATTCAACTGGAAAATCACCTATCTCACATCAATACACATTAAAAATGTAATAAAAATGTAAAGTTTAAAAAAAATCGTTAGAGCCGTTTTTGAAAAAATCGAAAAAAACTGAAAAATCACAAGAGTAAACACTTACTTCCGGTTATGCGATTTTCTTCAAAAGCTTGCTGTCTCATCTACATAGTACACAAAACTTATATATGAAGTTTCAACGCTATACCTCTTTTCGTTTTTGAGATATTCTGTTCACAGACAGACAGACAGACACACAGACAGACAGACAGACAGACACACAGACAGACAGACAGACAGACACACACACACACACAGACACACAGACAGACCAATGAAAAAAAATATGTTTTTTGGGATCAGGGGACTCTAAAACGTGAAGATCCGTTGAAAACTCAATTTCAAATTTTTGGGGTGAATCTAATACTTCCTTTATAGTAAAAGGAAGTAAAAATAGACGGTTGTAAAATATAAAGCAGAATTTGTTTGACCATCAACACATCCCTGTTTAAATTTTCAACTCAGAATCGTTTATTAAATTGTAGTTGAAGGTACGTGAACTCAAGTTACTTATAGGTATATAAACTTCATCCAAGTTAGGAAGGCGAGACAGGTAAACAAACGCACGTGGTCGGCGAATATCACGTGATGGAAAGGCGTTCTGTGGTTGGCCGTTTCAAAGAGAAAGTTGAACATTGCTTTTACACTAGGGGAGAAATGAGCGTTGTTTTGTTGTGCGGTAATTTTTTACGGCAACATGCAACGGAGGTTTACGTAAAATGCGCACCGTGTGAAACTGGTTTAAGCAGAACTGAGAACTGTCAAAATCTTTGTTTACATGGCTCTTTTCAATGTTTTCAATGTAAAAATTTCGATAGTTTAGCTAAAGGTGTTAACAAAAATGTTTTTGGCATCAAACAAAAATTTTCTAAAATGTGTTTTTTACCAGGAACTTCGGGAACAATTTATTTTATTTATGTATGGCCTGGAAAGTTACGTACAATTTGAAATTAACATACGGAGTTAAGCATATTGTATAAAACAAACAGCTGTCATTTATATATTACACTAGCTTTTACCCGCGACTTCGTTCGCGTGAGGTTCGTTATTTGTGTATTAAATAATGTTCCGCCCCGCCCCGCCCCGTCTCGACCCTTCCCGTCCCGTCCCGCCCCTTTCCCTCCCGTCCAGTCCCGTCCCTTCCCGTCCCGTCCCGCCCCTCCTCTTCCATCCCATTCCCTCCCCTTCCATCCCATCTTTTTCCTTCCCTTTCCGTCCCGCCCGTCCCGCCCCGCCCCGCCCCGTCCCGCTTTGCCCCGTCCCGTCCCGTCCCGTTCCGTCCCTTCCCTTCCCGTCCAGTCCCGTCCCGCTCAGTCCCGTCCCGTCCAGTCCGTCCCGTTCCGTCCAGTCTAGTCCCGTCCCGTCCCGTTTCTTCCCTTATGTCATGTTCACCGTCTTGGACTTAAAAATAAATGCCATTTTCGCAATCAACGTCCCAATAAACCTCAATAACGACACCCATATCGATTTTTAGGCTTACTTACCCCATTTCACCCCCTAAGGGGTTGATTTTCGGAAAATCACGAAATACGTGTTTGCTTATTTGTTTTTAGGAGTACTCCTACGAAGTTTCAAGTCGAAATGTCTATTTAATATTATTTTTCCATACAAAATTGGAACCCCCATTTTACCCCTTTAGGGGTTGAATTTCGAAATATCCTTCCTTATTCCTTATATACGTCATAAAGGGAACCTCTGTGCAAAATTTCAGCTTTCTAGGTCCAAGGGTTTGGGCTGGGCGTTGATGAGTCAGTCAGTCAGGACTTTTAGAAATATATATAAGATTAATGAACAACAACAATGAAATTGTATATATACAGAATGTACTTAATGTTTGTAAATTTTGTATATAGCTAACGTATATTTAAAAATAATGTAAGCAACTGAATATTTGTAAATATAATCTTGCAGCTCGATCTAAAAACTTAGAAATTAAAAATAGCTTAAATAAAAGTCGTTTAAACAAATTTGAAGTTTGAATATGGTTTCAGGGAGATCATTAAGAAATCTAATGATCCAAGCTACTTCCATATAAAGTATTGTAAAATGTAGAACATATTACAGAAGACGGAATAAAACTAATTATAAGCAACTAATCGAAACGGTGTATAACTGAAAAATGATTTTTGAAATTGACATTCATGTATTAACTTCAAAACTATTTCAGTGAGGAAGTGTTTATCCTTTGATCACTGTGCACATAATAGAAATGTCCATTTATTTGTTGCGCAATTTGTCTAAAGCAGATGTATGCAAACCATTACAGTAATTATTAGTTTTGCAAGAAATGTGCCTGCAACATGTTGAAAATACGAAAATGATTGCCGCATAGTTGTAATGTGAACCACGCTTGTTTAAAACAGATTTCTTGATGTAGGTCTTTTTAATATAGTGTTTAAGTGGAATCGATTTGAAAGTCTTACAAAAACGCTTTGAATTAAACCACAAAATCATAATTAATAATGATTATGCGCCTAAAAAGATTGTTGCTGAAGATGTAATTTTATATACAAGACGATTCAGAACATCGTGTCATTCAAAGAAAACTTACTCTAACAGCCAGTCTTATAAAGGCCACTAATCTGACGTTAACTTTAATTGGCTGTTAAAGTAAACAAAAGCGCATCAAAACGATAGTACTTATGACTTTTTATTCATTAGTAAACAAATTTTGATGGGCGTTTGTTTATTTTAAGAGCGAATTAAAGTTAACGTCAGATTAGTGGCCTTTATAAGATGGGGTATAAGTGTTCTTTTTTCCAAATTATCAATTTGAATATTGATTGAAGAAACGATTATCTAATTATTTCTGCATAAAAAAATGTTAGCAAATGTTTATCTAAATTTGTTTTACTTTATACTTTTTCATTTAGCCTGGTTTTATTTTCCATTCTTGAAAGTGGCTCACCTTGTATAAAAATAGCAGATATACAGGGTGGCGCGCATAATTCGTCCGATGCAGTACGTGACTTAAGGAACACATGGAAATTAAGAGTAGTTAAGTAATAAAAATATTATCACGGGTCTTAAATAACTTGAGAACACCACATTGAAATACATATATAATACAAAACTACTCGTAGTCTTTTAGAGTCTAGATTCTTATGACCTGTTAAGGTTCTATGTGGTTCTAGTAGGCTTTGAATTTTGTATAGTTTTAAAGTGTAACAACTCGTTTGTTAAACAAATGCCAATCAAATGTAATTTTTCCATTTATAAATGTCAACATTACTATTCATAGAATGTCAAAAGTGGAGTGATCTAACCTATACGTATATTTTTCTACGACCACTACTAAAAGTAGGCCTTTTAGCGCTAGCTTTTTTCACTAAAAGTGACCTTTTATAATTTAACGTGTTAAAAGTGAAATCAGCTGTTTACTTTTAGCCCATGTGCTAACAGTAAACAGCTGGTGTGGAATTTAGCATTTTGAAGTGGAAGTGATGTTATAAAGTTATTCTATAGTTACTTCTTTCCTTAGAGGTAAAGTGTTTTTTAAATAATTAAAGCATTATGTAATGAATAAAGTCAGATGTGTACTATTTTAATTACCTTTGATAACTGACTTTGACAGCTACTAGCTGCAGAAACATTCACTTGCGCCTCTTTATTATGACTTAAATTATAACTGTCATAAATGCAAACCGTTGTTAAATCGACATTTATGGATTAATAACAGTAAATTTAAGGCCGTAGAAAAAATATTGTGTGCAAACTCGTGCATAAACGTCCACTTTTTGCACTTGTTGCACAAATAGCTATTATTGACAAATATCGACACGTTTATAACAATGTTATGAATAATCCCAGGCTACTCTGAATCACATAGAAAATGAACAGACTGTAGTTTTACATACAGGGTGGCATGTAGAACTATGGAAAACAAATGTTTGTTATTGCTTATTTGAAACGTGTGTTGATTGACCAAATTAAACAGTTTTATCGTAACGAGGAAAATAAACATTGTTAAACATTCCCATGTGGTATAAACACATGTTACGTTATTTTTTCAGTTTATTATTCAACCCTTTGCAAGGGCATTGCTTAACTGCAGTTCTCGTCATATTAGTATTTTTGACTTATTTCCGTGCCATTTTTAGATGTACGGCATTCACTCATGTTTAGTTGAGATTAGTGGCCTTCACTCCAAGTTATTCTTGAGTTCGTTCTATTTCTGTTCCGGAATCTGGAAATATTAAGTAATGGTTAGTAACTCTCGGCATTGCATTGTGTAAACTCGTCGAACTTCGTATTGTACTGACTACTGATAGTGTCAAGTTTGGGGATAATGCGGTTTTCCTTAATGCCGTAATGGCACCGCGATTATGAGGTTAGTTTAAAGAGCCGCACTGACGGAACCCTCTTCAATCTTAATTTAAAATGTTCATTGGAATGCCCCTTTAATCGTCAGTGATTCAAAAACGAGAGATTTGCGTCATTAAGCAATCACGCTCATGTTGCCCCACTGTACGAGTGTATTTCACGAATTGCATTGGAATTTTCAATCCGATTAACTTTCTTAGTCATGCTGCACGGTTTGCCTTGATTGTGACCTGCAAGCAGCTGCATTTAAAGGTAGTAAATGTTGGGTGCGTAATTGCAGAATCAGTCGAAAGGAAAGCTGCTTGTGCGACAGTTCAGAGATAACGTGTAGTGCATCTTGTCTGCGTAGATAACAGATAAGCCGAGGACAATGGGCCATGCTGCCTTTGTTAATGGAAGCGTTTACATTCTCATTAAACACTATTAAGTTATTAGCGGGTCGACGCAAAGATTGATTTGGTATTTAAAATTTACGTGTTGAGGTAATGCTTTCTTACCAGCGTTGTTCGTGTGCTCGAACAGTACTTTGCGCTGCTGTTTCGTGAAAGGTCCCTTCACTTTCGATAATTTGCAAGGTTAACGTTTAATTTTGTTGATTTTAAAGACTGCCTTTATATATCAATTCTAATTTGGCGGTTAAAAAATACGTATCAAAGCATTCAATATTGTCAGTCCATTTAATTAATTTTTTTTAAATTTACTGATACTCTTGCTTTTTTGCAGGAAGCGAATGTGACATAAATATGGATTCTAGCGACGCCGACTACGACTCCGACTGGCCATGTGCTCCTCCTCTTGTACCTTTATCACCATATACTCCAGATCCAGATGATAGAATGACAGTTCAGGACATGATCGCTCAGAGGTAATTCAGATATTTATTACAGCGCTGTATTCAATTTTTCATGTGGTTGAATACAATTGCGACATCACTCGCCATGTCAACATTGGAAGTTGGATGTAACGACGATAGGAAATAAAAATGGCGTCTATCTGTTATCCATTTAAGTACCTTCAAAATAAAAATTTGAAAACTGTACTAATTTACAGCTTATAATTTAGATGAAATACTAAACAGTTTCGCGGTAATGGTAATGTTTGTCCCTCATGATTTTTTTGTATTAGAACTTCGACCAGCGCGATTAAAAACGTGGTAATATACGTCACATCTGTTGAACAAACCAAGATATTGTTATATGAGTGATTAATTAAATGTATTACTTACAAAGATTAAAACAATTAATTTTTGAACCGGCAAGAGACATACATTTTCATTTTTGCAAATTATTAAACTAATCATTTGCAAAACTGAAAATGTCTGCCTTTTCTCCGTCAAAAAGTTAATTGTTTTAATTTTTATGTGACGCATATTACCGCTGTTTTACCTGTCCAAAAGTTTATTTGTATGTGGCGGCGTATATTACCATGTTTTATCACATGTTTAAGATCGATTGCATGAAATCATATAGGACAAAAAAATGTTAGGAACCATTCCACGTTTAATTAACAAAGGAACTTTTGCAAAATTTATGTAAACCTAAATCAATGTAAATTTAAAAAAATAGAATAATGTTTTTAAACCGTTGTAAATTTAATAGATAATAATAATACCAGTTTGATTATGAGCATCCTAACGAAACGAGTTTGATTGAGAGAACGAGGATCTTCATCAACAAATTGTGGTCCAATGTTTTCTTTGTTTTATAAAAGAGTGCGGTTATCTATCTATAACCGTACTGAGCGCGGTAATATGCATTACCTCACTGAGTGCAGCATGGAGCTTTTAATGATATTCAAATTAATTTAGTAAATAGTCTATAACAACAACAATGAAGATAAAATCATTAACGTCACAATAGCGAAAACCATAACCAACACTTTTAATTTCTGAATAAGCTATACAGGGTGTTCCAAAATCACTGGAGGAGCTTGTAATGGTGAATTTATTGTAACATTCTGAGACAAATATCTTATCACGATTATGTCGAGACTTCAATCGTTTTCAAGCTGCTAAAGTTTTGCAAAAAATCTGGTGTGCGAGGTTAACGATTTATTAAATTTATAAAATTTGACATTTTGGACACAACTCAACAAGAGCTTTTATTTGAGAAATAAATGTTCAAAATGGCCCCCTTCCATTTGCAAACAAAGACGTGCTCGTCGGCTTAAATCCAACGCCGTTCTTTGCATCATTTGTGACGTAACCGTTGCTAATGTCTCGGTAGTTTTGTTCTCTAGCTCCTCCAGCGTGTGAATAATCTCCCTATAAACATATTGTTTTATATAGCCCCAAAGAAAATAATCAAACGAGGATAAGTCGAGCGATCTGGCAGGCCAGTTTACAGAGCCATCACATCATATCCACTTATTTGGATAGGTTATGTTTAAAATTGCTTTTGAATGCATTGCAAAATGTGGTGGAGCACCGTTGTGTTGAATCCACATGTTGCGATGTAACAACAATTCTGGTAGGTATTTGGTTGAAAAGGTACCATAGATTTGTCCGTTCAAACAATTTTGAAATTCAAAGAGTCTAACCTGCAGAAATGACTTATATATCACGAAATTTCTCGAAATAAACATCTTGCAATTTAAAAAAAGTTCTTTGGTGTTATGTTATTAATTTTGTAGTTTTGTTTATTCTAACGGTGTGATAAAAAAAGCTCCCAGTTTAAAAAATAAAGGTACTATAGCTGCCAGTAGTTAATTTAGCTTTGTTAAATAAAGTCAATTAAAAAAAACAACTTATTTTTATTTGAACTGAAGAGACATTTTATGAAACGGATTTAGTCAGAACTAGTAATATTTTAAAGATAAATTCGGCAAAATGTCAAAACAAACAGAATATTTGTACTGTGATTTTAACAAAACATTCATAATAATGTTCGATTTGGTTCAAAACTAGAGTTGATTGTTCGTAATTTGAAACATTGTCTTTTCTCTATGTACGACATTTCCGTTTACACCCCGTATATTATTCTATGCATCTTAAGTTTAACATTTGTTATTATTTACGGTACTTAATTAATACTTTTAACTTTTTGAGTGCTTAATTCAGAGACATCATATATGATTAAAAACCACGTGGCCAGTAACATTTAGGGATTGAGTGAATTTGATGTTCTAATGTTGCATGCACGCACTGATTTGACATTTCCAAGCATTGACATTGTAAAAATTTTATTATTTTTATTTTTTTCTTCGATATAAATGAAGGAAAATATGATTCTTACATTGCGGTATTCAACAAAATTCATGGAGTCTGAAAATAGATAAAAGTTGCATTTGAAAAAAAAGTTGACTATCATTGCTCAGAGATATTTTGAATTGAAAAATATTGTTTACTGTCAGATTTTAGCGAGATTTGAACCATTTAATTTGATGATTGCATTTTGAAAATCAAATGATAAATAATGATCCTACAGCCACTCCACTGCTACTGTTAAATTTAGTATTCTAAACATTGTTGCCATGTTAAATGAGTTGATTATATTATGTGGTCTTTAACATCTTTTTCAATGTTTTTGTATATTCAAATAATTTTCATTTAATGCTTAATATATTACTATTAAATAAAAATAACCAACCGCCACTTTATGTAAGGAGGTATAGTTTGACCATCCAAATCTTGTTTTTTATTTTTAAGGTTATATGTCAAATTTATTTATTTCTATGCACTCTTCGTGGAAATATATAAAATATAATACAACCCTACATTAATTATCAGGTACGTATTGGTTAAAAAATGCAAAAGTTATATCTTGACCTGTAAAATTTTGCAATTATTTGTTTATCAGCATCACTTAATCGCACGAGTCGCTTGTTGACATCTTGTTCCTCAATTTCTAAAACTTCTTGCATATGATCGTCTTTGTCAGTTTCCAAAATGGATTGTGAAGGCACCACCTGGGGTTAGATGGAAGAGCAGACGTATGCTAATTACGTTTGATTTAATCATTATATGTAGAATACAACTAGCATATGTACTGAATCTCGCCCTAACTATAAATCTCAATTCTTTTTTAATGTATTTCGAGTATAGTAATAAAGACATTTATTATTATTATTATTTCAAATTAAACAGCAAAATATTCAATTCTCAATAAAATTGAAAACTGTAAAAACAGATTAAGGTACCTGCGGTATATATGGCCCAGCGGGTAATATAGCCCGAAGTCTAGATTGAACACATTATGCCATCTATCGACAAGCTGTCAAATTTAAATAGTTACTTACCATGTCACATAACTGCCCCAACAATTTCCCGCCATACCCGCCCACTCGTTTGTATGTAGCAGCCTGCTCAGTTTTAAGTACGCTGATGAGGAGTGATTTTGTAATTTTCCTGATTATTTCTACATCTTTTCTACACCACATCAGAATTACCAAGGGCTTCATGTCCCATAAGAAGTATTGGTCAATTGGTAGGGTATTTGTGCATGCAGTAATGAATGGGTTCTACAAAGGGGTACCCCCGCTGGAAGCCACCCTTTTGTTAGGTTAGCATTTCGGTAAATATGGCCCGTTTTATTGGCAGGTTATATGGCCCACGGGCCAACCAACAAAACGCTATTGGAAAGTCTTCCTCTGACAAAATCGTGGAGGAATATTGGTTTTGCTCAGCTTGTGAGCAGGAGGAGCAACTGGACATGAGGTAATGCGAAAATGTAAATGTTGGTACCATGAAGTATGTGTTGGTCTTACAACTGACGAGGACTAAGCTTTCAAATGTTGTTAATTATACCACACTGAATGTCACTTTATGTTTTATATGTGTATTTACTTATCAACTTTGCTTTACAAAAATATACACTCCATATTTTACATTTTACTTGCATTTTAGCCTATGGGCCGTATAACCCGACTAGGTGGATAATATGGCCCAAATGCATTGTTTCAGTTTCCTATTTATATTTCGTATAATTTTGATTTTGAATGAATAAAACTTATTTGTATAATAGATTAATGTTTACTCTTCAATTTGACATAAAATCCATTCACATAAATAATATGGCCTACAGGTGACAAGCAATTTGGCCTTAGGTGGGCCATATATGCCGCAGGTACCTTAATTACAAAAGAGCGCTCGCGGGAGGGTATTGCAATGGTTAATCATTTTGATCTTTCAAAATAATTTTTTCATAACACCTACTTGTTATCTGTCAATAACAGAACTGTCAACCTGAGTGAAAAGTTCCCCACAACAGCCATGGCTGTTATACACTTAACAGCCTAGGTCGTTAAGAAATAACAAACAGTAACATTTTAACATTGGCAATACTGAAATGTATGGTTGGTGACACTGTAAGTCTCTGTCAAATTTGAGGTTAGCAGGTTAGGTTTTGTGTCAGTCTGTGTCAAAACTGACGCAAAACTTAACCTGCTAACATCGAATTTGACATAGACTTACAGTGTCACTAACTCGGATAAATTCATTAGCCTCGGTCACAAATTCATCCTTGTTTGTTAGATGCTTACTAACGGCCTTATGTCATTAATAACTATTTTGAATTTTCCAACCAATACGTACCTGATAATTAACGTAGGGTTATTTGATGCTTCATACAGATTGGTAGAAGCTAGTGCAAACATAGGAACATGCAAGACAATTGCTCTTTTTGCACCACAATAAACTTTGATCTGTTTTTAAATGCAGAATTCTTCCGTTTAGCAACGAAACGAAATAATTTATGCTGTTTTTTCATAAAATCTTTCTCATTTGTCCCAAAAATACGCATTTTTTGTTTAGTGAAACAGGTAATCGTTTTTATGCTCTTATTCTTTTACTACAAAAAGTCACAATTTTATGCATTCAAATTAGTGAAAACTCAATTGCCATTCAAGTTCCTATCTTCACCTACTTTACAGTATAGTACATCAAAGTCCTTGCTGTGAAAACTCAATTTTCATGCATGTCCCTGTGTATACACAAGCTGCCACCAATTGGTATACAATTCCACGAAGAGCGCATGGGAATAAACATATTTGACATATAACCTCAAAATAAAAAACGAGCTTCGGATGGTCTAGCTATACATAGTAACTCATATAGTGGTCTCAAGCATGGAAAATATTCTCGGGAGACGATCACTCAACCATACACAGTAACCAGTTAACTTTTTAACACCATCATGAAGTTGTCTATCTTAGGGCCGATTCTACAATACAAGTATATACTTAGAATAAGCTATCCGAGGTATAATTGTCATAGTTTTCTTTGTTACAATAATCATTCTAGGGTATTTATCCCCGGATAACTTTATCCTTGGATTGTAGAACCGGCCCTTAGTGAGTCATCCAATGCAAAAAAATTTAATTATTGCACAGGGATATAATATTAACATATTTATAAGCATAACACCTGTTTTTAATGTAATTATGTTCTTTTACTAACTCAATCTCAATTAAAATTATGTAACAGTAATCATCACGTGATTGTTTCATTTGGGAGAAGTTCTCAGATGTGCATTGAAAATAGACTGTATTATATAGACCATTATAATTATACCGGGTATCTTAAAATGAATTACATCTAGTATGCTTTGAATTTCCCATAATGCAATCTAAAATTTACTTGAAATTGGCAAGACTGTAAGTCTATGTCAAATTCGAGGTAAGTTAGGTTTGCGCCAGTCTGTGTCAAAAGTGACGCAAAACCTAACCTACTAACCTTGAATTTGACATAGACTTACAGTCTTGCCAATTTCAAGTAAAATTTTAGATTGCATTATGAGAAATTCAAAGCATACTAGATGTAATTCATTTTAAGACACCCGGTATTAATTATAAATAAGCAGAACTATTAAAAGTAGAATTTTATTCAATGCAAGTCTTTCTCTAGGTATTTGTAAAAATATTTCGATATTAGCCATTTTTAAGCGAGACTTAGATAATTTTATTTAGTTTTTAAAGCTATTTGGAATACTACATTGTTTAAATTAATCTCTAGCAATGTTGCTCAAAGAGGAGGCCGAGTTCCTGCAATGGGGATATTAACACGATAAAGGCCAGTGGCTGACTCATATAGAGCTGTGTTGTGAAATTAGGATGTTGTAATGTAATTGTGGCTAAGAAACACGTGTTGTTTACTAGAATGGCGCTCGGGCATGCAATTAATGGAATCCTTATGTCACCTGCGACGTCTATCAG
Organism: Agriotes lineatus; assembly: GCA_940337035.1. NCBI lineage: Eukaryota > Metazoa > Arthropoda > Insecta > Coleoptera > Elateridae > Agriotes > Agriotes lineatus. The sequence continues at coordinate 71,888,357 of OW679197.1, read as the reverse complement.
CATTATGCGCAAGTAGGGACGAAGAGGTAGAAAACTGGAAGAAAGCTGTTTGGGGCAAATAACTTGTGTGTGTGTGACACTGATATAACTGTGTGCGTACCAGTAACAACTAGATTACTATCATTTTATATGGAAAATGGACGCCGTGCGGCGTTCAGTGATACTGATAGATACAATTGAGGATGCCGGACAGCGTTCCGTCTCATTTGACGTTCAGTAATATTACGTTGATCAGCGTTAGTGTCCTTCAACGTGTTAACAGTAAGGTTTGTAACAACAACAATGCTACCATGTGGACATGTGGAACTACATATTTAATTTGAAATTTATTTAATTGACATTTAATACATTCGCGTAATATTATTACAGAGAAAAAAATATACTGCACTGATTGACTACACTGCAATATGAGTTGCATATGTAATTATTTGATATTTTTATATGACATGTATGGCTGTACAAATTCTTATTTAAAATGAATTCAAGTACTTCATTTGCCCTTTAATATGAATTGTTAATATTAAGTTATTAAATATTTTTAGCTCAGTAGAACATGATTACTCTCAAAAAACAGGTCGGTTCATGCAATATCAAGACTGTTATTACTCCTCAAAAATCATTTGTTTAATGAAAACTTATGTCAAATGTTTGTGGCAATTTCTATGAACGTCAGTGTCACCTCTTTATGTACGTGGAATATCAAGTACAAATACTTCTCTGTTACACTACCTGTTCTTCAATAAACATGAAATAGTAAGCAGTTTCTTTTAATTACCTCACTTCACTCTTTTACTGTTTATTTTAGTTTGATCAATAAATACCTGTAGCTGTAACTCGTCCACAGAACTTGATCCGCCTTTCAATGATCCAACTGCACACCAACTGCTTACAGAAATTCCCCAAGCTGCAGACTAACCTAGTATAGACTCAGTCAACTGTCAGGAACCACAAACACCCTCTAGAACAGAGATGAGCAACCTGCGGCCTACCACACTTTCTCGTGCAGCCCTTCAAAGATTTACATTTTGACTTTTAAAAATTCTTACAGTGTCCCGCAACCTCATTGTACCCCTAGGCGCGTTAACTTAATTTTTGGAAATGATGCTGACATGATAGATAGGCACTGATGCCATCATTCAAAAATTACGCATCGCATTTCTTGGTATGAAATAGAGATGTGTCGATTTGATTGGACTCTGTACAAAGGAACGGATACGGGTCAGGATCTATTTGGATCGAATCCAAGTTTCCAGTTCGGATTTGTTCCATTGGCATCTTTGTAGGTGCTCAATTGGAGTTTGAAACATAAAAACATACCGAATTACCAACTGCGTGATTACTGACAAAAACCAAGATGTAATATAAATTGTCTGATATCAAATCAACTGCTTACTTATGTTTTTATTCTTTGCAATTTGTAACACAGGACTTTTAGGTTCTTAGTTAGTACATATTAACATTTTTTTCACCATTTAATATAGAAGTGGAAACAGTTCTGGATTAGTTACAAATGGAATTAATAGATTTACAAAAACGACACGGATTTAAGAAATAAATTTCAAAATGTTAACATGAATTTAGAAAAATTCCCACGATTCACATGCAAAGCAAATAATTACACTTTTGGAAGCATCTATCTTTGCAAAAAATTATTTTCCGTAATGAAAATAATTAAAAGCGATCACCGATCAAGATTAATGATGTACGGTTAGAAAGCTGCGTGCAAGATGCTGTGTCATCTATATCTGCAAATCTAGACGAATTGAAGCAATGTCAATTTTCTCATTAAATAATCTTTTTCCACATACCGGGTGTCCTAAAAGTCTGAAAACAGCTTGAATATCTCGAAAAATATGCTTTGGATTGGGACCTAAAAAACACGCATTTGATATTTTTTTTTTAATCTATCAAATTATATTAAAATTGACCCCCCACCCCACGCGTTGGTGGGGCGGGGGCAACTTTAAAATCTTAAATAGGAACTCCCACTTTTGATTACAGATTCCAATTCTACCCTAAAAACTACGTAAGTTTTGTCAGAAATTTTTTTTACTCTTGATAGATGGCGCTGAAATCGCAAAAACTGACATTTTTCGCTATTTTCGAGAAACGTACAGTCGTGTTCAAATAAATATGGGATAATGTTTTTTCTCATATGTAGGTTCAGTTAAGAATTGAAGAATAACCCCATGATTTCTTGCTATCAGAAAGAGTTACATTAAACTTTAACAGGTAATGAAATCTGTAACTCTTTCTGATAAGAGGAAATCCATGGAGATATTCTTCAATTCTTAACTCAAGCATGTGAAGATACCGACGCTTCCCTGAATGATCCCGGAGGTAGTCCCATGATACCCAAGATGGTTTTTAAGGAATCCATGATATCGGGGCATACCCGAAGTGGATGCTTTTGATTCACACATTTGGCATAAACCAGGAACAACAACATGGACGTAGTAGTTTTCTGTTCCCTTCGGGGTGCTGGATTTAGGTGAGTCCTCTCGCCTTTCGTTATCGGGCGAAAAATGTGAGTTTTTGTGATTTCGGCTCCATCTATCAAGAGATTGAATTGTTCAGACAAAAATACGTAGTTTTTAGCGTAGAATGCGAATCTGCAATCAAAAGTGGGGTTTCTATTAAGATTAAGTGGGGTGGGGGGTCAATTTCGGTATCATTTGATAGCTTTTAGATCACACAGTATATCTTTCGCCGTTTTTTAAATAGTATTTCTATTAATGAGTCTTTTATTTCTGTAATTTTTTATTCTAGGTTTATTTTGTAATAAAGAGATAAGTTGAGTTCATCATTCAGTGTTTGTATTATCATAAGTTTTGTTACATGTGGCCCGCACAACATTTTTAAATTTGTAGCTGGCCCGTTGTAAAAAAAGGTTGCTCATCTCTGCTCTAGAATGTCAGCAAACACGAACCCCTTCAAGATCCACCAGTAGTAAATAAAACGTCGACGCCGACAAACCAAATAATGTGAACCTTAATCTGGTGCAATTCACAAAACTTCACTCAAATAAGTACAAGTCACAAGATGTCACTGCAATAAGAATCTCAGCAAAGTATAATAATATTAGATGAAAAATCCTTTCCAATTCACAATATGTCCATTCCAAAAACCAGATGCGACCTACTTCCATCGAAGGCATCTCACGCTATCCAATTTACATGATGTAACTAATCAACAATAACCTAAGTTCCACATCCAATTTCAGAAATTACTTCAATGCCTGTAGTATTTCAAATTATGGTCCTGCTACCATACACGTCTTCTCTATATCTTCATTATACAATCTTCTTGTTTTTTAAATTCACTTTATTTTCGTTCTTGACAATTTTGCATCAATAACACCCTTTCATATACCAGACAGATCAACAAAATCACATTATTAAAGGGTTTATTTCAAAATTTCAGCCTTTTTACAAATTTATTTGTGTAGGTACATAATAGTATATTATATACCAAGGGACAAAAGTGCATCATTTGATCCTGTGAGTGAAGTTTATTGCCCGAGACGAAGTCGATGGCAATAATCACTCAAGGCATCAAAGGCACTTTGGTCCCCAGGTATATACGCTATTTTTTGCACTCCCGGATTACAAATCATGAACTAAATCTGATTTGGCTGGTTTTAAAATTTATAGGTTCGATTCGAAAAAATGGATGGCTTAAAAAATGTGGATGAGTAACTAAAGTAATGTTGTAAATAATGTCATTTTGAAGGACCAAAGTTCCACTTTTGATTCCTGAGGAATTCAATCAAAATTTAATCTCTCAGGGATTAAAAGCGGCACTTTGGTCCCTCAAAATGATGCCTAAAGTAGGTCGTTTAGTCCCGGGAGTGCAAAAAATTAATATCTCCCTAGTGATATCTTTTTGCATATTTTTTACAGTTCAACACTCTTTATAATTTATTATCACAGTAAGTAACACCCGCTATATTGAATAACATTTCTCAAATAAGTATTTGCTGTCATTCTTCCACTCTATTTGAGGGAACTTAAATCATGTTAGAACGCTTCTGTTTCTTATTTTTCATTGTCCAACTGAATTCAAGTGTGATTCCATTATTTAAAAAATACATGTTAATAATTCTGATATCCTTTTATTATACCCAATTCATCTTTGTAAATTTAATAATGAAATATTTTAATAATTTTTTTTAATATAGTAATATCAAACCCTTGTCTTGTATTAATAAAAGAACTTATTAATAAAAGAACTTAACCTTCTTACCATTACAATACACACAAATATTGGCGCATTAAGTAATGTCAATACCCAATTTTTCAAGTTTTATTTATACCTAAAAATCAAATTATTAATATTTCAAGCTAAAAAGTTTAAAGGTTTTTTGAAGGGTTTAAGATTCCTTTGTTTTTATACATGAGTATACAGGACTGAATTGGTTTTATAGATACCATTACATGCCTTACCACATAATTACAAACAACTTTTACTGTAACCGTACATATAATGGGTGTCCAAATTTGAGGTTGGATTTTAATTCGTTAATAAAATGCGCAAATAATTTGAAAATCTAAGATATTTTAATGAGAACTTAAAGCATATACGTAACGATTAAACATGGAAGATAATGGGCCGGTTGCAGAAAGCAATGTTAAGTCTGGTGTTAGCTAACATCGCGTCAAAGTGAACAAAATCGCATCAAATTTTGTTTACTAATGTATTAGTTACCATAAGCATTTGAGATTTGATTCGTTTTTGTTCACTTTGACGTCGCGTTAGCTAACACCAGACTTAACGTTGCTTTCTGCAACCGGCCCAATATCAGATAAATGCCCTCCTCGGCTCGTCTGACATGAAACCATTCTTTTTCAAATCTTCAACGACATTTACACTTAAACGAGGGTCTATGTCACCAATTACGTGTGTAATTTTGGCCTTTAGGTCTGTAATTGTCTGTAGACTATTGGCATAGGCTTTGCTTTTTACATAACTCCAGAGGAAATAATTCAAAGGCGTCAATTCGCAAGATTTTGACGGCCAGTTGATGTCACCATATCGAGAGATAAGTCTGAACTTTGATTGCAGTAAAGTTCTTATTTCATGCGCTGTGTGACATGTGGCACCATCTTGTTGAAACCACATGTTACGCAAGGCCAATAGCGCGAACTTTTCTTGCAGTTTCTGCAAAACTTTCCCCATATCTGTAATGAGTTTTTACAATAAATATGCGTTGCTGAACCATGAACCGCTCCATAACTTAAATAACTTAAATGTGTCAAAATGACAACTATAAAATATTAGCGCTGTATGTTTGACAGAAAGCAAATGCCCCAAAATTCAAATCCAACCTCAAATTTGGACACCCATTAGTTACCATACAATGAATATTTTTATCGTTCGACATCTACACGATTACATACGATTTTCTTAATGATACGTTCGATAGTTGACTTTACTAGCAGTATATTGGACTGAAATTTTATACACTACCTCATAAGTAACCTATATACATTTCTGTAATTGATTTGACTAATGGGAGATATAGAATTATTTTTAAATAAAATACCTGCTTTCCATCTTCCAACTGTGGTGTAAATTAAAATTAAATCTATTTAAATTATTTCAGATTTCCTGATATCAGAACTTCATCAGATATAACTCCGGACGAAGAGTTATGTAGAATGTCTTCCTATGACAATGTAGAGGATCGGAGGGTACCCAGAGCACCACCTTCTGAAATCAGTGAGCTTACAGAATTCTCAGATCCTTGGACAGAAGTTAGTCAAGGAATGTCAACTGTTGAGGTCTGTTTGTACTAACGTTAACAGTGCAAAATGTTAATTTCCCTTTCTATTCAGACTGATGATACCTTATCTGAAAACTGTAATCCTCCACCCAGGGTAGCTTCAATAAACAGATCAAAGAGCTTCAAGGACAGACTAGATCCTTTGCTTTGTAAGTAATATTTTAAAATTGTCTATTTAATTTTGATAAATGTTTTTATTTGAAATCGGCATTAAAGTACCTCGAAATCATTTTACGACATTTTTGTAGGTGGCGAGGTGACAGATAAACGTCAACCAACGTTAACATAACCTACAAATGTTGGTTAAAATGTTGTAATTTCACGACTTCTCGATTTCAAATAAAACATAGTGTACTCCTCAGCACTGAAGTTCCTTTTTATTCCTCATGTGGTTTATTTGCCTTGGCCCTGTGGGCCTCGGCAACTAAATCCACATTCGTGATAAAAAGCTGAACTTCAGTGCCTTGGTATACAAACTACTATTAGTTAAATTTGTATGCAGTGAAAGTAAAAACTAAGAAAGTGGAAGTATGAGTGTTTAATGCATTTGTTTAATCATAAGAAAATGAGTATTCTGCCAATAAAGTATTATTATTAGAGAGTCAATTTTATTTTAATTAGGTACCATAATATTTGCTTTGTAAGCTTATACTTTGGGGCTAGGCGAAGCTGACAATAGATGAACATTGCTTAAGTAAACAGTATTTATTAGTAGCTTTTATAATTTATTGATTGATGATTTTATAGACGCTTCACGATTTTGATTTTACATTTTTCTTAAACATTTTTTACTGAAACTGCTGGTTTTTAGAAGCAGTGAGGTTAGAGGATCAGGTAGACTAAACTGAAAGTTCTGTTTATGACTTATATAGCGAAGAAAGATCATAAATATATGAACAAAAAATTGTTCTATGGAAAAAGACCATTTATCAGAGGCGGAGGGTGAAATTTTGGTATAGCGACTTTGACACAGACTAACGGCGCAGTAATGCGAATATGGAATGCTCCTCAATTGGGATTTTTGCAATGTAAAGAATTGACTGCAAATTAATGCGTATTTAATTAATCGATTTTATTTCATTTGAAATTTATAAGTAGATATTTCACTGCAACGGTTTGATAACTGCTTGTAGTCTAATATCTTAGTATTAATTTAAAACTTACCTCAATAAATCTGATATAGAAACTCTAACTCTGTTAAAACATTAAAAAATATTCCACATATATGTTAAAATTCCCTTGAGCTTTGATACAATAATAAAGTATGAGGAAATACCCTTGAATAAATTATTCATCTTTTAAATGTTTATAAACTGCTGTTCCTCTAACTGATAAGTGCAAGAAAGTTTTTATTTTAATAGTAAGTAATCTGTTTGAAAATATTATTGATACGTGTTTATATACAACATTTTAAAAAGGTAGTTCAAATGGGTCATTTTAGAAATATTTTGGAACTGTGCAAGATAGCTTTTATCAAATTCGGTCGCTTCTTACATCAAAACATTACGAGATTTGTGCGGTTTTGTGCATGTACGTATGTATACTTCCTTCTGATAAGGATTCTTCCTTGTCTGTAGATCTCGTCTTTGTTAATCAGTAGTCAGTGTGAACTGTGTTGGACTGCAACATCACATTTATCTAGTTATAATGGGTGTTCTTAAATTTGCAGCTGCTCCTCGCTTACAAGCGTTACGAAACAGGGAACATGGATGTAGAACGGTTGGAACTGCTATAAGACAGTATGCACTTGACCTCGCTCAGGATAAGAGCACGACTTTTGCTCAAAATATCGATAATTTCATAGCATGCACATGTGAATCGAAAGAAACAAATCCACAGGTATTTTGTTTTTTTTTATATTGTAGAATGGCTTTTTCTAAATGACGTATTTCTTCTAGGTGGTGATGAGAAATATGCGGCAGTTTATGTCAGGAATGAAGAATTATTTAGTTAAACATGGAGAAAAGGGATTCGACAAAGAAGTAGAGAGGGAAAGGAATCATGTAGGCTCCCTAGTTTTGATACTAGGAGTTATTATTACTATTATTTTAATTTTCAGTTGAAATCTACCGAGTTTTTAAATTTGGATGCAATTTTGGAAGGCGTTTTGCATCGATTAGTAGTAAGACCCCTCAAAAGTCATTTACAGAAATTATTTGTTGACCATTATACAAAAACTGGTGCAATTAGGCTTCTCGCTGATAACATACAATACGCTAGCACAAGGCCTATTTCAGAATTAGCTATAAAGGTAAGTTCTCACTTAATCTTTACATAATTTCTGCAATTTATCTTTGATCATTGTAGCCTAAAATTATGCTTCCATCGGAGAGTGCTCTTCAAACAATATCACACTATTTAGTTCGATTGCAAGCTGCCGATTCTCCGTTAGAAAAACTAGAATACCTATTAGCTGCTATAGCCACAATTTTCAATTCTGTAAGTACACATTGTTCAGTACTTCTTGAAGTACTCACAGAAACATTTCAGGTAAAAACGAGTCAATTATCAGGGTCTGGAAGGTCCTTAACGTTAGGTGCTGACGATTTCTTGCCATTATTTGTGTGGGTTTTAGTCAAAACAAACTTCGTAGCGGCTGAAATTGAAGCTGAATACATGTGGGGTAAGGAAAATATTTATATTGCAACCTCAAGTTTTATCCCACTTGTTTTTAGGATTGTTACATCCTTCTCTGCTTTCCGGTGAAGGTGGTTATTACCTTACAACCCTCTCTTCAGCTGTGCACGTACTTAAGAATTTCAAAGAAAGTAACGAGGAAAACGCCAAAAATCACCTGAAACCTGATGTTAGTATAACCGTAAATGTGGTAATGTAAAATTCTAAATCTGTGGTTTTAGTCTGTATTAAAAGTAGTAGTTCCTGACGAGCTGCATGGCTCCATTTTAACGAAAACACTACCGGCACGACCGCATATGACAACCAAAGAAGTGTGCAAGATTATTGCACATAAGGCTAGGATTACAAACCCTCAGGACTATGCCCTTTACAGGCTAGTGGACGGAGAAGGTAAGGTTTTTAATTATTGAGAATGTAGGTGTGATGCATTTTTGTTCTAGATTAACGTTTGGAAAGTAGTAGTAATTACATTAATGTTTAACAGTTTGCTTTTTATATAATTAACAGTTGCAGAGTTGGATGTTTTAATTGCGACTATATTACTGTAAGGATTGGTGATCAGGGAAATTATTTAATAATTAATTTTGCAAGTATGTAGCTAGTATAATTCGATACCTGCGAATTCAGTTTAAAATAATCACTAAAACATAGTGCAAAATATACAGTGTGTCCCAGGATTGATGTTACAAGGGGTGAGATGGTCTAAAAATTTTTGAATTTTATTTTAAGGTTTTGGGATTCGGTCCTGCTTGGTTTGAAAAGAATTTTAAGAATATTTTCAGTTTTTGAAAAACAAGTAGGCCTTGACAGGAAAGCAAAAACTATTTTATTTTCAGGTAAACTACCCTTTCTGTTCATGATACGGCAAAATTCTATTAAGGAAAGTTGTTCATAATGATAAATTATGGCCCTATACAAAATTACAGAAAGATCTATCGACTTATAAAAAACCGTTAATTTTTAGATAATTGTATGTTATTTTCAGGTAAACTACCCTCTTTGTTCATGATACGGCAAAATTCTATTAAGGAAAGTTGTTCATAATGATAAATTATGGCCCTATACAAAATTACAGAAAGATCTGTCGACTTATAAAAAACCTTTAATTTTTAGATAATTGTATGTTATTTTCAGTTAAACTACCCTTTCTGTTCATGATACGGCCAAATTCTATTAAGGAAAGTTGTTCATAATGATAAATTATGGCGCTATACAAAATTACAGAAAGATCTGTCGACTTATAAAAAACCGTTAATTTTTAGATAATTGTATGTTATTTTCAGGTAAACTACCCTTTCTGTTCATGATACGGCAAAATTCTATTAAGGAAAGTTGTTGATAATGATAAATTATAGCCCTATACAAAATTACAGAAAGATCTGTCGACTTATAAAAAACCGTTAATTGTTTGTTTGTTTGTTTGTTAATGGACAAGGTCTAGGCATGCAGAGTACCAGGTACCTTAGACACCGACTGCTTTGGTCATATGGTCAAAGTCCTACTTAGAATTTTGCCGAGACTAAGGAGTTCCAACCTTAGCAAGGGATCTTTTACATGCTACACATCGTAGTAACATGGGACCCACGGCTTTACATCACTTCCGAATGATGGCATTCTGTAGAAGCTTTCATCTGCATTTTTTTATTTTTGAAAACCCCACCGGGACCGGGAATCGAACTCGCGACCCTTAGATCAGTAGTCAGGATGCTTACCACTGAGCTACCGACCCCGGCTTTTAGATAATTGTATGTTATTTTCAGGTAAACTACTCTTTTTGTTTATGATACGGTAAAATTTTATTAATAAAAGTTGTTTATAAAGAGAAATTATGACCCTATACAAAATTTCAGAAGGATCTGTTGACTTAGATTAAAACGTGATTTTTTAGATTAAACAAATTGCATTTATTAAAAATGACGGTTAAATCTAAGTCGACAGATCTTTCTGAAATTTTGTATAGCGCCATAATTTCTCATTTTGAACAACTTTTCTTCATACAATTTTGCCGTATCATGAACAAAAAGGGTAGTTTACCTGAAAATAAAATAAAATAATTTAAAAAATAACGGTTTTTCCTAATTCGACAGATCTTTCTGAAATTATGTATAGGGCCATAATTTATCATTCTAAACAACTTCTCTTAATAACATTTTGCCGTATCATGAACAAAAAGGGTGGTTTACCTGAAAATAAAATAGTTTTCGCTTCCCTGTCAAGGCCTACTTGTTTTTCAAAAACTGAAAATATTCTTAAAATTCTTTTCAAACCAAGCAGGACCGAATCCTAGAACCTTAAAATAAAATTCAAAAATTTTTTGTACATCTTACCTCTTGTAACATCAATCCTGGGACACACTGTATATCTTGGGAGTATTTCAACTTCCATTTACACAATATTCAGCTTTTTTAAATAATACGGCTGTGCGAACGCTTCATATGTTTGAACCGAAGCTTCGAATTTGAACTGTTTTTCAAATTTCGTGGTAAATTACATATTTAAAATTCCGGCCATTTTGTAAGCAAGTGGGGTTCAGCATCAGTCAATAAAATTTGAAGATATAAAAACGGCTTCATTAGAAACTTAAAAACGTGATAATTGCCATATAAGTCTCATTTAAATCTTTTAGCACAGTTTACGATAAATGATTAAGAATAAAATATAAAAATGTATGATAATAATTCACACGGAATTTAGTTCGGTTCGAAAAAATCATATATTTGCACAGCCCTATTAAATAGTTAAGTTAACTTTGTTATTTTTCTATTTAATATTTTTGTGATGAAGCAAAAAGACTGAAGTTGTTATATATAGATTTATTATTTAAAATATAATTTATAATTTGTGTGGTTATAAATATAGAGGTACAAAATAAAATCTTTAAATTTATTTATTTTCTGTGCGGCCAGTTTTTATTGGAAGTCTTCGTGTAAAACCAACAAATCTTTGTGCAAGATGCAGAAATTGTGCAAAATACAGCAGCCTACAATTATGCTAGCAGCCCTTTCGATCGAATATGTGGCGATATTTTCCAAAACGTTCCAACGCCCCTTCAATAACCTAAATGTTTCAGTGGTTACTGCTAATGTTTGACGAAGAATTTCATTGTGCATTTTCTCAACACTACCAAGACGGCCATTGTTGTGATATGGTGTCATACACCACATTTTTAACGGATAAGCTGAGTCTCCAATGAGGTGATACTTCTTACCATAGAAGTAGTGATTAAAGCCATGTCTTTCTATATTTTGACCAATCCTGGATTCGCTTAAAATCTGCAATAACATTTACATGAATTTATATTTTAAAATATGCTCACTTACTTTGCTCTTATCATGTGTAAATCCCGGCCATCCAATGGATACACTGGTGAATAGTCTCGATGCTGTACATACACCTTGCAGCGTTATGGCATGATTTATTTTTTTATCATCGTACAACTTCTTGGGTACATTGTAAGTTACATGGCAAATATCTATAGCACCAATGACATTTGGATAGCCGCCGTCAGCATAAAATTGTTGCGCAATATTTTCACATTCATCTTCATTTGGCCATCGTATGAGCTGTGGAAGTAATGATTTCAGTCCCTGTAATATCACAGTAATCGCATCGTAGACTGTCATGGCATCCACATCAAATCTTTCTCCGATGGACATTAACGCTTCATTTTTAGAAAAATACCATACACAGATTAATAGGCATTTCTCCATGGGTATAATTAACGTTCCAGCTTTCACTTCTGCATTGTGGCTGTTCCTCAACATCTCATTCAGTAAAGTCTTGAATGTTTCATAGTCCATTTGAAAATTCACAGTGAAATCATGTGCTATGTAACCATTGAGCCATTCCTCCTGCACTACTGGGACTTCGTGGGGTTGTGGATCAGATAAACATAGGACTGCCGTCCTAACTTCAATTTGTTCTGTTATTTTGAATAGGAATTACCACTAGATTATAAGATTTTTAACTGGCGTATGATCAGATAAATCGATGGTTTTTGTGTTACATTTTGGTTTTCTTGTCGAATTTTGCTGGAAAATGTGTAATTAATAGATGTTGAATGCCTCCTATAACAAAAATGCATGATAAACTGGTGAAAGTATACTAAAACTACTTTTTTTAAAATTTATTTAGTGTAGGTAGTATTTTTGCAATGATTTTTTTAGAATAATATATTTATTTTTTTAACTAAATGTTAACATATTTTGCCGGTTGACTATAAGGTATGGGTACAGCGTTTTTTTTAGGAAAAGATTGTGGTAAAATTTTTATAAAAACAAAGAAATAGTGTTTTTATTCCTAATTAATAATTTTTTTGCCTTGCAAGTGTACCACGTTTTAGTCACCCGATGTATGTACATCCTTATAAGTTCTATTTAAGTATGCTTTGCTGGGGTAGTTGGTAAAATACTAGAAAATGTCTATGAATGAATGTAACATTTGTAGTTAGTTATGTACAAGGTCTCCATGTATATTTTGATACCCACCGATAGGGTTTATTATTGGAGATAAAAAAAGCTTTAAATACAAAAGTTGTAGGGTTTTATCGAAACTGCCAGAATCTTTTACCAGAGAAAACAAATAAGTATCATAAAGTAGGAATGCATTGTCTTTTATAGCAAGCTAGACATTGAAACTAGAGTTTATATACAGAGTGTCCCAAAAAGAATGCGACACTGATTAGTCATAGATTCTTTACGTTATAATAAATCGATTAAACCTAATATACGAGGGCCGTTTTTTTTAACCTTCGATGGGCCATAACAAAAAGGCAAGTGCAAATAAAATAATCATTTTAATACTAACAGTTATGTACACCTATGGTTACTTTTCGATGTAATCACCTTGGAGACTGAGACATTTGTTGTACCTGTGGACAAGCTTTCCAATACCCTCTGCATAAAATGGTGCCGCCAATGAATTAAAATGAGTCTTGACGTTGTCTTGAAGCTCCTAGTTATTTTGCAAGCGTTGCCCTTCTAGCCACTTCTTCAGTTCATCGAAAACATGGAAGTCACTCGGCGTTAGGTTGGTACTGTATTCCGGGTGATTGAAAATATCCCATTGAAATTGCTCAAGGAGCCATTGGATTACAGCAGCACTGTACAGGCGTCCCCTCGGCTCCTTTAGGAATATGGGATATTTTTGATCACCCGGCATACAGTCCCGACCTAGCGCCGAGTGACTTCCATTTTTTCGATGAACTGAAGAAGTGGCTAGAAGGGCAACGCTTGCAAAATAACTAGGAGCTTTAATTTATTTTTAAAAATTTTTTTTTATTTATTGGCGGTAACATTTTATGCAGAGGGTACTGGAAAGCTTGTTCACCGGTACGATAAATGCCTCAATCCCCAAGGTGATTATATCGAAAAGTAACCATAAGTGTACATAACTTTTAGTATTAAAATCATTGTTTTATATACACTTGTCTTTTTTTATGCCCATCGAATGTTGAAAAAACAACGGCCTTCCTACGTTAGTACAAAGTCCCTTTAGTAAGAAGTTATAGGGCTTTAAAGTTTATTTTTTATTTTTTATTTTTATGTTAATTTCCACAAATGTAGAGACATCGATTTGAATTTTGGTATACATGCTACTATTATGTACTGCATTAATAAAAAAAATTACATAAACTATACCTGACTGTAAGAGGCACTTCCAGAACTTTTTTTAGCTCTAACTTTGTTATCTGTAACTAAAAAAATTTTAGGTTGTTATAACATAATTAAAATGCACAAAAATAATGTACTCTTAGTTCTTAAGCGTAAAAGCAACCGTTTACCTTAAAATGCCTATCAAAGGTTCTTGATTGTCATGAAGACGTGCAATTATCAAGTAGCCATGATCACAAAAACAATGGGTAATGATTGTGATCTAGTAAACAACAACAAGACATGGTGACATCATTTTTTGTCTTTTGTGCTTAAGAAAATGCTGCGACATAACGAACATAACAGCATTAAAGAATTCGTTATGTCTCACCAATTTCTTAAACATACAAGAACAAATTTTTATGTCACTAATGTCATTAATTGATTTATCATTGTTGTTTACTAGATGATCATTGTTTTTGTGATCATGGCTACTTGATAATTGCACGTCTTAATGACAACCAAAAACCTTTGATAGGCATTTCAACACGTTCGTGGACAGTTAATAAAAAAGGTGGTTCCCATAAACACAGTGTTGAATCTTTTAATTTCCATTAGATAAAATTAGTTAAAAAATAGCTACTTATATATTCTAGAACCCGTTGTTTAGTGTTTTTAATGGAAAAATTATAAAGCGGCATATGCCATCATGCCCCTTCATAAAATGCATTTTACGGGCTAGGACAGTGACACCATATGCCGTCGAAGCGTAAGTAAGTAAAAAAATGTCTCACAGAATATTATTTATTTACAAAACATATTATATTAGACAGTGTTCTTATGAAACTCCTCAAAGCATGGTTTAATGCCAAGCGGTGGTTGTTCAGGACAAGTCTTGCATCTGTATTTGGTTTCCTTGCGGATAGATTTGGAGGAACAATATCTGCATCGTAAATGGTAACTTCTTTTCGGATTTTTTACATTTGGAATGCTTTCTGGAAAGTGTATTTTGTCTGACCCTCTCCTTTGATTTATTTCCTTACGTCTTTTGCCGTCATGTATAAGTCTCAATTTTACCAACCGTCTTCCGTCTGTCACACTGGCATCAATTTGAAGGTATGATTTTATGATCTCGCGAAACTGAAGAAATGTGATTTTTCTAGTGCATTCCTTTTCGATGTAGTATGCAATCCAGAGGGAATTGTCCAATAAATGAAACATTACCTTTTTATACCATCAATGGTTTTCCGGGGAGAGGAGTAGTCATCTGATCGTTGTGGTCAATTCCGGCCATATTCAAATTATATCGGGAAATCTGTTCGGGTTTAACTTTTTCTTGGCCGAATCTGTTTCGGACACTAATGAGTTTGGAATGGTATTTGGTTGTAATGGCCAGAACTTCGACTTGGAGACATACACCTTCTCGCACCTTCTCCAAATGAACTCTCCTTTCTTCAATTTTGCTTTTGTTATTATAACAGGGTTACGTTTTCTATTACGGCGTAATGTACCTGTGCGATGAGTTTTTCTGTTTAGCAGTTTGTTGCACAGGTTTAGGCTGTTATAAAAATTGTCCATAAAGGCATGATGGCCTCGATCCAAATATACAAAGACACAAACATTTTTGAACCTCTTTGGATATTTTTCGGATTGGGGAATATCTGCTGTTTTCGATGCGGCCTGTTTATTTTTTGTAATGATTCTGAATATGTATTCATAGATGTTACTAACATATCCAAAATTTCATTGTCTCAAAGTTTTTAAAAATTTCAACACCCGCATGGGGGGGGGGGCTGTCGAATGCAAGTTGAATTCCCAAACCTGCGTTTTCAAAATGAAAATCTGGTACCTCAGATACATCTTTAAGCCACTCTTCTTCGCTAGATTGTTCGTCAGAAGAAGGTTTTTTTTTTATCCAAAGGCTCTTCGTCTTGTGATATATTTTTCAAACTCGAACTACTAGCAGATTTATCGTCAGGTCCATAATTAGGATCCTGTATGTCGTCGTCGTCGCGGTATAGATCACTCTCTTCATCGTCTTCGTCAAGCTTAGCTCCATCAGCTGTAGATATATCGTGCATAAGTTTCTCTTTTTCATCCATTAGACCTAAAAATAAATATCTAGC